>WEKX01006557.1:0-177844 GCA_013390025.1 Pitta sordida
GCAGGGGTGGGATGGGATGAGCTTTGACATCTCTTCCAACCCAAATCACTCTGAGATCCTGGGAATCAGAGTGGAAAAGGTGGGGGAAATCAAATCCTGACTCCATTTCTCAAACTAACACACACCCCAGCAAAGGTCAGAGCTCCACCAATAATCCTTTAAATTCATCTTGGATAAAAAGGTTCTCCCAGAGCAGCAGAAAGCAGGAGCAGAGATACAGGATATATGTAAAATAAACAACCAAAACCTTGAGCCCCCAGGGCCTGGGGAGCAAACAAGCCACAGTAACTCAGGGTCAGAACGCTTTTAGGAGCAGCAGCCAACCAACCAGGGAGATGAAAACCTAAAATTGTCTATTTTCAGGCTCCCTGCAAAGAACTTGGACAGACTACAGGGAAAACTCTCTAACCCTGACTCCACCATTTAAGCTGTCTTTAATCCCCCCAGGCTTGCTGAGAGTCCTCAGCTCCTTCTGAGCCTTCAGCAGGAACTTCAGCCTCGTCTTCTCAGAGCACAGTGTGAGCCCCCCCAGACCCCATCCTTCACAACAGCAGGAAAGTGTCCCTGCCTTCCTGCACACAGTTCTTGCCCCTTTATGCCAAATTTCCACCCCGAAAGCACAGGAGGGAGATGGTGACCCACCTCCAAGGATGAGCTGGCTCAGCCCTTAACCAGCCCAGGGGGAATCAGGAACAGGCTCGAGGAAGGATGACAAACAAGAACCTCCTAAAACCAACTCGGCCTTGGAGAAACAAACACTGAGAGCCCTGGGGCTGACCTGCTCCCATGTTCAGAATCACACAGATAGCGAGGGTGGGTTATTCCATCCAACAATCCAAGATCACCCTGTCCAACCATTAACCCAACACCACGTTCACCACAAAGCCACATCCCTGGGTGCCACATCCTCGTGGTTTTTGAGCATTTCCAGGGATGGTGACTCCACCGCTGCCCTGGGCAGCCTGTGCCAGTGTCTGACCACTCTCTCCAGTGAGCAAATTTGGCCTAACACCCACCCTGAGCCTCCCAGTGAGCTCTGAACCTCCCAGACTCAGTGACAAGGGCTGGAATCTCCAGCAGAAACACTTGCAGGGTGTTTGCAGCAGCGGGAAAACTTGTGAGCACCTGGAGCCCAAGTCCCCAAGGAACAGGTGCTGTTCCCTGGCACACAGCTGGAGGGGAGGACACGGGTGTGCCTGAACACATACCTTGGGATGCAAACAAAATTACATTTATAGCTACAGACACCTGGAAATTATGGAATACAGCTCCGACACAAATGGAAAGGCAGGAGGCACATGAGGGCTACACGTGGGGCAGGTTAGAGAATGAATATTTGATTCACTCTCATGGCACTGCTCTTGCTCAGCAGCTCCTCAGTGTGCACAAGGCAGCACACTGGAATTCAGGAGCCACAGCAAGGTGGAAAGAAATGTGATAATCCAAATAAATCAGGTAATGAGATGTAACAAAGACTCAGATGAAGCCTTATAATTAAATACCATTTAATTACTTTAATTAGGGAGCAAAAGAAACCGAATCTCTTTGTAAAGGAATCGCTGTGTCCCTCAGTGGTGCCTGGAGCACCTGCAGAGCTGCTGAGCTCCACAGCTTTGGTCACACCAGCTCCACCTCCCTGGGACCTTTGGGAGGGGCCTCACAGCGATTTCATCTTCATTCCTGACAAACAATCACAGAGGCTACCAGAGAGCCCTGGCATGGACATGACATGCACTTCAAAAAAACCCAAACAGGCAAATCCTGACAGAACCCACAACCAGTTACTGACCCCACCAGGCAAAGACCAGGCAAAGCAGAGATCCAGGGCAATATTAACTTGGCTTTGGACATGAAAAACTAACACACTAGACCAACAGAAGCATTTAAATATATGCAAGTGTGAACAGTCCCCTCAGCTGAGGATGCTCTGCTTGCCTCTCCTTCACATCATTCACCTCTTCATAGCTGAGCTTTAAATGCTACCCTACAAAACAGTCTTAGGGGGAGGAGAGGTTAAAATAAATCAGCACGACTTTATACAAAACCTTCAGAAGGAGAACAACTCAATGACATGAGCATTTCACAGAGGCCATTCCAGGGTTTGAAATAAAGCCCAATAAATGATGCAGAAACCTGCCCTCATCGGAGGATTCCTTCAGCTGGGGGAGGTGTAGTTTGGGCTGGTTGTTAACTGCAGCAGGGGAACTCTGGGAAATAAATAAGGTTAAAAGTGACTTTCCCTCCCAGCACCCCCCAAGGCTGGATCCCGAGCAGCAGACATCATACACTGCTATCATGACTTTTTCTTATTAATGCCAAGATTAAAAGTCATTTTTAGTACAACCTATTTTTAAAGAGGAGCAAATAAAGGGTTTACTCCCCGATTTATTGCTCTGCATTCCTGAGTGTTTGGCTTTGCCTTGTTTTCCCCCAGGTGGATGGAGAACAACACACCCACAGTGACCTGGGCAGAGACAAACCTGCTGCTGTTTTCTCCTGATCTTACACAGGTTCATTCCATGACTAATAAAGATATTTCAAAGGAATCTCACACTCTGTGGCTGACAAGCTGGGCATCTGTTCTGGGGTGACAATTTCCAGCTGAACGCTCTGGGCTGAGGCTGTGGCTGAAGAAAAGGACACAAGAGAACCCAGAAGAGCAAATTCTCCCAACCCTGTTCCAGGGAGTTGGATGCACACGGTTCCAGTAAGAGGCAAGATATCCCCATTTGCCACTACCCTGTTTGAGAGATTAACTTCATTTTCACTTCTGTGACACCACACAAGCTTTTAACAGGAGTGTTTAGCACCACTACAATCAGCTGATCACCCTCCAGCATTTTCAGCAAAAAAAACCATCTAAAAGCAGCAAAGTGGCAAGTTCACATAAAAAAATAAATACCTAGCAATAGATAAGTATTATTTATTTCTCAAAATGGGCTTAAAGAGAAAAAAAAAGACTTTAACTGGTTCACTGGATGCAATTTAGCTACAGACAGCTAAATTAGGCTTTTAGCTCACATCAGCTTTGCAGGGAAAAGACTTTTCCTTCAGCAGCCTGAAACAGATTTGAGTGAGAAACACACAGGAATGAAGACATGGAGAAGTGATAACAATTATCATTTAAGAGATCAAATAAAGATACTCCAGGAGATACAGAACAACGAGCAATCAGGGAGATACAGCAAAATTATCCTGGCACTAAGGCAACAATTTGAATCTTGACACACATTTCCATCAATTGTTAGAAGCAGGTGATGGGACACAGCCATCGGCACAGGGGAGAATCTACAGAGCAAAGCACAAACTTGGGGGAAGTTGTGACCCTCTCCATTCCTTCAGTTTGTCCTTAAAATGACATTTTTTTTAGTTTGAGAGGGCCTATGATGAACTTGGGCACTCATTGCTCCATGGGATAAACAATGGGGATCTCATTAGCCAGGAAGGTGAAATGAAGATAGTGGATACAACTCCTGTCACCCACAGGGGACAAACCCTGGGGAGCAGCATCCTGCCCTGGGAACCCTTCCCTCCGTGGGGGGAGGAATTCAGGGCTGGAATCCAGCAGGAGAAAGTGGGAACTGCAGACAGGGACAGCCCGGGTGAGCTCACAAAGGAGCCTGTCTGTGGTCCAGGACTGGGGAGGGCAGATGCAGGAACAGCTCTCAGAGTCACTGGTGTTTCTCCTGGTTCCCATTTCAGGCTGGAAGGTTGTTATGGTGCCCTGGGAGCACAGACTGAGCTGCCCCAGGTGCACAATCCCAGCTCAGGATGCAAAGGGCACTTCATGCTCTCGGGGGAATTTAAAGCCCTTTCTGGGTTTCTTGCCTATTCCTGATCTAAAGTGCATAAACTCTGTTAAAACACCATGTCCAGGTAATACATGGGCTTGCTGCACCTTCCTGCAAATTACACACAGAAGAATTGCTCAGGATGTTCCTGCTGTTCCAGCTCAGCCCCTGCCCCAACATTCCTCTCCCCAAGAACCTCCCCATGGACTGAACCCACTCCAACTGCAGCACTCAGCTGGGTCTCCCTTACCAACCCCATCCCCAGCAACCTTCAGAACTCACAGGCCATCCTGGCAGGATTTAAAGGCCAGAAATACAAAGTCATCACAAAATTTGAGGGGAAAAAAAAAAAGAATTATTTATCAAAGCAACATCACAGAACTTTCTGGAATCACTCTGTGGGCAGTTTTCCTGCAGGGACCTGGAGCAGGGTAACCCAGACACATTCCCTGTGCTATGAGCTGCAGGAGAGCTCAGGCAGCACTGCAGCAGCAGCCAGGGTATTCCACACTGTCCCACACTGGCTCCATCCCATCACACGAGGGGCCTCCCCCAATGAAGGGGAAGGCAGCAGTCCTTCTCCTGTGATTTTCCCCCTCTTGGTTTGGGAGCCTCAGCCCCTCCAGGGCCACAAGCTCAGCCCACGTCCCCAAAGTGTCCCTTTACTGAGCCACTGGTGTCCCTGTGAGTGCAGGAGCCATGGCCACACTCTGCTCTCTCCTGAGCTTTCCAGACAGTTCTCTTTGAATTAAAAGAAAAATCCAGTATTTTCCCATAACCAGGCAAACTCGTCACCTGGCAGAGGTGCAGCCACTTGGAGGAAGGGTTTGAGTAACTCTCAGCAGTTCAAAGGGCTGTTGAAGTTCCACTGCCACCACTTATTCATCTTGAATTTAATAAATCCTTCACCATTAAATACCTGCTCATTAATTGCATAATACAAAGCCACTTGGCCCCCCTGGCTGAGCTGGATTGGGGTTCCTTTTCATGAGAACAAAGAGGGTTTGCTTCTAAGGTCCTGAAGCATTTGCTGAGGCAGCCTACACAGATCCTGGAGGGGTTTGTGCAATTCATTCCCCACGTGCCTTCACTGGGAGAACATCATCAGGAGAGATGTGAAAGCAGCACATCATTCCTGCAACACTTCAATTTATTAACTAAATACATTTCAATGCATTCAGACATACATTTGTAGCCACCAGCCTCTGCTCTGGAGCCCCAAGCTGGTGCCCCAAGGTTCTCTCACTGGGAGCAGCTGACATGAGCCAATCTCCGTTTGAAAGCCCTCTATAAAATAAACCCATCACTTTCCTCCCTCAAGGCCCTTATTTGTGTCTCATCTTCATAAAATCTCTAATGCCTCAATTCGTAGGTGTCACACAAGGAAGTCAATCACTGCCAACGCTTGGGCAGTGCTGTGGATTTTCCACCTCAGTACTTCCCCCCAAAGCAGCCCCTTAGTGCTGTTTGCTGCCTCTGTACAATAACCAGGTGAAGAAGCAGCACCACCCAAGCCCTGAGCCTGCAAAGGGAGCACTTTACCTCCTCCTGAGCTCCAGGGAACTGAGTCTGTTCTGCTTCTGGTACCTAAAATTACTCTGGAGCCATGAACACTTCAGAGAAGACAAAGCCAAACATGGGTCAGTCTTCTCTGGACTATGGCCCAGAGAGGGTTAAAGTAACCTGCAGTTTTTTAGTGTAATTCTTTGTACAAGAACTGTGGACCCTGACCAGGTGCACAATGAGAATCATTTAGTGCAGAGGTGCAGCCCCCAGCCCAGATCTGGGGGACACTGAGGACATTCACTCCAGAGTCACAAACAACTGCAGAGGACAGGGAATGTCACCAAGGGCTGGAAGACAAAAGTACCTGTGACTGAGGGGGGGGAGAAAGGGGCTCCAAGCTGGAGCCAGGCCAGAGCAGCACCCAGCACTGGTGGTGGGGCAGGAGTTAAGGAGCAGGTTTGGAAACCCCCACTGTGCCCTGCTGAGCCCCCCAGGAGCTGCTCAGCCCCCCTCAGTGCTGCTGTGCTGGTCCCTGAGCCCTCAGTCACACTGACTTCCCCAAGGTTTGTCCTGTTGGGGCACACACTGAACTCATTTAAATGTAACTTCCACTCCACATTGAGACATGGGACCAGAAAAAGAGACTCTTATCTCCCACAGGCACATTACTGAATTAGCCACAACCAGCCACAGTGGAACCACCACCCCTGGAATTGTCCAGGATGTGGCACTTGGGGACATGGGTTGAAGGAAAGGCTCAGAACTTAGATCAGCTGTCCAAACAAATTTCATTTAATTTTGTGAGGTCTTAAAAACACCACATGAAAAGCACATTCCAGGCTTTCCTGTCTCCCACTGCCCCATTTCTTGGCTCCTGGTTACATCCACAGCCACAAAGACCAGGAGAACAGAGCCCTACACCCTGACAGCAGCTGAAAGGATCCAACCAGCAGCAGCACTCGGATGACAGATGCTGTGGGAGATCTTCACAATTACAGCTGATTTAATGCAGGATATATAAGGCTTTAGGGACACTTTTACATCTATTGGTTCATAGGAAAAGGAGCTAACAAAGATTTATTCAATTGCCTTTGCATTGTGCAAGTGTAGGTTACAGCAATTCATCACTGTGTGCAGACATGAAGTGTGACCCTCCCGTGCCAGGGGAAGGTGTGAGGACAGCTCAGAGCACGGCCAGTGTGGGGCCTCCCATCCAGACCCAGAACTGCAGCACTTGCAGCTTTGTTATCCCATGGCTCTCCCTATTTTCACTGATTTCCAGCTGAACAGAACTCTGACCTCCAGAACAGGCTCATTTCGTGTAACCCCCCTGCCCCTCTGCCATCAGTGAAAGGCACCAGTCCCTCCAAACACCTCCCGAGTATTTAAATGGAGAACAAGGGCTGTGCCCACCCTGCCCATGGTACCCGAGCTCATCCTCACCCAGCGCTGCTCCTGCACACACAGAGCCACCCCAAACACCTCCTGCCCCGACTGGAGGGACCCTCTTCACCCCTCTGGGGCAGCTGGAGCCCACCCCAAACCCCTTCCCCAACCCCCCCCGCCTCCTGCTGCAGCTCATCCCACCACATCCCATGGAAACAACTCCCTGGCTGCTGTGTGAGAGCGCCAGGACTGAGAACTAATTGCAAAGACACTCCTTGCAGCTCATTAATAACCATGAGTAATTGCAGGGCATTTTTAAGTGTCATAACAGCCTGATATTAATGCTATTTATTACTTCATGGCCCCATCCTAAGACACGGTGTTGGTTACAACAAACATTTTATCTTGCCAGAGGATAAATATCCACCCCTGAAAGCATCCCAAACTATGGGCTGCTCTGGCAGAGGCTCAGCCTCAGGAAGCTGCCAGGATTTCCTTCCCAGCGAGAGCTTTAGTGCATCACAAGAGTTAAACCAGACAAGGTCCTGCTCCAGCAGCCCCACAGGAAGGCTGAGAGAGCCAGGGGTGTTCAGAGAGAAGCTTTGGGGTGGCCTGTGGCATTCCAGGACATGAAGGGGCTACAGGAAAGACGGAGAGAGAATTTCAAAGAGCCTGGAAGGACAGGACACAGGGAATGGCTTCCCAGTGCCAGAGGGCAGGGAGAGATGGGAGATTGGGAAGGAATTCCTGGCTGGGAGGGTGGGCAGGCCCTGGCACAGGGTGCCCAGAGAAGCTGTGGCTGCCCCTGGATCCCTGGCAGTGTCCAAGGCCAGGCTGGGGTGGCACTGGATGGGCTTTGAGGTCCCTTCCCAACCCAACCCAGTCTGGGATTCTGTGCCTCATCCTCCACATCCACCCTGGGGTTTGTTAATGGATCTAATTAAAGGCTTTTTACAGGGCTCTGAGAATGAAATGGACTATTCCCATTGAGAGCCACATTTATGAGAGTGTTCCAACATTCCCATCCAGTTGCCAAATCACTTTGGTTGGCATCACCCCCGGGATCTGAAGGGCAATCTGAGGGTTGGCACCAGGCTGCTCCTGGTGAGCAGATTATGGGGACAACACTGGAGAGACAAGACAACAGCACAAGGCTGGAACAGCAACAGAACAAAAACCCCTCACCACTCTACACAGAGCTAAGAGACATGTTTTATGTCCAAGTCCACAAAAACTTTGACACTTTTAAACACTTTCACAATGGCCAAAGAACAGCAGAACCTTAAAGGTAAGGAATAAAGAGCTGCCAGAGGTAAAGCTGGGGTCCAAGGCCAGGCTGGAGGGGCTTGGAGCAAAATGGGACAGTGGAAGGTGACCCTGCCCATGGCAGGGGTGGAAGGGCTTCAAGGGCCCTCCCAGCCCAGAATATTTTCCAAGTGGTCACTGCCAAACATGATCCTGCCAAACACAGACCCCGACATCACCCCCCGACACACAGGTGGGGGAGCAGGAGTCAGGTTCTGCCTGCTGCTCAAAGGGGCCCCACAAACTGCAACACACGACTTTTTCTTTAAATCCAGGATGTATAAAAGTCCTCCTGACTCCTTTCTCTGTGCCAAATGTGCAAATTAGCCCAATTACTACTAAGTCATTAAACCGAAGATATGTAAAACATTGCTACATCAATGAAACAATAATAAGGAGGTGGCTGAACAAGCCAACACTCTCCAAGTTCCACACATTTACCTTATGGAGCTGTGGCTGCTTCCAAAACCCCGAGGGGCACGTTGGGAAACACATCCAGCAGCTCTTGCTGGTTGTTTACAGCACCACAAACCCTGTTATCATTTGGGGGCTCATTTTGTCCCACAGCTGCTGTGTTTGACCTCCAGCAGCAACTGGAGTCTCACCACAGATGAGATTCCAAATGAACATCTGAAAAGACTCAGGACTGCAGCTATTTCACATCCCTTCGCCTGCAAGTTGAATATTAACCTGAACCCACCTTTGGCATCACTTTTCAGCTCAGGAATATGTTGAGTCCATCACATATGGCCTCATTCAGGCACCTGGAACAGCTCTAATGAAGTAAATCCCTTCCCATCCATCATGACTGGATTAACAGGAAATATTCCACCTCTTCACAACTGTATTTTTTTAAGAAACACTTTGTTTCATTTCCCCTTCAACAAGCAAAACCTCCAGGCACAGGATGGGGGAAGGGGCAAGATCAGGGAAGTTCCTTCTAACACATTCAGGAATTATGCAGAACAAAAAGCTTTCTCACAGAAATTGCACTGAACCCAACTGACAAGCACAGGGCTGTTTTTCCCACGTGAAAGTTGCAGTCCCAGGGCTGTTCTGTTCCTTTTCCCATTTTTTGCCCCATCCCAGGTCAGCAGCACAGCTCCTGCTGAGCAGGGGCTGCCACCAACTCCTACAAACTACAGGGCTGCTTTCACGATCCGTCTCATCTGCTCCATCAATAAAACCAGCCCAAACCCTTCTGGCAGGATTCCTTCCTGCCTCTCCTGGGCTCCCAACACAAGCAGCGACACCTGGCCCATTAATCACAGCCCTGAGCATCCCCGTACCTGGGGAGATGCAAACCCACCGCTGCAGCAAAGCTCCAATTAAGCACTCGAGGTAAATTAACAAGTACTTGAAAAGCCAGTGGCAGTTGTCCAGTGCCAGGTAACAGCTCCTCTCCTGCCTCCTCCTTTGTTTTCCTTTCCAGGCTCTGCTGAGACAAGTCTGTCAGCTCCTGTAAGGCTTTGAGCCCCGCTGATGCTGCCCTTATTGAGGGGGGAAAATGAAAGAACAAAACTCCCTGGTAAACTTTCAAGGCCCAGATTATTTTAATTTGCACCCCAGTGACACCACCAGGCTCTCACAGATGGTCTCTCCACCTTCTCCTGTTCCAGGAACGCCAGCTCAGCAATCCTGGGGCACAACAGCTGAGTGTGACACACCACGTTCCCGCTGCACTCGGGGAATTGTCAGATTGCTTCGGTGGGGCTCAATTTTTTAAGGAGTTGTCAAGTTTAATTGGAGAGTTCACACAGTCCCAGCTCTGGTGCTGTGATTTATCCAGCAAGTGTTTCTCTTTTATCACTTTGCACTAACTCGGAGCTAAATAAAACCATCTGTGAACAAAGCTGGAAGAATTTGGCAAACAGCTCCAAGTGCCTCGGTTTTCCCAAGGTTTTGTCTGTCTGGTTTGTTGTTTGTTGGGTGTTTGGTTGTGTTTTACCCTTCCTGCAGGGTCGGCGGTTGCTGATGCAGACAGAGATCGATGCAGGGAGCCTGCCAAGGATGATGGCTGGGGTGCTCAGCCCTCTCCAGGTACCACCACCCAACCTGCCTCTTTCTGGGCCACATCCCCAAGTTCTCTGCAGTCCTGGGCATTGGGAATATCAGGAGTGCAGATGCACCTGGAGGAAGGGCAGCATTTCTGTCTGGCTAAAGACAGAGGGACTGAAAATAAGTATTTCCATGTGCTGAAGCCCCAGCTCAGCATCAGGAAGGGTTCAGCTGCAGCTCTTCCCTGGAACTCATTTGTGCAAATTTCCGTTCTCACGAGACAACAAAACTGACAGAAAACATCTTTTCATAGAACATCCTTCACTGGGAGGGACCCCCAAGGACCATCCAGTCCAACCCTCAGCCCCATCCCCAGAGTCCCCCCCTGTCCCCAGAGGATCATCCCAACCCTCCTGCAGCTCTGGCAGCCTTGGGGCTGTGCCCACTGCCCTGGGGAGCCTGGGCACTGCCCAACCACCCTCTGGGGGAAGAAGAACAACCTTGTCCTGAGATCCAACCTGCCCCTGCCCTGACCCAACTCCAGCCATTCCCTGGCTGGAGCACATCCCATGAGTGTCCTCTCAGTCTCCTCCAGTGCCCTCAGCTGCTCCTCCTGCAGCCCCTTCCCCATTTCACACTCATCCAGACCAGGGGAATTGCGGCTTCACTCAGAAATACACTCATTTCATCCCAGAGTTGGGGTGTGGGGCTGTGCCAGTTCAGGGCAGCTCTCGGGGTCTCCCAAGGGCTGGTTTGGGCTCCCCTCCCTCCCCAGCGCAGCTCCTGGATTTTCACCTCCAGCAGGTAAACCAACACAAAGTGCACAGTGAGGTTGCTGAGCCAGGGATTGAGTTTTAAAAGCCTTTTGTAGCACTTTACCTTAGAAAAAAACCCAACCAACCCAAACATACCCTGAGTGAGCTCCCAGATGCATCATGCTGCAGCATCCTGGGATGTTAACCTTCCTCTGCCACCAGGCGAGTCAACTGAGGGTGACACAGGCTCAAAACACATTTACAGAGAGAGAAGTCGGGTATTTCAAGCCTTTCAAGCTCTCATCAGCACATATTTATTCTACTTCCATAAAACATACAGCTGGAAAGTCATAGAGCAGCCCATAAACATGAAAATGGGAATTGAAAGCCTCCACTTCCTGCAGCAGTGCTGGGAATTACCCCAGCAGAGCTGAATAGCAGATATGGATTTATAGAAAATAGTGGTAATGGGTGCAAATTGCAAGTGTTTTATACCAAAGAAATATTTACCAAAACAGTCCTGAAAGTACATTAAAGTGTCCAAGCGTGTACTTGCCTTTGCAAAGCCTCCTAAAAAAAGCATAAATTGCAAGGATCCAGAGGAGTGGAGGATTTGTACAGTGTTCAGAGACTTAAAGAGACATCACTCCAAGTGTTCAGTTTGCAAAAGGAATTCTACACCCCTCCCCATTTTTTAAATAAGAATAAAATCACCTCCATTCCAGCTTCAGACAGCTGGCAAACCTGCCCCTCAGCCCATCACTCTTAGCCTGTGGAAGCAGAGACTCTCCTGCACTGCCCCAGGCAGGAGCAGAGCCCACTGGAAGTGAAGTCTTGGCTCCCAAAGTCCAGCTGTCCCTGGGCTGGCCTGGCCTGGGAGCAGCCTGGTCCAGGGGAAGGTGTTCCTGCCTCCTGGAGATAAAGTCTCTCTGAAGTTAAAGGAACTTACCCAGATTCCCTTCTAATTTAAAAGCTAATCGACAAGACAAAGAAAATAATCCTCACACCAAAGAATTAAAGCCTCATCACCGACAGACTCCCTTGACCTCAATAATTATGACCATATGGAACCAGGAGAAGAAACAGTGGCCGACCATGAGCTCAGCTCAAGCAATTTCAGTCCTCACACAATGTTTGTGCCTTCCTTCCTACACCCATTCTTTAACCAGGCTATTCAATGGCCACTCCTGCACCAGGGAGTTGCTGTTAATGAAACCAGCATCCCAACCCTGGGCTTTGTTATTGGTTTCAATCATAAATCTTTACCTATTTTTCCCTTATGGTAAAGCATTAAGGAATCATTTTCTTACCCAGAGTGATGACTTGAAAGATGCACGTTTTATATAAAATGTGTCCAAGAGCTCTTTTCCTGTGACACATTCTCATTTCTCAACATAATTTTGACACTTTTATTCCCGAGTGTAACAGTCTGAAGACATAGATGTGAAGCAGGGCTATAATTAGCACATAATTTGCTCTAAACTTCCTGTTCTAAAATAACGAGATACAGAGATGGGGAAACCTGCTGGACTGGGAGAGGAGCTCCAGAATAACCTGGGTCAGGCTGGGGCAGGAATTCACCAGGCTCAGAGCTGGGCTTTCCCCCACAGGGCCCTCCAAGGGCTGGGTTTAGGCTGCCACAATCTCCTGGTCCAACATTCCAGGGCAGCAGTGGAGCTGCTCTTGCATTGCCAGCCCAGTCCCCCTGAAGATGAAGGGGGTCCACAGCAGAGCAGCCCACGACACTTGTTTTGCCGTGAATTTGTTCACCTCTCTGTATCTCACAGGTTCTGGCAATCACAGCAGGCTGAGGCTGAGCAGGGGACGTGCCCTTTGCAGAGGCTGAGCAGCCTAAGGCAGATCAGTTGGGGCATTTGGGGAGCTGCTGTAAAGCCTTCTGACAGCTCAGCCGGGTTTAAAAGCACTCTCCGTGCTGGATAATGGCTTGCTGAAATCCCCAGGCTTTTGACTCAGACCAGTTGTTTACATCTAAATTACTTTTCCTCATTAAGCTCAAACTTTAATTCCCAATATATTAAATTTGTGTTGTTCGGAACAATGGTAAGTTCTTCTTTATTGGCTTTGTTCCTGCAATTATTAGATTAAGGATGTCATTACAAACTTGTCAGGACTTTCTGCAGCTGCAGTTTGGTAGTGATAAACCAACCAGATTTTCATATCAATTTGGAGACCAAGAAGCTCCACTCAGCATCTGATGGCCCTGGACAAGCCCATTGCATCCAATTAAAAGTGTGTTCTGAGGATGGAGGAGGCTCAGGGGAAGGGCAGCTCTGAGCCTTGTGACACTCTGGGAGTTGGGGCTCCCTTGTCCCTCCCCGTTCCTCAGCACAGGATGCCCAGCAGCAAATCAGAAGGGGAAGCCCCACTGTCCCCTCTGCTCACAGCCAAGTCCCTTTTGCTTCTGCTGAGCTTTAAGGTGAACACAGGACCTTGTTTGCCATCAAACAATCAACCCTGCCTTCTCCAGAAGGGTTTTCCTTGTCAAAGAATCCCAGACTGCTTCGGGGTGGTAGGCACCTCAAAGCCCATCCAGTGCCACCCCTGCCCTGGGCAGGGACACCTCCCACTGTCCCAGGGATTCCAGCCTGGCCTTGGACACTGCCAGGGATCCAGGGGCACCCACAGCTTCTCTGGGAATTCCAGCCCAGCCCCTTCCCACCCTCCCAGCCAGGGACTCCTTCCCCATCTCCCATCTCTCCCTGCCCTCTGGCAGTGGGAAGCCATTCCCCCTTGTTCTATCCCTCCAGTCTCTTGTGAACAGCCCCTCTCCATCTCGGAGAATTATTTTACAACAATGTAAATTTCGCATACACAAAACAACACTCCCCAGCTCATCTAAAATAACAGTGCATTCAAGGCAGGATGCAGCACAAACCCTCTTATGTTTTACCTTTAAGTGGAGAAACTCTGACTAAATATTTATATTGAAATTCCCAAGTGCCTGAAAAGCTTCGGGGCCATGATTTTAATCCACACAAACACATCAGATGTACATTAGAAATACACACTCACAGACTTTTTTATGTTCAGTACCACAGAGAAAACATCTATAAGAGAAACCCTTGAGGTGCTGCATCAGACCCAACCCCTCACCGCCTCTCCCAGCCTGGGCCAGGAGCCCCGGGACTAAACACGAACAAGAAATGAACACAGAGACCTCAGATCCAGGGGCCTGAGAATTTCCCTTCCTCTTCAGGCGCTCCTTAAGGTTTCCCACCATCTCTTTCACCTCGGGACAACGTGGCAGGTTCTTGCCGGCAAATCAAAGCTTAACTCACCCAAAGCACCCAGCTGAGCCCCCAGTTCCCTTTCCCCGCCTGTGCTGGAGCCCAGGGAGGGGATGCACGGCCGGACCCTGGCCAGGGCTGGATCCAGTGACCTCCAAAGCCACGGGAGCCCTTTTTTTCCTAACGCAGCATCTGCGGGATGCAGACACTGCCCCGAGCCAGCCACCAGCCCGGGGATGGTCCGGGCACCGCTCCCGGCCCCAGCCCAGGCACTTCAGGGGGGAATAAGTCAATCAGAGCGTTCAGAAGGTCATCGGGAACCTCCCGAGATGGAGATCCCACCTGCCAGGTGCGAACACATCGCTCCGAGCGCTGCGAGCACAAAATCGCTCCATAGCCACAGTTCAGTCCCCACCCCGCGGTCCTGCCCTGCTCTGCCCAGACTAAGAGAAGCCTGGAAGGGTCCCCCCCTGCACTCGAGGCCCAGCACATCCACTTGGCCAACGGGGTTTATCCCTCAGCACACGCTCCCAGCAGTGACTAAACTGAGAGTACAGCACACACGTATGTGCAGCTCCTGAGCTCCCACTGCCACATCCCTCGGGGGGTTAAAGCAGGAGAGGAACACACCAGTGTTTTAGAAATGCCTCACCAATGCAAACAACCTCCCCCCACGTTTATATAATAGAGTTATAGCCTAAAACACAGCCTTACTCAGGTTTGCTATAGAGGATGACAGGTTCTACTTTAGTGACACAGGCACAGCACCAAAGGTTTCTTCTCAGGTGAGGAAAAGGCAATTTGAACATCACTCAGTATTTAGAATTCATCTGAGCCCCCAGACTAGCCCAGCAACAGAAAAACAAACCAACATCCCCAGCACTCACCCTGCAGAAGTCGGGAACAAACTCGGCTCCTCCTCAGCCCTCACTCGAAGTGCCAACGGGCACCCCGGCCCCACCCCATTTACTGCACCTGCAATTAGCGCTAATGAGCCACAGCTGATTCTCCTTTGGGGTGTGGGGCTCCCTCGGGGCTGCGGGGCACAGCCCGGCCCGGCTGGGGAGGGCAGGAGGGAACCTGGGCAGGTGTAACCGGGAAGGGTTAATCAGCAGCTGCTGGAGTTCCCCTCCAATGGGCACTCTGGGAAAATAACGGGCACTGTGGCACCGAAGGTGTGCTGCGGGACAGAGCTGCGGGGGACAGAGGAGCTGCTGGGGACAGAGGAGCTGCGGGGACAGAGCTGTGGGGACAGAGGTGCGGGGGACAGAGCTGCTAGCTTGTCCCTCGTTAGCTGATGGAGACATTACAGGTGTGGGTATTTCTAGAATTAATTGAGCTGATCCCATCCTCTCAGCTGCTGCTGCTGCTGTTCCAATCAATCTCCCATTCCCCGCAGCTGCTGCCTCAGCCTGGCACGGAGCTGTAAATGCTGCCCCACCCCAATATCAATACAATTGCCAATAATGCAGCTTGAGCCCTGACCTGTGCATTTCCAGTACCCCAACAGGCAACTTGGAAGGCTCAGGTTGCTGGCAAAATATTTCAGCCAGCAGAGGAAGGGGGATCTTTTCCACCAGTGAGGTGCTGCTGGGGAGCAGCTCAAGTCCCCTCTGTGGGTGCTGTCCCCTCCCTGAGGCACCTGAGTTCCAGCAGCAAACGTCCTTCAAAGGATGGGAGTGTCCTATTAAAGGAGAAATGGCAGGTAAATAAAATTCTTAATTTGCTGTAACCCCTCTGTGGTTCCCCAAAAAAACCTGATTTAAACTGGCCCTTATAGCTGGATAAGGAAATCAGGACATAGGAGGTGTCAGAAGTTGGTGACCTGGAGAGGATTGAGCTCTGTGTGGTACAAGGTGCAACAAGCATTGCGTTGTGTCTGGCAGCAAAAGCAAATAGGAATTTACAGTCCTCCTGTGGCAGGGGGAGAGGATGGTGTCTGTCCCCAGGGTGTTGATGTCCCTCAGGCACAGGGGGATGTTGGGGTGGAAGAAGCAGCTGCTGATGTCCAGAACTGATGATCTGCAGAAGAAGTTCCATCTGCAGTGGATCATCTAGAACTGGATGAATAATTGTCTGGACAAAAGGTAACAGGAGTTTTTCCTGTCTTTGTACCCATTGCCCCCTTTTCCAAGTGGGGTGACCATGGAATGAGTGCTTGTCCCACGTTCAGTGTCCCCAGGGCAGGGACAGGCCGGGCTCTCCCTGGGCCCCTGCCCAGCATCACATCCCAGCTCCTCATGGACTCGTGTTTCCTTGGGAGCGCTTCCCAGCCAAATCAAGAGATTGTTCTCCAAAGACAGGCAGCTTGGTAAATGTCAAGAGCTCAGAAAGTAAATTATAGTGCAAACAGGTTTGATATTTCTATGAAATGAAAGTTAAGCACGTTCCTTTTTAAAATACAGAATTTTATTCAAAGCAAGAGAAAAACCTTCCTTTGTGACCTTTATGAGATCCCAAACAGTGACAAATTTGGTCATTACAAATAACCTTTCCCTAGCAAGTGCCTCACCAGTGGGGATTTCTTTGCAATAATAGATGTAAATTAATTTCCAACCTCCAAAACAATAAATAAGAGTCTTTTAAGATACCAGCTCTACAGTAAAATATGAATCATGAAAACCCAACAGAAAAGGCACCTTGATGGCAGGTTTTATTTTGCACCAGCGTTCTGGGAAGGCAGTGCTGTTGCTCCTGCACTACTCCAGCAGTGAATAAATATTCCAGGATTTGCCTTGCTATTTGTCTGTATGATTAACCCGACGGGGAGAATGAGATCATTAACCTGCCATTACTCCTGTGTTTAGAGCTCTCATCACGCCCGTGGTGCCTTGTTAGGCAACCTAAAAATACCCCCAATTTTTCATTTTTCCCTTAACTTTCCACTGACAAACATTATTCTATGGATGTAAATGAAAGCGAAAAATCAATGATCACTGAATGAAACCTGAGGCTCTCGGTAATTAACCCACAGAGCACCGAACCATCTCCCATGATGCACCATCAAACTAATGAGGGGCTTTTGGAGACAAAATGTTCTTCTGTTAGCAATGGGCCCTTGTGTTTGTTGGTATTTTTGGGAGCACGAGCCCCCCAGCCCTGCTCTGCTGGGAACAGGCAGAGGCAGAGGCAGAAGCAGAGGGAGGTGCTGATGCTCAAAGCAGAGCACAGCCTGACCACCATGAAGGGGGATTTTCCTGATCAGAGGGGCCGTGGCAGCCCCTGCCTACAGGGGAGAGCTCGGGGTGGGCTGGGGCTGAGCTGCTGCTCACAGGGGGGAATGAAATAATAAAAATAAGTAAAAATAAAAACCCTGCTGTGACCCTCCACTCCCATAAAAAGCCACTGTGCTCCCTGTTCCCATTTTCAGGCAGCTCCCACAAGTCCCTTTGGAAGAGGCAGCGTGGCAGGAGAACTGAGCTGCTCCCACCACCTGCCACTGCCCCAGTGCCCAGGGACCCCCCCGTGCAGCATCCTCGGGGTGCCCAGCCCTGAGGGAAGGTGTTCTGTGCCCTGGGAATGCCCCATAAAGATGAAGGTGAGGAGGGCAGCCCTTGGGTGTTCCTGAGCCTCAGGAAGCTGCAGGTCCCACCTGCCATGGAAGTGGTGCAGGAGGAGCTGGGTTAGCCCAGCCCGAGCAGGGAGGGATGTCTCAGCCACGAGGGAATGTGCAGAGGAAAAGAAGAGGGAAGACAAACTGATTTTTCATTGGGGTCCCTACTGTTCAAGCACCACGTTGTCTCCATTGTCTCTTTGCTGGAACTTGAAACTACATATTTTCAATATTTAGCACTGGAAAAAAAATGTCTAAATGTGGCAGTGCATTTAAAAATATTGACAATAAATTTCATCTTTCACTCTGTGTCACAGGTACAGCCTCTGCTTCGCATTCCCTAACAAGGTGCAGCATTTGCTATTTAATTATGTCTGAAATAGAAAATCTGGTATCTGCAGGATACAACAAGGAGTAACATCCTAAAACATTTCTGTGCTGATTACAGGGAAGGGCCCCTCTCCTTCCCCCCCAGTCCAAGGTGTCCCAAGGAGCAGGGACAGGTGGTGGCTGCTGGGGACAAAAGCCCTGGGAGCACCCGGCACACTCTGCCATCCCTGCAGCTCCGTCTGGGGCTCTGTAAACAAGAGCTCCTTAAACAAACAAGATGAAAGAACTAATCAGCACATAAATCTCCTCACACTGAGACATTAGAGGCAAAATATTTATTAAAGACTCTGAGAGTTTTGTGGCTGGAGATGATGCATGGAGCCCAGAGACACCACTGGAATAAACATCTGCAGGAGTGGCTCCATCATCATCCATCTGCATTTGGGGGGATGAGAGATGCCTCTGGCCAGGTGTTCCTGCTAATCACAAACCCCTCTGGGCAGCACTGAGCTTAGAAATAAATATCAGAACAATTCCATCTCTGTGTCCCCGGCAGATAAAATCACACAACCCCAGACTGGGTTGGGTTGGGAGGGACCTCAAAGCCCATCCAGTGCCACCCCTGCCCTGGGCAGGGACACCTCCCACTGTCCCAGGCTGCTCCAAGCTCTTGAACAATTGCAGGGATGGGACAGCCACAGCTTCCCTGGGCCTTTCCATGGCTGCCCTTGCAAGGCTGCCAAGGAAGACACAGTTCTCTGGCTCCGAGTGCCAACAGTGCCCCTGAAGCTGCTCCAAAGCAATAAAGGGAGTCTTTGCTGTGAACTCTGCGACTCCATAAACTGCTGCACAAAGCTGTTCCTCAGCCAGGGCGAGCAGGAGGTTTGGAGCTGGTTTCCTTTCCTTGCACCAGTGTCATTGTTCCCACATCTGTTCCAGTTTGTCTGAAGATTAGGGGAGAGCAGGACTTGGAGAAAGAGGAATTCCCCAGCTGCCTGGCTTCATCCATTGCTCAGTTGGTTTTACTTTGTCAGTCTCCAAAAATATTTTTATCAGCCACTTAATAACTGTTGGAGCTGAATCTCCTCCACCTTTCCATCTCCATTTCATCTTCTCTCTTTCCCTTAACGCCTTCTCCCTCTGTTTATCATTGTCATTGTGACAAATAGAGTTTTACAGATTAAATTGGTTTTCTTGCTGTAATCCCAGTACCACAGGAATGTTAATTAGGGTTGTTTATGCCTCAAAAGCCATTTAGAATGTCCTGTAAGATCATCCCTTATTCTTCACCTCGGTACACGGCTCCCACTGTTGCTGGTTGAGAAATAGTTCTGAAGATTTGAAGGATTTTTTTTGTTTTACTGTGGGTAGTCTGAAAGGGAAACAAAGTTCAGCTCTCACACTCAGGGTCTGTCAAAGCGCCTCTGAAAGTCACAAACACAAAAACCCATCTCTTCCCACAGCTCTGCTGGAAATCCTCATCCCTGACTTCTCCGCGGGGGCTCGTTTGTCTCCAAAGGCTCTGTGGATAAAGGCAGTGGCTGCTCTGCAATCACAGCTTGCCAAAACTGCCTTATTTTCTGGGAAGGAAGGGCTGTCTTCTGGAAATGTCCTCACTCCATGGAAGTGTCCCACACCAAAATAAAACCCCCGCTGGCCTTTGAGGGAAAGGGAATGTCTTGGGAGGGTGTTTCTGAAGGGGTGGGGAGTGGGGAGTGTCTTGTCTCAGGTGCTGGGAGTGCAGGGAGCACTGGCCTGGCACACGGGCCACTCCTGGTCCCAGGCTGCTCCCAGGGAATGGTGCTGTTCCCAGGGAATAGTGCTGCTCCCAGGGAACAATTCTGCTCCAAAGGAATGATGCTGCTCCCAGGGAATGATGCTGCTCCCAGGGAACGGTGCTGCTCCCAGGGAATGGTGCTGCTCCCAGGGAACAATTCTGCTCCAAAGGAATGATGCTGCTCCAAAGGAATGATTCTGCTCCCAGGGAATGATGCTGCTCCCAGGGAACGGTGCTGCTCCCAGGGAACGATGCTGCTCCCAGGGAACGGTGCTACTCCCAGGTAATGGTGCTGCTCCCAGGGAATGATGCTGCTCCCAGGGAACGGTGCTGCTCCAAAGGAATGATGCTGCTCCAAGAGACTGGTGCTGTTCCCAGGGAATGGTGCTGCTCCCAGGGAACAATTCTGCTCCCAGAGAACGGTGCTGCTCCCAGAGGTGGCTGTCTCTGCTGTTCTGGGACAGACCCCGCTGTCAATGACCTGCCTGTGAGGGGTTTAAGGTGTCCCGAGGAGGCCGTGGGTGCTGGCACCGAGGCATAATTAGCATTAATGTGGATGGTTCTCATCCACGGCCTGACCAAACCCTTCCTGAGAGCCGGTGCCTGGTACGAGCAGCCAGAGCAGGGGGAGGGAAGCGGTGAATTATAAAGAATGCCGTGGAAAGGATATAATGGCAGCAAATGACTGGAAATGACAGCGGGCTGTTTCCAGGAGATGCCGTGGAGTGCTCCGGGGAGCGGGGCAGCATCGCTGTCATTATTCCTGAGAGCTGAGCAGCACAGCCCGGGCTGTCCCCTCCCCTGGCACCGCTGGGACAGCCGCCAGCTCTCCCCACTTCACTCACAAGTGTTTCCTCAAATTAAAACACTGGCCTGGGGAAACCTCCCGGGGATTGTTCCCGTTGAGTGGGAGAGAAGGAAGAAACATTCACCCAGTTTTCTCTTTCTTTCCCCCCCCTCCCTTTCCTTTTGTTTTTATAAAAGAACACGGGGTAATCTTCTATGGAAAGGGTGTTACTATGACACTGCTGAGATGTGCCGAAAAGAAGGACAGATTCATATAAATTATTTATGATTAATGTATTCTGCGCCGCCAGAGCAATTTAAATGGAGAGATTTCGGTATTTCTCGAAGTTATGATGGAGAGGTGAAAAAGCATCAGCAGCAAATTCCTGCGGGTAATGAGCAGGTGGAGCAGGCAGAGGAGTGTGTTTGGGTGAGAAGGGCAGGGAAGGAAACCCCAGGGATGTGCTGGCGGCATCCCACCTGTGGCACATGCAGGGCCGTGGGCTCTGCCATCCAGAGGTGCTGCCAACACACCCCACCTGCCCTCCTGCTTAGAGCCCAGGGGGTGCACAGGGAGCAGCAGGGAACCCCTGACCTCCAGCTCAGTCATATACACTGAAAAATAGAATGAGAAGGCCAAAAAAACTACTGAACTCTGTATTAAATCTCGTTTGGAAAACCGTGACCCACTTGGAAACACTCACAGCCTCCCTGCCAGCTGACACCAGTCACATCCTTAATTTTTACTGCCCTGGTTGTGACAATTTAATAATGAGCATTGTCAAACTCCATCTTTAAATTTTAATTGCTGAAAATTCATCTTTGAAGAACACGTCTCAGTATCAAGAATGTAAATAGCAATAGGGCCAACCAGAAATAATATGAATAATTCAGCCCTACAATATGCAAGTTTTCTACTTGGGAACGAGTGATTCACACCTCCTGTATGTTCAGCCATCACAGAGTGCAGACACCAAAATGTGGGGGGAAAAAATGGGAATAAGTCATAATTATTTAATGTCATCATATTTTACTTACAAATTCTGTGTGTAAACAAACAGAGCTGTGGGCAGAGCTGAGCTGCAGGTCCAGGGCAGGTTCAGGTGCACTGCTGCAGTGGAACAAAGCCATGGACACCTTGGATTGCCCAGTGTATTTGGGATTCTCAGAGCACAGAATGGCTCCGTCCTGCTCCACAAATCACACTGCACCTACAATTTTAATATTGGGAGTGACAGAGACGAGCTGCACAGGCTGCTGCTGGATTCCTGAGCCAAACCTGGGGGTCAGTGCCAGTCAAGAGCCCCTCAGGAATGGATTGTTCCCCTCTTTGATAAATAATTGCTGCTGTGGCTCCCTCAGGGTCTCGGGGCACACGTGAGTGAGCAGGGCCGGCACAGGCAGGGGCCTGAGGGCAAGCTGCAATAAATATTTATATCCAGAGTTAATGCTAAAGTATTTTCTTTACTCCTTCCACCTTACTTATTCGTGGCTGCTGGAGAAGCAGCCACATTAGAATATTAATTTTCCGCTTTACTGGAATGATTTCAGAGTCAAGGGCTGGTGGAACGTCAGATGCCAACGGGAGCGGGGAGGGTGGGACTCACACTAATCCACTTCACTTTGAAAAAATAGCTCTTTACTGGCATTTTCCTTTTTGGAGCCTTCTTCAGGTGTCCCACCACCGCTTCAGAGAAGGCTGAAGGCTCAGAGGTGGATCTGCAGCACAGACACCCACCCGTGGAAGGGGTCATGGGCTCAGAGACAGAACCAGGCTGAAGGTTCAGTCCAGCATTTCCTGCTGAACTATTGCACACAATTCCTTACAGCTTTTTGCTCTCCTGAAAATATGCACGTTCTGCTTATTTGTTCCTTTAAATTCTCCTCCTTGGGATGAGGTATCAGAGGAAACAGCATTTTGTGGCTTCTCAGGGAATTCCAGCTGAGATTGTACCATGGGGACAGACCCCATCCCAGAGGGGCACAGCGCAAGGTCAAGGTCAACCAGCAGCAGCCTGGGCCTTGCTGGGGCTCAGCTGCCACAAGTGACTCGGTATCGAATGGGAAACTGAGTGTTTTCCTCCTCCAGAACAAACGAGCCGTCCCCTGAGCAGCGAGGAGAGGAATGTACTTTACAAAGGAAGAAAAATTATGTGGGTAGCAATAATGTTTAATTTTAATTAGCTGCTAATATTTCGAGAGGGCAGTTGGGGGTTTGTGCACGGTGCTATTGGCAGTTTGCTCATTTCGTGGAATTTAATATGGGATCAATTGGTTTGGGCAGCTGGGAGAAGGGTCCTGGTACTGTTTGAGGTAAAAAAATGCCATCTCTCTTTCCTCAATAAATCCAATCCAATCATTATTAAATCTTTTGGTAAATATCTTGGAGAAATTAGGTCTCATAGTGTCTGTGCTCGTGGATCAAGGAGAGGAAGCTGGAGCCAGATGGTTCCCAGGTAAGCAAACAGGGGGAGTTTGTGACTGTGGGTCATGGGTAGAGCAGGGCCCGCAAACAAACCCGTGTCACCGGGAGCCACTGACACACGGAGGGGACACACAGAGCAGGATGCTCTCCAGGCACCCCCGGAGCTGTGCTGGGACCAGCAGGAACACCCCGGGCACAGTGTGAGAACACAGCTCTGGAGATCCATCAGCATCCCCCGCAAAGGTGGTGGGGCAGCACCACAGGGAGGGGTCCCTTATTGGGGACAGCACTGTCACCTCCTCAGTGGGACATGGGGGACAGCACTGTCACCTCCCCACTGGGACATGGGGGGGACAACAACATCACCCTCCCCAGTGGGGCACTGGCTCCCAGAGCCATCCCTGTGCCTGGACAGGTGTGTCCCTTGTGCCACGTGGGTGTGATGACAGCGGACACAGTGTCTGGGCACGGGGCACAGGGAGCTGGGGCACAGGGAGCTGAAGGGTGAGATGAGGATCTGCCCATGATGCATTTCAAGTCCTACGAGCTCTTCCCTCAAGTTCACAGGATCCCCAAGGGTGAGATGGATCAGGATCCCCCCTCCTTCCTTCCCTCCGGATCCCCAGGGATGAGATGGATCAGGATCCCCAAGGGTGGGTCCCCAGTGAGCCCTGACACCAACCTGGGCCCTCCCAGCCCCTCTCAGGTTGCAGCTGCTGGGTTGTCCTTGTCCTCTCCGAGGGCAGGAGCAAATATGCAGTTTGTAATTCCAAGTGACTTGTTGCCTGCCTCCTTAAAGGTCTGAGAAAGGCATTAATTACCCTCTCGTGTGAGCTCCTGTGCATGTTCCTCCATGTGTTCCTTGGGAGTGCAGCTGCTGCCCAGCCCAGGGACAGACACACCATTCCTGGAATGAGCACAGCAGTGTCCCCCTGGCACCTGTCACAGGTGGCTCCAGGAGAAATCTGCTGCTATTATAAAATCACATTTTAAATTTTGATATCTGCTTTAAAAGGGCAAACCCTGAAAGCTGACAAATCATAAGTGGCCCTTTTGTATTCCATCCCATTCTCCCCCATTTTTCATGCCTTAGCAAGGTGAAGCTTTCCAATCAAGGAGCGGCAGCGTGGGCAAGTGCAGATAATACATTTGGATGGGGGTCTGTAATGAATATGGCATTTATGGAGACGCAGGTCCTTAAAAGGAGCCTTGCACGGTTGTTACACATTATTTTATTGATTTTTCCAAATGCAGGGATCAGGGTGAGGTTCACACTTTACAAGAAACATTTCAATTTTTAATCATTAATTTGGCAAAGCGTGGCAGTATTTGTTGATCTGTGCCATGGGAGGGAGGGTGGGTTCATTGCCTGGACACGTGCCATGAATTCTTTTTCATCCATTTTTTTCATCCTTTATAT
The DNA here is from genome assembly GCA_013390025.1 of Pitta sordida. NCBI lineage: Eukaryota > Metazoa > Chordata > Aves > Passeriformes > Pittidae > Pitta > Pitta sordida. The sequence goes on from WEKX01006557.1 coordinate 24,281, forward strand.
ATAAAAAAATATTTCCTGATTTCATGTAATAGAATCTGCCTTTTTTATTTAAAATGATGGGAAAAAAAGAAGGCTACTTGGGGGACAGCATGAGGTGGGGAGATGCACACACAGCTTTGACAAACATCTCCACTTCTTATCCATGCTCATCCTCTCAGGAGGAAAGAACAATTACCTTTAACAGGCTGGTTTTGTCCCCGTGTTGTTCATTGGCACCGTGTCCTTATGGGGAGATCAGAAAGGGTGAGTGACGCTTTTCTGGGTGACACAAAGTGGGAGGAACAAGGCGGGAGAAAGGGGAGACACCAGCAGTGACACTGATCCTGGGGCCAAGGACACACAGGCCAGGCCTGCTGCCAATGCCCAGTGGTCACCTGTGGTCACCAGTGGTCACCCGCCGTGGTGTGTGATGGGATGCTGCCTGCCTGGTGCTTTGGGTGTGCAGATGGTGTTTGGATTTCTCTCGAGGTAGGCAAAAAGCCAGTGATCAGAGTGTGCAAATACCAGTTTGGATGAATCAGTTAATAATGGATTGTTTTCTGTGTGATCTGTGTGATCAGCAAAGTCGGGTATAAACAAGTCTTTGCTGAAGAAATGCGGAGGGGGGGGGCAGAAAACCAACAAAAAGAAGAATAGGAGTGTTCTTGAAAGCCTTATCTCGGTGCAGAATAACCTCCATCCTGATGGGGATGAATTGCAGTTTCATGTGTGTCTGAGGCTCCTTCCTGCAGAGAAAGGGAAGCTCTTCACCTCTGCCTGTGAGCTGGGCCATGGCCCTGGGCAGGGAAGGGAGGCCAGGCTGGCCCTGGGCAGGGAAGGGAGGCCAGGCTTCCTTCTCCAGGCTTGGGAACCCCTGGGGACCATCCCACCCTCCTGCCTGTTCTCCTGAAAATAGAGCACACCAAACACTGCGGGCATTTAAAAAGTTAAACTCACTGGTCTATGAAATGAGTGCAGCATGTCCACCCTGTTTCTCCAATACTGATTTATTGCTATTGATTATCTGGTCTCCCGTGTGTCCTGCTGTCACCCGACACTAATGACTGTGGGGTGCTGGGACACGCCGGTGCTGGTGTTTGTTGGAGCAAACAACCCCATCCACCATCTCTACTGCCAGACACGAGGGTGTTCACTTCCCTGGCAGGTGGGCAGTGTAAGTGCTGGCGGCACTGGAGCTGCACAGGATCCTGCACTGGGACCAGCCCATCCCGCAGGCCCTGGAGTGCTCAGCACCGCTCCAGCCTGGGCAGGGCTGCTCTGGGACATGGACCCAGGCTGGAGCTCCTGGGACACCAACTCCTCCATGGACCCAGGCTGATGCTCCTGGATCACCAACTCCTCCATGGACCCAGGCTGATGCTCCTGGGTCACCAGCTCCTCCATGGACCCAGGCTAGAGCTCCTGGGTCACCAGCTCCTCCATGGACCCAGGCTAGAGCTCCTGGGACACCAACTCCTCCGTGGATCCGGGCAGGGCTGCTCTGGGTCACCAGCTCCTCCCTGGGCCGTGACACTCTGGGCAGGACCATTAGCTGGGTACAGACCGAGACTTAGCAAATAGGTTCCATATGGATGAGGCAGTGCCTCCACTCCTGCTGGATGCTATTGCCTTCCCAGCAGCACTAAGGTAATTTCCAATGAATTTTCATGAGACAGAAACCTTTCCCGCTCCCTGTCACACTCAAGCAAAATTCCTTTGGGTCTGCAATGTCTGCATTAAACACCAGGTGACTGCCTGACTCCCGGGAGTGTTTTATGATAAATAAAATACTCCTTTTGTCTTGGGAGCCATTATCCCCTCGCTGCCTAAGAGGGGTCTATGATTTGGTTTGTGCTGCTGACATCCTGCTTTCCAGGAGCAATGTAGATTATTATCCTTAAGTGGAGGAATCATAGTGCATTATGGAAACCCAGATCTCTTACCGAACTTGAGATTTGTTGCCCCAAATCCTCAGTTTCCAGATTCTCACTGCAGTAATTTCCTCTCCAACACTGGTTTCCTGGAGCAGCTCTCACGCCCAGCTGTGCTCCTGAACTCCAACACCTTTATTCAGCAGCTCTTGTTTTCTCATCCTGAATAAATATTTCCTTTTTGGGGTTTATAGTGTTTTAAATTGTTGTCCTTTCGATGTGCTCACTTTACAGGATGTAGAACACTGCGTGTTACACCCCCAGGGTGGGATGTGTGACCTCACACAGACGGACAGAGGGATGGGCAGGGCAGGGCTGGGGTGCCAGGGTACCTGCCCACCAGGAGGGAACTGGTGAGAGCTGGAGCTGGCTGAGGGTGGAATCCCGGCAGGGATCCTGCTCCAGGAGCTGGGAATGCCTCCTGAAACTTCTCCTGCTGAACAAAACCCAGTGGGAGAAGGGCTGAGCATCTGGAGAAGTGCCCCAACTGCACTTGGAGCCCCCGGGAGGGCTCAGGGCAGATCCCCCGGGATTCTGCAAAACCTGAGTCCCTCACAGGCCACGGGAAGAAACATTGAAGGCACCCCCGGAAACAGCCCCTGCCATCCTGAGCCAGAGGGAATTAGGTGGAGTTTGTGACCGAAAGGCGAGAAATGATGTTGTCAAGGCAGCAAATGCCTCAGTGGGATTTTCAATCGCACCTGATGGAGTTGCAGAAAGTGCTGGGAGGGATGAAGAGCCTCCAGGAGAGGGGCTGGCTGGGCTGCAGGGTGTGAGTGCCCACAGCACATGCCTGGGCTCTCAGGGTACGGCCAATAAAACCCTGATGAGTGCTTTGGAGGCCGGGCCTGACCTTTCCAGATTAGCTGGTCAAGGATGTGACTATTGCTGAAGGCTCAAGGGCTGCAGAAAGAGTGTTTTTAACAGAAACACCCCGAGGGGATGGCAGGAGCTGCTCCCTGCAGATTAACCCAGTGGGCAGTGGTGAGGGCACTGCCAATGCCATCGAGGGCATTGGGGACCTCTCCTTCCTTCCTTCCTTCCCTCCTTCCCCCCCTCCTTCCTTCCCTCCTTCCTTCCTTCCCTCCTGTATGTTGCAAATGCCTTGACCTTTATAATTAGTTTGATCGGGTGACAAAGTTCTGCTGCAAGAAAGAAGCAAGGAAGTTCTTCCACAAAGGAAGGAGGGAGGGTACGTGGTCACAGCAAGACCTGACTGCAAATGAGCCTTGTTCTGCCTCTGTTTACTTCAGGTTGGGTGAGGGAGGTGTTGCAAAGCTTGAAAGAAACTGTTAAAACTAATTTTCATTTCGCTGGATGGATTAGTCCAAGCTTTGCACCTGCATTTTAAGGAGGCTGTAATGTGGGCGAAGTAGCCTAGAGGCAGGAAAGTAATCTAATCAAGGGACACAATAGAAAAGTTAATTAAGGGGCCCTGGACCCTTGGCCTTCTAAGACGGAGCAGCTCCATCAGTGGACAAGGGAAGGGCTACAGGGGTCATCGGTCTGAACTGGTGCAGGGCCTTGGGCACAGCTGTCCACAGCATCCTCCTCTCTGAACTGGAGAGAGATGAATTGGATGGGTGGATCAGGAATCGTGTTACTCAGTGTCTTCATCCATGGCACAGACAGAGTGACATGTCTCTCCATGACACGGAGGGATCAGCCCCTTTGCAGACGGTGCCATCCTGGGTGGTGCAGTGCCACACCTGGGGCCATCCAGAAGCACCTGGGAGGCTCGAGAGGTGGCCCATGGGAATCTCGTGAGGTTTAACAAGGCCAAGTGCTGGTGCTGCTCCTGGGTTGGGGTAATCCTCAGTACTGTACACGCCTGGGGGTGAATGGATCAGGAGAAGCCCTGCCCAGAGGGACTTGGGGGTGCTGGCGGATGAAAAGTAACAAGAGAGGATCCTCATGGCCTGGTGTTTCCTGGCTGCACATTGTGTTGCCATTTGACCTTGCTCCATCACAGACCCCCCAACACACAAGTATTTCCTCTGCTTCCCATGAAGGGCTTTCTCTGCTCCCCCAGCCTGGGCTGCTCTTCGTTCACCAAAGCCAAAACTGGCAAAAAAAAAAGGTGCAGTGCTGGAAACTGGTTTCTCATTGATCTGATTTGGACAATTTACTCCTCTGATACTTTTTTTTTTTTTGACAGAAGCCCTTGAAAGCAGCCTCACCATAGCAACACACTTCATTAAAGCACATTGTAAATCAACTTAATCTGCCAAAAGTGAACACACAGAACTGGCCCTTAAACTGTAACAGGGAATCCCTGGGTCCGTCTCCCCAGACCACAGTGGAATCAGCGGGATTTCAGATGTGCTCATCAGGGGAAGGCAGCGGGGCAGGAATGCAGCCTGGGTGTCCCTCTGAGCTGAGATGATGCCCAGCTGCCACCCCACAGACCTGGCACCAGGTTCTGCCCCCCCACTTGAGGTTCCCATGGGCAAAGGGTTCAGTCTCTCGCAGTTTTTGAATTTCTGTTTCCAAACACAGCTCAAAAATCATTCCTAAACGTGCTCACGAAGGTTATTTCATCTTCTTGATGCGTTTTCCCTAATAGGCTCTGGGATTTCCCTGGTCACTTCACGGGCATTTTCACAGCTCATTTTATGGTTTTTCTTCTGCTTTGAAGAACAAATAAAACCTTTTGGTTTTAATTTCTCTGGGTCCAATCTCCCAGTGTGAATGCAAAGCCAAGGGTGGCTCTGTGTGCCTGACTTCCCTCCATCCCTTCCCTCTCCCAGTCCCCTGTGCCACCCCACGTTCAGCTCCACCGTCCTCCCCTCCCGCCTGGGAAAGCAGAGCCGGCAATAAATAAACTGCAGGAGCCCAACCAGCAAATAATGATCGTCTCACATCATAGCCCAGGGCACCTAATGAGAGCTGATTTGTGGAAAAGGGCACGCGGAGAAGAAAGGCGTTCCGAGGGAACAATGTACGCTGTGATCATCCTGGCAATTAGGGCAGGATCATCAGCAATTAAATGGAGACGTTGGGGTTTGCGGCACTTCCAGCTCCTGCCCTGGCTCAGCTGCCCAGGGTTTGGGGGGGGCTCCTGTCCCTGGGGATTTAAAAACTCTCTGCGTTTGACACTTGAGGACTTGGAGGCTTTGGCAGCGCTGGGGGAACAGTTGGGCTCAGTGACCTTAAAGGTCTTTTCCAGCTTAACGATTGTGTGATTCTCTGGTATTTTACGGCCCCTCTTTGCCAAGCCGATGGGCTTTAGGATTTGTAGTTAAAGGGCTGCAAATTGCATTTTGTTGCTTTGGCCTTTTCTCCTGTCTTTCTGGGGAAAAAAGAGCTGACATGATTAATCTTCAGCTGAAAATTGAACTTTTACTTCGGAGATCCTCAAAATAAAGTGTAAAACATCATATTGTAGGTTTCCAGTGGAGTATCTGTCCATGGAAGGGTTGAGGAAAAGGGTAAGGATAGAAGATCTTAGGCATCTTTACTTTGCATGTACTTAAGAAATAAAGAATTAAATATTATTTAGCGCCAGGCAGTGCCCCAAACCACATTTCCACCTGACATTTTGCTAAAACTAGATTTTTTTGGGGGGAACTCATTTTGTCATATTTTGTAACTGAGACTTGGAGGAATTTTGTGTATTTTTCTTCCCGGCTTAGAGCCGTTTTTAGAGGATTTTCTTAACGTTATGTTTCTACTAAATTATTCCTAAATTTTTTACATCCCACAGCAGGACATAACCTTTGAAAGATGTTCTGTCCCAAATATAATCAAAGCATTGAAGAAAACTTTCTGTTGTCATAGAAATAACTGCTCTAAACAGGGACACCTCTGAAACAGTTGGATCAAATTATTATGTTAATCGGATTTTTTAAAGTAATTAGATCACAAAGATGCTTTTGTCTCTCCTCATTCAGAGCATGGTGTGACACCACCAAACGAAATTATTGTGAAAATAATAACTTGTTTGTTTGGATCAGATATTGCCATTGGAATCCTTTATCAGTTATCGTGCAATTTTCAGTCAGATTCACACTGCAGGATTGTCTCACTTGATTCTTATCAACTCTGATTAATCTAATTTTCTGGGCATTTCACTTGAAGCTTCTTCCTTGCCTTCTGATCAGCTGGAATTGTGAGTTTGCTTTGATACCAGAGCTGGAGAGAAAGCCAAGCCTTGAAAGGGATCCTCTCTTGGGTTAAAATGTGAATTTTTGAATGTGTGAAGCAAGTTTCTGTCTCAGTATTTCCTTTCGGATGGTGGTGTTGGCTGGGAGGTCTGTAGGTGCTGGGGAGGCCACCTTGGACAGAGGTTCAAACGGAAATGGATTTAACAGAGTTTGGAGCAAACAGTAGGTGTTTGCAGCTCTCTAAGCGAATGAGAAAACCCGGGTTAATAAATCTGCTTCACTTTAGGTGAATTCAGAAAATTCTGTATTAGTATTTTCTGTTCAATTAAATAATTGTCTCTTGCTCTTCACAGCAAAAAATCACCAAAGGGAAAGGGAGATTCTCCTGTAACGCAGTCCCTGGTGGGTGAGCTGATGTTGCTGCAGCCGAGAGCTCCGGGCGTGGGAGGAACGTTCCACAGAATCCTGGAAAACGGTTGGGAAGGGAAGGGACCTTAAAGCCCATCCAGTGCCACCCTGTGCCATAGACCAGGCTAGAGCAGGCTGGGACAGGGATGGGGCAGCCACAGCTTCCCTGTGCCAGGGTGGTGGGAATCCCCTGAGCATCCCGGGGACTCTGCCGTGAGAGTCCCAGTGTCTGCAGGGCAAAACCACCTTTTCTCTGCGAGCAGGAAAAGTGAAGGAGCTGCCACACGGATAAATCACCGAGTGCCCCCCGTGGGGTACAAACTGTGAGCAGTGTTTGCTTTGGGAAGCAGGAGACAAGTCAGCAAACTGCTGGAAGCTGTTCTTAAGGTATAAATCAGTGTCACAGTGTCACAGGAGATGGCTCAGCCATGGAGACAGCTCTGCTCACTGCCCTGGCTGCCACAGCAGCTGGAGCTGGGGATTCCAATCCTTGGGGCAGTTTTGCCTCCAGCCCTGTGGAACTCCCCCTGAGTGCACGGGGCTCACGTGCAGCACTAACGTGAGTTCGAATGAAGGACACCCTGCAGAAAGTTGGGGTTTATTATTAGCATTGCCAGCACTATTATTAGTACCAGTAGTAATATTTGAGGAGCCCTGGTGTCTTGGCAATAGTGCAGCTGGTGTTTGAGTGATTTGTCAGCACGAGGCACCTCAGGAATCACAGAAGAGGCTGAGCTGGGAAGGACCCACAAGGATGTCCTGCAGTTACACACCAAAATGCATCAACCAGGTAATGATGAGGGGGAGGAGGAGAAAGAGGAGGAGGAGGTTGGCCTTCACACGTCCCCTGTGTGATGACAGGGTGTTTGCACACAGGTCCTTGTTATTTCACGTGCACAGCAGTACTTGGATAATAAACCAGCCCTCCCCAGCTCAGAGGAGTGTTGGAATTGCTGTGCATGTGGTGAATTTCCAATCCCAGCTTTATTAGCCCTGGGAGATTTATGGAGAGCCAGAAACACCATCATGGGCTGTGACGCTGTGATGGCAGCATTAAGACAATATTGTAAAACTGCTGTACAGCCTAAACGGTGGGTTGTTATCACACAATCACCATAAATCTGCTCATTTTGCAAACTGGTTTAAAGAGCTGGTGATTTCCCCTTCCATTGGAAAAACTCTGTTTCCTGCTGGAGTATCTCCTTGTAAATCTGACTCGCTGCTGTCTGCTCAGCACCTTGAGAACACAGAGTTCCATCAATCTGCTGAGGGGAGAGGTTGTTGTTCCTTTGTTTTCCTTTACCATTTGAATGTCAAGGTTTCTGGGGTGAGTTGGCAGAAGGCAAGGCAGGGGTTGTCCCTTCTGGAGAGTAGCATTGTCCCACCACAGCAGCTCAGAGCAGCAGAGCCCAGAGCACGATGGCCAGTGGGCAGGGAAGGGGCTGTGGAGCAGGAGGAGGAAGACAGGGACAGATGGAGCCCGACCTGCAGCCTTTAGCCAACGTGCTCCAGGTGGTCACTGCCCCACAATGTGCTTTGGTTTGCACCCAGCAATCAAAGAACCGTGGAATCATCCAATTGTTAAGATTGGAAAAGAACTTCAAGTTCAATGAGTCCAACTCCTCCCCCAGCACTGCCAAAGCCACCAGTGACCCACGTCCCCAAGTGCCATATCCACAGGGCTTTGAAATCCCTCAGGGATGGGTAGCTGTGCCAGGGCTGGACAGCCCTCCCCATGAAGAATTTTCCCCCAGTATCCAACCTACACCTCTCCTGGCACAGGTCCTGTCACTTGTTCCTGGGCAGGGCGGGGAGGTGGGGGACAGCCCTTTGCTGGTGTCCTTGTCCCAGGACAGTCCCTCAGTGCCACAGAGCCCCTGCCTGTGCTGCAGCACGAGGGCCCCAAGTGCTGCTCCCAGGAGCTGGGAATGACTCGCTGTGAAGTGACAGGCCCCACACTGTGTGTCACCTCCCCTTGGCTGCAGGAGGAAGGCAGATGGTCACACTGCCTGTCTCACCCTGAGCAAGGCACCTGTTGGTGCAAACCTTTGAGGATTTGGCACCGTGTGAATCCCAGGCTGGGGCAAACGAAGCCACACTTGTGCAAAAGGCTCTGTGAAACCAAACCAAACAGTACAAGCTGTGGGCATTAAGCATCAACATGGAAACAAACCCCCAGCCCTTGGCACGTGTGCTGGGGATGGGGTGAGTGAGATTGAAAGGAGAAAACCGCAGCCAGCCCAGGATCCCCCAGCCTGTCCAATTAATATTCTTTCTCATTAAAACTGCTGTTAACCCGCTTGTTAAATTACCATGTTTATTTAAAAAAAAACCAACCTAAAACACACATACCCTGTAATGACAGAGCATCAAACAAGGAAAAAAATAAATGCTAATTCCAAGGGAAGGCGTGAAGAGGTCAGCAGCATTCTATCCTGTTATTACTGCCTCCTCCATATGGTTAGATTTTCCATTTTGTTTTTCTGTGACAAGAGGTGAAGACCCAGGAATGCATGAACATGATTAATTATTTGCAGAAAAATAACTTCTCAAACTTCTACATTTTAAATGGAAAGGGGAAAAAGCCACTTTGCTTGAAAAGCCCTGGAGAGTGGGCAGGGAAACAAAGGAAGTGAGAACACACTTTGCAGGAACGGTGTGGTTTATTCTTTCCCACCTGCCACTCACTTCCCTTGGTGACAACACAAAGAAGCTGAGGAAAAGTTACACCACCAGAGAATCACAGACTGGAATATCCTGAACTGGAAGGGCCCACAAGGATCATGGAGTCCAGCTCCTGGCTCGGCATGGACACCCTGAAATTCCCACCAAAGGCAAAGGTTAACAGGCTTGGTCTCCAAAAATGAACACACTCACACTCTCCAATCTCTCCCATTTCCACAAGCTCTCCCATTTCCATGTGCACAAGATGGGAGTTGAGTCTATCCCCAGTGGATTGTACCTGCTCCCAGCATTTCCTCTCGTCCTGCTTTCCTCCAGCTGAATCCAGGTGTTTGAAGCTGTTATTTTGGGTACCAACGGAATCTCCTGTGATCTGCCAGGGTTTCTCCCATTACAGCCCAAATCCCAGAGGCACTTCTTTCATTTCACCACCCAAACTGCAAATCCCAGCCCCGTGGGGAAATGTCCTTTCCCCAAAGGTATAAACCAGTGTCCACTGAGTGTCCACCTCTGTCCCTTCAGCTGTGACCGTGGAGGGGCTGCTCGTGGCACCTGGGGGACCTTGGAGGCTGAGAAGAAATGGGCAATTCCAAGCCCACACCCCAATGTCCTCTGCCCTGAGAATCTGGTCTTGCTTTTATCTGGTCTGTATTTAGGATTGACTGCAGCAGTTTTATATCCAGGGTATAAAATCTCCATCTGGATATTTTCTGGGGGATTTTTTTAGAGTACTTGGGACTAGCTTACATAATTTTTCCTGCAAAGGCTGTCATAAGGAGTTGGGTAACAACAATAAAAAGATCTTTTATTCTCTTTAGCACTATGCAGCAAATATAATGCAGCACATGGTTTTCTGTGTAGCAGCTTGGCAATTCTTTTCTAAAAGACAGAAATTTCATCCGCATCATAATTTAAATACGCTGCGTTTCCTGTAAGAACTCGATCCCCTCCACCTTAGTAAAATTTGTGTCACACTGTAATGATATTTAATAACAATGCTGAGAATAAAAATCTGGTTCCCTGCACTAAGTGAAGCACTAACAGAGATGTAGGAAACCTTTAGGGAATGCAACCCAGAAAGTGGAGCCTCGCTGGGAACAATGACAATGGAAAAAGAAATCCCGGTGTGTTTGTGTAAAAAAGTTAATTTGCTCTAGAAATGAGGGAAAATAAACACATACAGCAAACGCCGTTATTCCCCTCGACAATGAGGTTAAGTAAGTACTTGATGGGTAGTTCTCAAAGGCATTTGTATACAGGAGAGATACTTATCACAGTGCGCGAAGTTAGGGATGGTAATAGAATTAAAATGAATTAAAACTCAGCCGTTATCTGTGTGCAGAGGGAAGAAGCCCAAGATATTAAAGCAGAGAGGATCAATTTATGCCTTCCTAATTGGAAATTCTTAGTATGAGTGAAATTATGCAAAACCCACTGTTCTTCAATTTTCTTTGGTTTTCAGTGCTGTGAAGATCCAAGAAGCTCAAGTCAAATGTAATTTCAGCTGCGAGAGCCGGGCAGAAAAATTGCTCCTGAGCAAAGAAAAGGAGAACAAAAGCCCAAGGCCCGAGCCTGTCTTTGGGTGATCATTTCCAATCCCCATTTGAACCCTCGGTGATCAATTAGCAGCAAAGGTCAGGAGGGAGCTCAGGCCGTGTTTCCGCAGGGGACAAGGGAGGGAGGGCACCTGGTTAATCCCCAAACCTTTCCCTCAGCAAGGAGAGTAAGAGAGGACCCCAAAATCCGTTTCTGTCCCCTCCTAGGCTCTCATAGTAATTATTCTCGTTCTTAAATAGCAGAATAAAATCTAGAACTTATGTCTATTTAAAGTGGAAATTAGATCCACCTCCCGCCTGACAGAACTGAACTGAGAACTTTTTATCCTGACTTTATCATACTTCTTTTATCATACTTTTTTATCACTTTCCTCCTTTTTATCGTACTTTCACTTTTACCCAGAGCTTTACTTTCCCCTCAGATAAGTAATTTATTTATTCTGAGAGGGCTAGACATGACACTTTTAGCTGAGCAGGTTATCAGTGGCCGTTCAGGACCGTTTTGGGCAGACAAGGAGTCAGGGGCTGTTGGAAAGGGGCACCAGGGGGTTCACAGGGGAAGCACAAACACACCAAGAGACACACAGTGTAACAGGTTAGTTTGTCATTTAATTAAGTGCAGCTTGTGATCTTCCAAAGTTGAGCAGACAGACATCTCCTGCTGCTGGGCTGCAGTTAACAGGGTGAGTTACTCATCAGGAATATCTGGGTTATCATCCAACGCACCCAGCAGTGTTCCAAGAGCCTGCACTGGGGCCAGTGCCAGCTGTGGGAGGTGCTGGGGGCACTGCCCAGCCAGGTGTCCCTGTGGGTGTCCCACACCTTCCTGGGGACCCCAGTGTGGACCATGGTTTGCTTCTCCAGGGGAGCAGTCAGAGAACACCCCTCTGTGGGCAGATCTGTTCCTGTCCCGCTGGATTTTGCCACTGGAGATAAACACACACCTGTGCCCACACGTGTGCAGGGAGAGTTTGCACCAGGGTAACCACAGTGATCTCAACCTCGCGAGAAAAATACAGAGCAAATATATCAATTACGAGGGTATTAGTGTCATGGGGAGACGCTGTGATGTTTGTGGTCATTCTTAATCCAATAAAACCGCCTGGGGTTTTATCTATGAATTTAGAATATGATAAAAAAATGACTTCAGGAAAGGAAGATGAAAGGCTTCTTTTTTTAGCCTCTCTCAGAGCTGCATATCAAATTGTTCGGGGTGGGAGGCAGGAGATGTTTACTTCTGCCAGTCTCGCAGATTCGGGTCAAGCTGTGAAGGACCAAGTTATCTCTTTACTGGCTGCATGATGAAAGGTAAGATAAAAGCAGCAGAGGGAGGGAGCTGAGAGCTGCCCTGTGTGTGCCAGGACCTGCAGAATCCCGCCCCCCCACCAAGTGCCGTGTGGTGCCCCATGACCATCCTGCTGCCCCCCTCACCCCTCCAGGGCAGGGTCCTGCTGCTGTCACCTGCTTCCAACCGGGGCTGAGGGGGGAGAAGCTTTTCTGCTTCCCAACCCCTGGCTCCCACCCTGCTCCTGTGTCTCCCAGGATCAATATCCTCCCTCTGCTCCTGGGAGTTCTCAACGTTTTCTCATCACAATGAGCGACACAACTTGCAAAGAAACATTTTCTTTTGGAATTTTAATTTACTGTCTCTCACCCTCACTGAATCTATATTTATCCCTGTACGTGAGAAAAGGCAAACAACAAGATCTCTTACGCTGGTGTTTGTGTCGCTCCAAGCACTGAGGATGATGTTTTGGATTGCAAAACATGGAATATCAAAGGACACGTTTGGAAAGCTGACATGGCTTTTCCTGTGATCCTCACTGGAAACACGAGATTAACAGCCTCTCCCTTCATCTCTTCATTCAAAATTTGGACCAGCCTCACTGACCTGATGGCAGCTCCTGCTCTCACTGTCTCCTGCTTTCCACCACCCAACCCACAGTTCCCCACATTCCTCCAGCACCAGGAGAGGGCTGGGACCACTTCCACGGCTTCCAAATATCTGATTTTTTAATCTATATTTGTTCCGTGCAAAGGGCAAAACCAGGAACATTTCTGCTGATGTTCTATTTCTCTTCCTGACATTTTTATTAGAAGAAAAGCCATGAGGAATGGGTGAGCTCCAAGAGCACCAGGAAGCAGGATCCAGTCTCCAGCAGCAGTGTGGGTACAGGCTGACACAAACAGCTTCTAAAATGGTGCTTTCTGCTCAGCGGCTCCAGAAAGTTTAAATTCAGTGAAACTTCACAGCTTTTTAATTTTTAAATGGAAGTAAAATAAGAATGAATCATAACACCTCACAATAAATTGTTAAACTTCCCATTTTACATTTTATTTACATTTTACATTTTATTTCTGTAAAGAAGCACAAGTATTTTCAATTTTTAGAAGCTCATGTATCCTGTTATTTGATTGTCATAGTTAAAAAGGGCAGAAGCTTGTGGCAGCCACCTCCTCCTTCGACTGCATGTATTACAGCAATGAAATCAAGCCACACTCTCCCAGGATGTGCTGGATTATTAACAGTGTTGCCAAGCTCATTATAATACAATTTAAAGACAGATCTTGCACAGAGACGTGTGAAGGATTGTCTGAGTTCAGGCCCTACAGCAAATTGCTTGAATCTTGATATAATTACCCCAGAACAGCCACAGCACCAGCGGTTCACATTTGGCTGGAAACTTCTGAAAATGAACTTGATTGGTGTCAAAATCGGGAGATGGGGCAGACATGGGGGGTTGTGTTGGGAGTGGTGGATAAATGAGCAGTGAGGGTCCCTCGGGGCTCCTGGCAGGGGGTGCCGGGATGTGCCCCTGGAATATGACGAGAGGGGCTCCCTGGGGCCACAAACCCAGTGGCACAGCCGGGATTGTTCATGCCTGGAGTTCAACTGCATTTTATAGCAGCAATTGAACTGTTTGACCTCCACCAAATGCTTTGCCTGGCTGCAAACTGCAAGCCAGAGGATAAATCCATGGGTTCTAGCAGACATTTGAGTCATAATCACTGCAGGACCCAATACATAACCGAATATTGCTCTTAATTAATGAGACAATTAGACTTTGATTATGACATTACAGTGCCCATTATCATTTTTATCTATCACGACCCTCCCATACAAAGCATCCACTTTTCCTTACATGCTGCTGTATTTCTGTCTGGCATAATATTGGATAATAATTTATCTAAGGGTGCAGACTGGATGAGCATTCAAATTCTGTGTTATGAGCAGCTGAGATGGCCCAGGGCTGAGTTATGGCCCAGCCAGCACCAGGGAAGGACATCCAGCCCAGGCACAAAGGTCTCTGTGGCATTGCCACTGCACTGCTCGGTGCCAAGGTTGTTGCTGTGCCCTGTGCTGTGACCTCAGGGCATTGCCACACTCTACACTCTGCACACACCTTGGCATTGTCCTTTGTCACCTCCACCCAACTTTATCTTGGCTTTGGCCAACCTCCTTCCAGTGCCCCATGGTTCAGGGTTTGGCCTCCCAATTCAGGGTTCAACCTCTATGTTTGGGGTTCAACTTCTTGGTTTGGGGTTTGACCTGTCAATTTGGGGTTTGACTTTTCAGTTTAGGGTTCGACCTCCCAGATCGGGGTTTGATCTCTTGGTTTGGGGTTCAACCTCTTGGTTTGGGGTTTGACCTCTCAGCTGTCCAGGCAGGGGTTGACTGCACGGGGTAGTTCCCTCCCTGCTCTGGGGCCCCAGGACTCCCAACAAAGCTCCTCCAGCGCCGTCCCTTTGATTTCTTACCTGAGTCATCACGAAGACCTTCTGTAAAAACTCTAGTGAAACCTGGCACCAAGGGAAAGGGGTAAATAAATGTCAACATGTGCTGGCTAATGGCACATTGTTGTGAACGAGGCGTCATCTAGTGATGTGTAAAACACACAAAATGCTCTTCCTGCAGCTTTGGGGAGGAAAGGGAGATTTCCTCCAGCCTGTAGATTTATTGTTCTGTGGCGAAGTCAAACATTTGCTATTTAAATTTTTTGCCTCAGCATCTAGAGAAAACAAAGCTGACAATTCAAAGTGCCTCTATATTAATATTTCTTGGGTTTCCAAATGCTTATGGAGATCAAATCCACTGCTGCTGTGCCAGCTTCCCTTTCATATGAGGCTCCCCGTCAAAGCCGATTTTTGTTTAACAAGTCAAAGTACATGTCCGGAGACACCAGAATAAATTGGTGGGAATGGCAAGGTAAAAGCCCAGCTGACTGGAGCATTCATCCTTCAGTTGTCACTCCAGATGTGCAGGTGCCATCTATAAATCTCCCCCTGATGGTTCATAATATCTAAACCATTACACACCCTGCCAAACCCGCTCATGGTGTTTTCCATAATGCCACGTCATTGTGCACCTCTGCAAACACCCACCTGATCCTGCGTGATGGGAAAGCCCTTCAGATGGTCTTCATCTCAAGGTGAAACCCTGATTTTCTCAAGATGCCGCTTTTAAATTGCTGTTTAACGAAAACCTATGAATTGTGGACCTTTTTCTTTCA
The DNA here is from genome assembly GCA_013390025.1 of Pitta sordida. NCBI lineage: Eukaryota > Metazoa > Chordata > Aves > Passeriformes > Pittidae > Pitta > Pitta sordida. The sequence continues at coordinate 39,454 of WEKX01006557.1, forward strand.
GGTGACAGCCAGGGCTGCAAGAAAACACAACTGCCCCTCCAGTGAGGTTGCTGCCCACACTGTGAGGGCTCCGTGCTCACCAATGGCCTGCCATGAGTTCACAGAGAATTAATCTAAATTTTCACATATTTTATTGAAGGCAGGAATTATTTCAGTTCTGACTTATCGTGCTTTCAGAGAGCTATTCCCACAGTCACATAAAAGTAACCTAGGAAGATTAAAATCCTTCCATGCATTATGGAAACCTCTAGAGAACTCCAGGAAATGTTCAGTGCCAGCTTGGATGGGGCTTGGAGCAACCTGGTCTAGGGAAAGGTGTCCGTGCCCATGGCAATGAAACCAGTTTTGAGGTCCCTTCCAACCCAAACCATCCTGGGATTCTGTGATAACGTGGGGAGAAATCTGACTTCAGCAGCCCCTGGCTCAGGTGGGTCTCACAGCCCATTTCATCCCCTCTGCTCCACCACGAGGCTTTGGCCACAGTGCCACAGTTTTTGGGGTGCTGTCTGTGCTGAACTGGCATCCTCTGGTTGGGATGTGGGTTCTGGAACTCTGCCCCAGCCCCTGGGGACATCCTGAGTGCTGCACCTGCTGCTCGGCCGCTCTCGGCTCAGTCGTGGTGCCTGCAGGTCCAACTGCTGGGAACAAACCACTCTGCCCGGGTGAGATCTGAGGGAAAAGGTGGATAATAATATCTGAGAGCCACATTATTTCCACAGAGTGATGAATATTCCATAAAGCACTTTGGGAAGCAGTTTATTGGGGTGTGAGCAGCAGCACTTTACGGCTCTGTGTCTGCTCTGGCTGTCACAAAGTGTTATTAGAGATGTACCTGAAAATTGTGGTGTTAATATGCTCCGGGTAGTGCTGGGATTTGATCTACTAATGATGATCACCTGGGACTCACTGGCTCTGTGTGTGGCAGGGCTGGCAAGAATAATAACCAGGCAAAACTCATGCACACTCACATTCCCCCAGTAACTACCAGCATCGTGTGCAGCTATTTGTAGATATGAGCTACACAGCAACAGGCAAATCACACTCCTCACATTTTCTCATTTCCTTTCTTCTGCATTTCATTATGTTTGGGCTAAAAAGTGTTTGGATAAAGACTGTGGCTTCCCTTGATACTTTATCAGTTTAGGAATACAAATGCTTTCAAAATTCTTATTCAAGCCACCTCTCCAAATGCCGGCCTGTGTCTTTCCCTGTGTCAGGGAGGTGCCACGTCTGTGATCCCAAGCTAACAAGCAGAATCTCCTGTCCATGTCTGTAGATTGGAGGGGATTTTGTTGGGATGACTGTCCAAAGGGCAGGGGCTGGGGGGGAGCCGTGTCACCACTGTGTGTGCTCCACATCAAGGCTCATGTGAGCCCAGACTGACGTGGGCTGCACACAGTGTCCCTGTCCAGAGCCAGGCTTTAGGGTATCTGCCAAGATCTGATAAGTTGTTTTGTTTCTGCCATTGGCCCTTCTCGTATCTGTAGAGGTTAATCCCGTAGTATTGAGCTGCTGAGGGCAGAGTCGTGCCTGGGTGGGGGGGACAGCCAGAGCCTGTCCCCTCAGCACTGCAGGAGTGACCACTGGGTGACAGAGGGTGCACGTGCTGCCTGGGACTTCATGCCTGGACACGCACGAGTGTTCAGCCCAGGAAATCCTGTCCCAGCCAGGGCCACATGTCACACCTTCTCTGTTTCCTCACCAGCTGCTGTTGGAGTTCCAGGAGGCTGAGCTGTGGGATCTGAGTGTCCTTAGGTAAGAAGGGCGTAATCCACCTTTCTCTGTCCTTTCCCCACTTAGCTGGGAAGTGGGACAGGCCCAGCAGCAGCAGGAAGACAAACTGGTATTCAGAGCCTGGGGATGGGGAGGGTCTGACACCTTTTGGTTCAGGATAGAAGCAGCCCAAGGCAGGTCCCCCAGGTCCCCCACTCAGGCACTCACAGCCCATTTCCCCTCAGGGACCCTGGAGGGTCCTCACGATGTACCTTTGACTTCTCTCTTGGATTTTTGGCTTTGTCCAGGTTTCTGTGGCCAGGATTTGCTCTGCCTTTGGTCTGTGCTGAAAGCACCAGAACTCCTCTTCATCCCCTCGCCTGCAGCTGAATTCATCTCCATCCTCTCCATGAGCAGCACATGGTGAGCCCTGGCAAAACCCACCCCTGTATTGACACATTCTTTGCTCAGAGGTAGATCCCATATGTAAATACATATATTCAAACCATCCCAGTGCTGGTGACCCTCAGGTGTGGGAAGCAATGCTATTTTTGGTCTGTCAGGGATTTCAGCTATGCTCACTGCTGGGGTGAGGTACAGCTGAAATCTCTGCTCCAGATTTCCCAGTTACCATCCACAGGTCCAACCCCTTGCAATGAAATTCTTTCCATCCCCCACAGTGTAAATATTGTAATTCCTGTGCTGTGCTGTTGTGCTGCTTCCTTCTCGCTTTTTTTGGCTTTTTAACTCTCAAATTGCCTTTGAAATTTGCCACCTTAGTGCTGGGTGAGTGAGGCAATGCCAGCAGGGCAGTGGGTCATTATTCAGTCCTCAAGCTGGGGATCTGGAGGGGTAACCTGAGCTTTGCAATTCCCTCTGGCACCCAAACCTGTGAAGTTCTTGAGTCTCTTGGGTAATGCATATACATAACATCCAGATTGCTCTCCCAGCACTTCTAATGTGAGAGTCCTCCTGGTATTCAGGGAGATTTAAAGTCATTGCAGGATTCTGTTTGTGACAGATTTTGTCAAAAAAATGAGTGAGAAAATTGAACGTGGAAAATTGCATCAGGAAGCTCAGAAATTCTGGGAAGGACAGACCTTCCTGCTGAGTTTCAGTTATAGAATCTTAGAACCATGGGAAGGTTTGGGTTGGAAGTGACATTAAAGCTCATCTCATCCCACTCCCTGCCCTGGGCAGGGACACCTTCCACTGTCCCAGAGATCCCAACCTGGCCTTGGACACTCCCAGGGATCCAGGGGCAGCCACAGCTTCTCTGGGCACCCTGTGCCAGGGCCTGCCCACCCTCCCAGCCAGGAATTTCATTCTTACATCAGCCACAGGCCAATGCCCAAAGATGTGGAAGGTCCCACCTTCTCCCTGTGATTGCTGATGGATTTCATGGGTATTAGAACATCTCAGAGCCTGCCAACAGCTCTTCTAAAGCAAATATAAATTTAAAAATGTATCAGCGACAATTTATTTCTATGACATTTTAACACTTCTGTCAAACACACATTTAAATTAAAATGAGGAAGAAACTGAAATAAGAGATGGGGGGGGTTGGGTTGGGTTGAATTGGATCAGAGGAAAATGCTCCATTGCTAAATCCCTGTCCTGTGACAAACACTCCAGTGCTGATTAAAAGCCTTCAAGATCTCTTTATATTTCCAAGAAGAACAAATTACTGTTCTTGAATGCAGAATTTCTTTGCTATTTGCAGTTTTGGACAAAATTTTGCATAGTTTTTTAGGGTATTTTTTTGAGATACTCCTGAAAGAAAAACCACAATGATTATACAGTGGGATTCTGGGATTTGTTTTTTGCTAATGGTGCAAGTTGCTGTGAGGAGCAGTAACACAGCGACGGAGGTGCTGCCATTGTCTTTGAGTGCATCTTAAGTACAATCATTACAAATTGGACATGTGTAATTCCACCTTTATGACTGGCTGTTTCATCTTCCCCCTCCCTCACTTGACAGGAGTGTTCCTGAGCTAAGTGAGCCTTTCCTGAAAGTGAAAGGCGTGAGAGTTGGAAAAAGATTAGAGAGAACATGAGGAGAGGCTGGGAATTGGGAAAATGAGAGCTGTTAAAACACAGGAACATGTCCTTGCCTGAACTGCATTTTCCCTGCCTGGCTGAGCCCAAGAGCTGTGGAACACGTACAGGCACACGGGAGGGAGAGTCTCAATTTTGAAAATAACTTAGTGAACCTTCTCTTGGAATAGAACAGCCTTGAACAGGCCGTGCTGTCAGCTCTGGGGTAATGGCTGGACGGGAATTGCTCAGAGGTCCTGCCCAGCCTAAACGATTCTGTTTCACAAATGGTTTGGTTTGGGAGGGATCTCAAAGCTCATCTCAATCCATCCCCTGCCATGGGCAGGGACACCTTCCACTATCCCAGGCAGATCCAGCCTGGTCTTGGACACTTCCAGGGGTCCAGGGGCAGCCACAGCTTCTCTGGGACACCTGATCCCATCTATCCCAATACCCCATCCCTGGGAAGCCATTCCCCCTTGTCCTGTCACTCCAGGCCCTTGGAAATAGTCTCTCTCCATCTTTCTTGGAGCTCCTTCAGGTCCTGGAAGGCCACAATCAGGTCACACCAGGGCCTTCTCTTCTCCAGGCTGAACAATCCCGGCTCTCCCAGCACAGCTGCTCCATCCCTCTGCTCATCCTGGGGCCTCCTCTGGGCAGGCACATCTCCCTGGCCACTCTGGGAGCCTCACACAAGACACAGCCCCAAAAAGCAGCGATACCCACCCATTTTTAGGTCAGGGGGTGCTCTGGGGGCTGCTCAGGGTGTGCAGGGCCTGGGCTCACCACGCAGCCCCAGGGCACAGCTCTGAGCCACAGCTCCCTGCAAGCCCGGCTGGGGATTACTGAAAACACTCCCATCTTTTTCAATGATGGGAAAACTAAATTTAATTCCCTCTGTAAATTCTCACAAGTGTAACTGAGGGGGTGGATCGACCTGAGGGGGCAGAGAGACCCCTGGTTCATTGGCCTGTTTGCTGTGGTTTGGTGATTAAAGGCCCATCAGCCTCCTTCAAGGGAGCTGGAGGGGAGTTCACCTGACATTCTTGAGTCCCACACTGCAGCTGTCTGTGTCTGCCATCCACCGCACAGTTTTCATTATGATTCCCAAATATCAATATATTCTGTATTGCTGCATCAGGAGGTACAGAACGTTCCACCCGTTCTGTAAACATTAGCCAGCCCCATTTAACAACTTTCCCGTGATTTCACATCTAATAGTTTCTTGCAGTTAAAGAATAATTTATGAGTTTATTCAGCGCAGTAAATACATGTTTGTGTCTGTACACAGAGTCAAAGCTCACGGTTGCGTGGAAGGAAATAAGTGTATTTCAATTGATCTTCACTGTGCAGCTCTGATTCTTATTCCTTCAGCGTTTTCTCTCTGGAAGTAAAAGCCATTTGCTCTGTTCAGGTTTGCTCCTGAGTGGGAAGCGATGGCTGGGTGGATTCTCCCCAGTGGGGCTCCGTGGCTCACATCACGTGTTGTCTCCCCACGTTTTTAATGTTAAACCTCTGCAGGTTTGGAAAAGCCAGTCATTTGTCAGGATTGATTTCTTGTTGTCAGATTGCAATGCCATGGTAACTGATGGGGGTGCTCCATCCAGAAGGACACGTGCTGTGAGATTCCAGCTCAGCTGGGATTCACCCTTCTGCTGCAAATTACAAATGTTCATTAAAACAACAGCATTTGCAAAATAAGAGCTTGTGGCTCTTCCACTGAAAGAATGCAGGGGTGGAGTCCCTGTCCCTGAAGTGTTCAAAAACCAGACAGACGTGGCACTTTGGGATATGTTTTACTGGGCAGGAGGGTTTTCACTCAAAGGTTGGACTTGAAGATCTGGGAGGTCTTTTCCAATCTTAATGACTCCGTGATTCTCTGACATTTAGTGGTGGCATGTTGTAGAGATGCCAAAGGACTGGGACAGGAGACCACGGTGGTGTCAGTGCCATGGTCACACTGGTGTGACGGGCTGTCCCAGTCCCTCTGGTGATGGCCCTGGGAATCAGTGCTCCTGCCCAGGAGCTGTGGGAGGGGGTTGTGCTCTGTCTGAGTACCCCAAATAGGCCCAAGCACACACACACTCCCTCCCCACAGCTCTCCTTGCTGAAAAACAGAAACAATCCTCTCTCAGCATTCCAGCCTATCAATATGAATTGCACAGATCCAAAATTAAGACCCATTTGGTTGTTTAAATAAAATATGACGTTCCTGGAGCCAAATTACATTTCGGTTCCTAAAGAGACTCCTCGGGTTTCTGGGAGGCCCTCTGGGAAAGCAGGGCAAGCCCAGAACTGCCCATGGCTGCGAGGTTGGAACTAGATGATCCTTAAAGTTCCTCCAACCAAACCATTCTGTGATTCTATGATAACAATAAATGCCTGTTCTAACACCAGACCTCTCAGCTCACTGAAGCACAGCACGTGCCAAGCTGCCCCCTTCACCCACAGCTTCAGCCCAAAACCTCGTCAGGGTGTTTGCTGGGGGACGTGGGGCTGTGTGTCCCCACAGCCACAGGGACCATTGGGAGGGAAGCCTTGTTCAGACACTGGGGTCACCAGCACCATTTGTGCCTTTAATCAGGTGCTGTTGGAAGGTGCTGGCTTGTATAAAGGGAGAAATAAAGCTTCTCACACAGCTAAACTCAAAGTAGTAAATTACAGCTGAAAAGGAGGGAACCCACACTTTTAGGAGATTGCATCATTTAGTCCAACCCATAATGATGCAAATGACTCAGAGTTGGGTCCGGGAGCTGGACTTGATGGTCTGTTTGGGTCCTTCCCAGTCCAGAATATTCAGTGATTCTACAATGATTGCCCCCTCTTTAGCAGAGGGGTAAAACAGGAGCTGGGTGAGTTGCAGGACTGTAATTAAGGATGGAGTGGCATCTCCCCTCTGCTCCTGGCCACATTCACGCTGGAACAATTAACCTCTGGCTCTGGGGATACATTTCCCCCTTATTCTTGGTTGTCTTCTGAAAAACTTGCAGTAAGGAATGTTTTCCGAGCAGCAGGGAGGATGTGTTCCATTTCAAAGGTGAGGTGACTAATCCTCTCGCTGTGTTAAGCACTTTGAGATCATCCCATATAAAAATCACTATAAACATTTAATATTCTCACAGAAGTGGTGTCAGTGCTGGCTGCCTGGGAACCCGTCCCAGGAGAAAAGGGCAGAGATCAAGGAAAGTATTCAGAAGGATAATTAAATATTTAATAAAAGCCATTAAATAGTGTGGGCCAGGATTGCAGGCGTCATAAATCACGGTGACTCTATTGGTGGGTCTGTGCTGCTTTATATTAAAAGAAGCTGCTTTGGGGTGGCTTCTAAAAGCCTTTTACATTCACTTGAGTCATTGTGATGCTTTCTGCACTGGAGCAGTGTAAGGGCTGCTGGTTATCAGCAGATCTAATGAGGAAATCAGGCTAAAAATGCAGTATTAGAAGTAAAATGTTTTTATGTAGAAAACCTGTTTAAAATGTAAGTATCGTGGCGTGTGTGCTGTGTGTCTGGTGCTGCTGACAGACACTGCATTCGTTCCTTGGGTAGGCAAAGAGACTGAAACCGTTCTGCTGTCAGTGTGAGGAGACTGACGTGGGATATGTTACAGCAGCACAGCCCTGGAGAGCGCAGGGAGCTCGGTACCACTCAGAACAAGAGCACTGGGTACGTCCTGCCCAGGGCAGCCTGGCACTGCCACCAGCTGAGGACAAGAGGCTTGGCAGATGTTTCCCCCCATGCTGAAGGTCCTGGCTGTGTCTCAGCCCTCAGTGGAGGCTGTGGTGGCTGCTCCCCTCATTTAAAGTCAGCGTGGCAGCCCAGGCTCTGAACTTGGCACCGGCAGTGGAGCTTAAGGACAGCCAGAGCTTTTCCAGCTTCCCCGTATCTGGCCCTTTTATCCAGACACCCTCCACCAGGCCATATGTCATCCTTAATCCATCAGCACACACAGGGAATAATTGGAATTATTCTTTATACTATCTCAGCTGGCATTGTAAAACAAAAAGCCAAACGCAGAGGGGACGTGTAAGAGGAATAAGTGGGTTTAATTGAGGTCAAATGGATGTGATATGTCTAGGAGCTAAATGAGGTTTTAAGTTGAAGTGGGGGATGGCTCAGGTTAACTCACACACCCCTTGAAGTTGTTTTTCTTCCTGCCTTTTTTTTTTTTTTGAAGCAGCCCTTTAATTTATCCTGTTAGTCTGGGTTTGATTTAGCAGGATAAATTTAACAGATAGGGGATGCTTTGCAAAATGAGTTTGTGACAAAATGCTGCTGATTGAGAAGTGAAATATGAGCAGAACGGGTCCTGCCCCAAAACTTCGGGTGTCTCCTGCCTGGTGCTGAGCAGTGCATTTGCTCCTTCGTGTGAAAGGTAAAAATAGTGAAACCTGTAACTGGGCTTTGGGCTTTGAGTGCAGCCCCACAGCCCAGAGGGCTCAGCAGAGCCTGTAGCACAGGCTGGGGCAGAGGAAGGGACTGGGATGTGACGTAAATCCACTTTGTGTGGCCTGGGACGAGCAGCCGTGCAGACAAACCAGCATCTCCGAAGGCTATTTATGGTATTCTCCATATAAATATGCACATGGGATACGGGCGAGAATATCACTTTCCATATCCTCACCACAAGTGCTGGTGCCATTAATCTGTCACAGCCATCCTCTAGGTGCAGTTTCAAGTTTGCTGTAGTAAAGATATGTGAATTTGAAATTATATTTCAGTGCTATCGTTTGAGTGCATAAAAAAGGAGAGTAAGGAACTGTTTGTGCATGAGCTGTCAGAGCGTGTGCATCCAGCACGTGACTCCTGGGGACCTGGAGTGCATGCAGTTCATAATGATGTGTTTCAGAAATGCTGAATTATTTTAAAATTTTATTTATCCTTTTACTAAGAACTCACATTCCCGTCACGTACCACAAATTCAGGGGTTTCGCCGCTTCCTGGCTGTACATTTATTTTTTGTTGGAAGTTCTTTGTTCTGCCAAAGGGGTTGAGTCACTCACAAATTAACCCCATGCCCTGATCCCTCAGACCCCTTTTGCTTTGCTCTGTACTCTTTCCAAATGGAATAGAAGTTCCCACCCCTATAAAACAACCTGAGAAAAAACCTCTGTTTCCATGACATCCACGATTTGCACTGAGCCTTCCACTACTGAGGGCTCCGTGCAGGTGCCTCTCAATATTCCTGAGCAGGGTTTCATTCTGGTCTATGACTTAAGTGCATTAATAATTTAAGTGTCCACTGATGTCAATCTTAAGCTCATGAAAAATAAGTTTGCTGAATGAGGGTGAAAATAGGATTTCTTTGGGCCACTCTGCAGCCATGAGTGAGCTGTTTGATAGGGGATGAACTCATTTGATGTGCATAGGAAATTAAAATTGACCTTGGGGTCACTGATTTTTGGAGAAAAGAGAAAGAAATAAACCTCGTAGAAACAGAGCGTTTGGCTGTTAGAAAGGTGTGAGACCTATTTATGACAATTTATTTCATTAGATCTGTTTATTTCATGCATTTTTGTACAGTGTTATTTAAAGCCAATGACAAGGTGCCTGCTTCTCCGAGGGAGCAGTTCCTTGGAGGTGAGGTCAGTCTGGTCACTAGGAAATAATCCCGGGCAATTGGCAGAAACAGGGCGTGGAATTGAGAATTCTCACTGCTGGGTTCCCAAACCCTGCTGTTCCTGCCCTCTCCCTCCCTTCCCAGGCAGCAGCAGCAGCAGGAGCTGGGCTGTGAACCCCAACATCGGCCGGAGCTGCTGCCGGAGAGGGAAGTGGGAGCAGCTCTGGGAACTCTGAAACTGTTTAAAATGAAAACACTTTCCTTCAAATCGTGCTGTGCTTTCATGTGTGACGCTGGTTCTAAATATAGAGCTGCTGGAGGAGAGGAGAGGCCAGAGGTGCCCTCGGAAGGAGGGGCAAGGGGAGCCTGCAGAGGGTGGAATAATTCCCTGCAACAGGAGATTGATGGATGACTGAGCACCAGGACACATGGGCAGGGGGATATTTGGGAATGCTTCCTGCCTCCTCCAGCTCCTCAGGAATGTTCAGCTGAGCCTGGAAATGGGATGGCTCCAAAGCAACAGTTTCATCACAAGATGTTTATTGGGGTCACACGTGAGTCCCGCCAGCTCCGGCCTCTCTCCGGAGGCGTTTTCTCTGGCTCTGCAATGTGCAGGATTTTCCATTTATCTCCAGATCAGGTTTTATCCAGGGCAGGCAACTGACATCCGCTGGGCTCTGCGTTTGCTGCTGAGCCAGATATCACAAAAATCTCTCCTCTCACATGTGAGCACCTCTCCCTACCCTTTCTATTTGTTTGTTGCCTAATTATAGGTTCCCCATCTGTGCTTTTCCATACAACAATCTGCCTGGTTTCCATTTTGCGCCTTGCAGCCCAAGGGGAGCGCTGACACCCAGGGAAAGGCGCTCCCAAGTGCAGACCCTGCGAGACGGGGCCCTCCAGGAGGGGCTGGGCACAGCCCGGGTGTCCCTGTCCCATCTGCCAGGCCAGGGGAGCACTGGGACCTCGCTCCCCCTTCCCACACCTTCTGCATCAGGTGCACGAAGTTGCCAACCAGTTTTGAACTCACAGAATATGTTTTCTATCAATGTTTTCTCACTGTAAAGCCGTTACTGAGCAGATCAAACACCGCTTTTGGCTGCAGCCATTTGCTGCCAGGCTGGCAGGGATGGGGGATGAAGGGGTGGCAGGTGGACACGTGCAAGAGCCAACCACATCACCAATGCTTTAATGGATTCCAAAATCTGTTCTCAATTATTTCTTTAACTACTTGCAATATTTCAAGTAGAAGCCCTTATACATTTCTCTTCCTAGAAAGTAATTTCTTCCTAAAGAGTAATCAATAATGGCTTATTAACAAGAAATAAGTCATTACTTATCTCTCATTATTTCTTTATCCAGTTAGAGTGTCCATGACCTTCCTTTCTGCAAGTACGTAGCAGAAACCACAGTTTATTCTGACGCTGGTTCAGCCTCACTCACATCCCTGAATTGGGAATATTTGGGGTTTTAATAGAGAAAAACCACTTGGTGGCCATGACTGGTCATGAACTTGCTCTGGCTTTTCTGACTTTTTACAGCAGGAAATTATAAAGTTGGACTGAAACGTCAAAACTTAATTTTCAGAGTCGCCAATTAAATGTTTGTGTTCGCCCAGTTTCATGGAGTGGTTTGGACTGGAAAGGATCTTAAAGCTCATTTTGTTCCCCCCGCCCCCGCCATGGGCAGGGACCACTTCCACTAGACCAGCTTGCCCAAAGCCCCGTCCAACCTGGCCTTGGACACTTCCAGTGTTCACAATTTTAATAATGAAGAATTAATAATTTTATTTATTTAAATATGTGTTTGCTTTAAATTGTGAATATTTATTATTAATAAATAATTTCCATAATCCCAGTGTATATTTCCATCATTTTGATTAAGATATGCCATTTAATAGATCTTTTATTTTTAAATGTAAATGCTTCAAGTTTTCTTAAAACTGCAACAAGATTCATTTAAGAGTGTCAAAGGGTTGTGAACCATTTTCTTTGACCTGAAATGACTTCTGGGTTTCTTGGAACTGAGAAGTCATTTAGTTGCACAGCCTTAATTAAGCGACTGCCTCCAGTTATGATTTACTCCGTCATTCAGAAAATTAGACCTTCACACTGTTCCTAATTTTTGCCAGAGCCCTTAAGGAGCGTTTACCAGGATCAGCTGCAGTCTGGGGGGCTCCAGCTCTTCGATGCCGAGCTGGAATTGCTGCCAGGTTCCAGAAACATCTCTGAGATCAGCCGCCATAAAACTTTGAGCTGGGCCCTCGCACACCGAGGTGGAGTTACTGCTCATCTCTCCGAAATCCCAGGCTGACTATTTGTGTGGCAGCAGAGGACTGTAAATTGCATTTTGGAGTGAAGGGTTGGTGCGGCCTGGATTTTACAGCCACGGACGGCCCAGTTTCATCCCCACTTTTTACAGCACCACTTCAGGGGCTGCAGCACTTTTGTTTTATACATGGAATGAGAGAATCACAGAATAGCCTGAGCTGGAGGGGACCCCGGGGATCATCCAGTCCCTCTGCTGGCCCTGCACACACACAACGATCCCAAACCACCTCAGTACTCGAGGTGAGGCTGTCCCAGCGCAGAGCAGAGAGGGACGATCCCCCCCCTCACATCTCCCTGACCAATATATTGCTTTAGATGGAGACACCAATGTTTGTGGGGCCTGAACTTTGTTATTTGAGCTCCCCTTGCAGGGCACCCAGCACTGACAGCAGGGCCTGGGCAGAGCTTCACGTGTATTTACAGCCACGTGGGGGGGATTAAACAAGGCTTCAGAAGGCCGGGGTCTGTCTAATGGATGGCCATAATCACAGATTCTGATTCATACTCAGCAACTGAAAACAGGCAGCCAGAAGATAAAATAAGTTTACATCAATCAAACACTAAATGAATGTGTTATTAAGGGTATTGTAGACTGTCAGAATCACCATGTGAGCACTGTCTGCATTCAATGCCTTCCATGGGCAGAGCAGTGCTGGGAGATGAGGGTCAGTGCCTACAACAAAACAAAACAAAGCAAAACGAAATAAAACAAAACTAAACAAACAAAGCAGAGAAAAGCAAAGCAAAGCAAAGCAAAACAAAACAAAACAAAAAGCAAAACAAGAAAGGAAAATTAGCCACACTGTGTTTCCCACACATTCCTCTCTTGTTTTCTCTTTATATTCTACACTAGATTTTTCTTCTGAGGGAAAGCGTATGACACACCTTGCTCAGCAGGCAGCAGAGCCCCAGCTCTGCTCAGCACTGATTTCCATCTCACACTTCCACAGCAAGCCCAGGGCCACAGCCCAGCTGGAATCCAGCTGGAATCCCTGCCTGGCCGGGGATGTTCTGGTGCCCAGCTATGACCCCATCGTTGTGTTGTGGGAGGCTGCCCAGCCCAAACCTACAGCCCTGGCACCCAAACCAGCTCTAACGCACCTGCCCCAGCCGTGCCCCCTGCCTGATGGCCCCATGAAGGGCTCTGCAGGATGGAGAGGAGAAGGGAGCTCCGAGCTCCTGAGCAGAGAGCAAATCACAGGTGTCCAAGAGCACTGGGGTGCTGAACAGTGACATGCTGAACTCTGACTCCAGTCTGCAGGAGTTCAAAGAAAAACAGTGCAGGTGTTGGGATAGATGGTAAAAGCTGAGTTCAAAGAAAACATGGAGAAATTGTGTTGGCAGCAGATCAGAACATTCCGAGAGCTCAGTGCTGACATTCTCTGTCCTGCTGTACCAGCCTCCCCCCGGGAGCCCATTTCCACTTCCACACCATCATCCAGTGGCCCAGTGGTCCAGTTTGCATGACTGACATGGATGGCATTATCTGCAGAGCAAGGACTGCAGGAAAAAAACAGTGAATCTTCAGCTGATAAAATCAACAGGGGACAGGCATCACAAATGCACTGGGCTCAGGGAAATGTGGTTCAGACAACCAAAGGCAGAGTGCACACACTGCTTTGGAAAAAACCCAACCAAACAAGAAAGGTAAATCTCTGTACAATAATGGCATCTGAGAAGGTGAGAGCACAGTACAGCGTTTCTTCAGTGGCTGGAGTTTAAAAACACTGTCCCAATTCTGTGGCACAGGGATGAGGATGCTGGGAAGAACTACACGGAGTAGCTAATGTGACCTGGTGTACTGACCCAGCCATGGGGACTGGCTGAGGGTGTCTGGGGCTCCCCCACCCATGGGCTGGTCATTAATGCTTGGCCTGCTTATTATCTGCATTTCATATTGTTCTGCTTTCTTAATTAAATGTGGTGTGGTACAATTCAGGTGCTGTACAGACACTCATTACAACACCACCATTACCTTTATCAACCAAGCTCATCATCTCATTAACAGAAGATGGAATTTCAGCTTGACAGGATCTATTTCTAATACACCCTCCCTGAGTGGCATTATTTGTGTTACCCTTCCTCAGTTTATCAGCTGTCCCTTTGCTTTGCCCAGCCCTGGCTGTTGGTGCCAGGCCATGTGCCCTCGGCATAACCCAAGCTGTGCCAGTCCTCAGGGAGCACTGAGGGGCCCAAGAGCCCCATGGTCAGAGCTTTTAAAATATCATGGAATCATACAATAGTTTGGGTTGGGAAGGACCTTAAAGCCCATCTCATTCCACTCCCTTCCATGGGCAGGTCCTGTTCCACCAGACCAGGTTGCTCCAAGTCCTGTCCAATCCCATCGCTGTGATTACTATCATCTATTAGAAAGGTAGTTTTTACTGGTCTGATTCCTGCTAGATCCTCATTTTTCTTCAGTCCTTGATTTCCCTTATTATTGTTCTGAGTTTCTGCCCTTATGAATATTCATTACTGTTCACTTTCCCTTTGTCCCATTTGCTTTCCATACAAATCTCTGAAGTTTTCCTGTTGAAGATTCTTTGGCTGGTATTTTTAGGCTGTATCACTTCCTTTCCTGATCATACCATAGAGTGAGTGACCTTTAAAGGACTTCAGGATGTTTTTGTAAAGTGGATTATCACTGTTTTCACAATTTTAATGATTTGTTTACATTATGAAGCCTGGACTTCATCTTAACATCTGTTATCACAGGCAGGCTGCGACCGCCTGAATCTACCACCCAGTTCTGGAGGTGTTACAAGTTTCTTCTTAATTGATAAATGAGGCCTGGTACAAACTGTCCCTATATTACTTGGAAAACTCCCTGTCCTGCTCAGAGGAGTTGGTGTTGCCCAAGGCTGTGTGGGAGAAGTGCAGATTCCATCCCCCAAAGCGCAGCCCCTCGTGCTGACACGGCGTTCCTGGCATGAAGTTGTATCTCATGGGAACACGGAGTCATTGAGGCTGGAAAAGACCTCCAAGACCATCAACCCAACCTGTTGAGACATCACAGAGACTCCCAATTCCACTGCCTTCCTCATTATTTCAGGGAATCCTGGAATCCCAGCATGGCCTGGGTTGGAAGGGACCTTAAAGACCATCAAGTTCGACCCCTCGGTGTGAACCCTCTCACCGGCCAATGGACCTGAATCGTGGATTGTTAATTCCATAAAACTTCCCTTGTCTTGGGGGGCCATTCTGTGTCAGTGTGTGGATGGAGCCTGCACACTCCCGAACGATTCTGCTCCCTAATTACTGCAAAATCCCCATTAGGGATCCTGGAACCCAAGTGGGTTTCCTGTGGCCCCCCCAGTATCTCCCGGTGCTGCCTGGGATTTGGGGAGAGCAGTTGGTCTCCTTGTGCACAGATGGATTTGAAACAGCACAAAAGGGGGAATTAGGGGTAAAATAAACAGTCTATTTTAATTAGAAAAAAGTAGTGTTTCTGTAGATTTCTACGATTATGCACTGGGTCACAATTTCGAGGATTTTTGGTTTTCCATTACTGTGGAGTTTAACATGTCAAATTTTAAGTAGGAATAAGAATACATACACAGAGTTGGATATAAATATAATAAATAAAACATACTGCCACTGTGATTATCCTTCAGATCCTATCAGAAATAATAAAACACTTGACAGAGAACAGCCAAGGTGTCGTTTCTGCTGCCCCTGCAAAGGATCTGGGTGGTTTCACCTTGGATATTTGACCTTGTTTCTTGGGTTTAAAGTGTGACATTGCAGCAAAGCTGCCCTTGCTGGAGTAATTGTTGCTGGGGATAAAGACAACGGTGAACTCTGAGGTACTGGATGGGTAAAAGCAACACAAATCCTTTCATGTCAGTTTATATCATGTCTGAAATGTGGTAATAGACCTGATTTTGTATCATTTAGGAGAACATAAGGGGGTTTTGCTGCTTGAATTAGCACACAAGATGGTATTAAAGCTTTTCAGTTAAACTCACAGTCAAATAGGTATCTAGAAAACTCTACTTTCATTCGTGATGCTGTGCATAAAATTATTCAGGCATCACATGGAAGGAGCATGAAATCAGCCCAAAGTTTCCTCCCTGAATTGATGTCTCTTTCTTTTCATAGCAGCAGTTGTTTAACAGTGACATTTAATAATGTATAGGAATAATTGGTGGAGTTTACTGCTCATTACTTCTTTAAAAACCCAGGAAAACAGTAATAGCTCTTTGATTTTTTTTTTAATATGAAAATAATTTTCACTATAAAGGTTGAAGCAAAATACGTGCTCTTATAATTTGATAACGTCGTTGCTGTATATAATGTTTCCCTGCTGTATTTAAAGTCTTAAAATTATCATTTCAATTGCAGTTGTGCAGGCTCTAGAAAGAGGACTTAAAAGGCACATTATTAATTTTTCTAAGCGAAGTGTTTTAGAACAGTGTCTGACAATCCCAGTGCAGCAGCTGCAGATCTGAGCTGGCTTTGGCTGGAGTGACCCCATCCATTCTCCTGCTCCCCCCTCCCTGGAATGCAGCCAGAGCACCAGTTACAAACTCCCTGGGACTACAAAGACTCTTCACTAAATTAAGGACAAGGCACATTTATGCATCGTATCCTTAAGAGCAATCTCTGCTCTACATGGTGCACTGGAAGCCAAGGCAGTACTACAACATTTCTGTAGAGGGAAGTCCTCCTCTGGAGGCCTCTCCCTGCCTGACACTGTTACCACCAAGGAAAAGTGTTCTTAAAAAATCAACTTCATATCCCTGCAACACGCTGCCAGGTCACCTGATGTGCATTGGGGTGCTGCTCTGCAGTGAAGTGCAGCTTTACTGGTTTTTGTCCTCTGGAGAGTAAATTATTGTGCTCATCTAACATTAATTAGTTTTAAAATAGCAAATAGATTTCTCTGCAACATGTAGAGGTGCTGGAGCGTGTCCAGGGCAGGGAACGGAGCTGGGAAAGGGCTGAGGGAGCTGGGGGGGCTCAGCCTGGAGAAAAGGAGGCTCAGGGGGCACCTGGAATTCTCTCCATTCCCTGGGGGGGGGTCGGGCTCTGCTCCCAGGGAACAAGGGACAGGAGGAGAGGGAACGGCCTCAGGCTGTGCCAGGGGAGGCTCAGGTTGGACACCAGGAGGAATTTCCTCCTGGAAATGGTGATTAAACACTGGCAGGGGCTGCCCAGGGAGGGTTGGATCCCCATCCCTGGAGGTGCCCAGGGCAGGGCTGGATGTGTCCCTCAGGGACAAGGTGGGGATGGGCCACAGCCTGGACTCCATGGGCTGGCAGGGCTTTTCCAGCCTCAGTGATCCTGGGATTCTGGGATTCCTCTGTGATTGCTTTTCCGGAAAGAGAAGTCAGACCCTTCAGCAGCTTCATTGCCCTTCCCTGGACACAGAGCCCCAGCAGAGCTCTGGCTGTAAGACCAGGTTTGTCTTTCAGACACGTATTCACCAGTGTGCGGGAAAGAGTCTCTCAGCACAAATATTATTCACTTCTAAATTCTTTTTAAGCTTAAAGTTATTCAGCAGTGAAAGGCGAGAGAAATCTAATCAGAGCAGCACTTGCCACGTTGTGAAGAGAGAACAGTCTCACAATTCACAGGCTCAATCATTTTCCAATCACAATTAATGTCATGTTAGCTAAGGAACCCTGAGTGAAAAATAAAGGGATGGGCACTCTAAGAAAAGGAAATATGGTGAAGGCTCAAGTGCTGCTTATTTCCAAAGCTCCTGAGCTCAGATTACCATATAATCAAAATCCTCCTTTTGGAAAACTGAATAAAGCAGAGGGACAACTCCCCAGAGCAGCTGTGGCTGCCCTGTCCCTCGAAGTGTTCGAGGTCAGGTTGGACGGGATTTGGAGCAGCCTGGGATGGTGGAAGGGGTGCTGATTTCCAGCAGCACCTCTGGACCGCCCAAAATTCTGCTTCACTGAACCTCGAGAGTTAAACAAAGAATTTATGGCAGTGCTGAGCAGCCTGGTGCTCTTCCATCCCCTGGGAGTTCCAGTGGCTCTATATTCACATGCATTTGCCTTTTCCATGAGTGATCATTCCCACTTGCTTTGTCAGAGCTTAGATCAAGTCAGGGAGTTACTGTCATCCATGAGCACTGTCATCTGGTGACCCCCTGAGTCTGTGGCTCTGCAGAAGGGAAGCTGAAAGATCCAGACCCAAACATGACTCCAACAGTGTCTGTGACAGTAAGAGGAAGAAAGGAGAAGAGTTAGTTAACGGGAAGCAAACATGAAGTGATGTGGTCGCATTTGTCAGTTGCTGTAATAACCCTATCACTCATGGTTTTCCCATATAAAATCCTTTCAAATTGAAATTAAACCTTCCGAGCCCTCCAGTTATCCCAGCTGACAGCCCCCAGCCCTCGCTGGTTGGCTCACACTGTCATTTCACCAGCAGCTGTCACTGTCTGTAGGTAGAAGGATTTAAAGGATAGGGGAAGAATTCTCTCTTGCCATCAGTCACTGATGTTTGAGGGGAACAAGTGGTTTATGTACTCACCAGAGCAGGGAGGACCAGCTGTGCCCTTGCCTGAGCCTCTGAGGTGGCAAACCCTGTCCCTGCCTTGTGCTCCATCCCGGCAGTGAGGGACGGCCAGAAAGGATCTTCTGAATCATGGTGAAAGACAGAATATTGTGAGATTTATCTTTTGCCAAGAAGCTGCTGACTAAAAGGCTCTTTGTTCTTGCTGAACTAGTAACAATCACGTTGGTGAGGAAAACCAGCTCAAGGGGTAGAAACCAAGAGTGAGCCAAGGGTGACCTGCCAATCTAATGGTAACACGCCATGAATGGGGCACCAGAGACATTCCTGAGGCCAGTGATCCTGGCTGCTCTGGCTGGGCAGAGGTGTCTGGGACAGTGGGGGGGAAACACAGGCTGGGAGCCTGGAATAAGGATGCTAACAAGGAAGCCAAACAGCACTAGACAAGCAGGGAAGATATTGTTTTTCCTGGCAGCTGCCCAGCACAGGAGCAGGAGGAGGCTGGGGGATGCAGGGACAGACACTGGGCCTCCCCCAGCCTGGGTTTCCAGTCAGTTGGACACAGTCAGCTGCACCTCAGAATAAAACATGCAGGAAATGGTGACGCTTGTGCAGGTCTCTGCTGCTTCCCCCACCATCCAGACCTGTCCCACAGCCCTCTCAGGTCTTTATGGAACCACCAGGACCTGTGCAGTGCCCTGTCCATGGGGACAAGAGACCACACATCTCCCTTTGGGGGTTTTGGGGAGCCCAGCCAGCCATCCTTTTGGGAAGGGCCCCCAGGATCCTGCTGCTCTGGTGTGTGTTTGAGGGGACTGGTATTATTTTCAAACCAGCTGGGCAGGAAAAGCAGCGAGATGCTGTTGGAGGGAGGGCTGGACCTCAGACACCTCCATTCCTGTGGGAAATGCTGACTGAGCACAAAGGGTGTAGGACGAAGGTCAGACACTGGATTTGCCAGTTGTGGCACTTTGGGGACTCTTGCCTGTCCTTGGATATAGCAAGTGACACATGTCAGAGCAGAGGAGCCCTTTCATGTGCACACTCTGTGCCTGAAATGCATTTAACAGAACACAACGTACATTTGAAAGACTACACTCCCCTTGTGGGAAAACTGGATTCTGAAAAAAGGAAAAGAAAAAAAAAATCATTGTCAACATTTCCACTTGAAAAAACAACCCTGGAGAAACTGTTTGCTGTCCTTTCAAACAAAAATGTGGTTAAGTGTTTCAGATTAATAAACACTGTCTGTTGTTTCCTTTAGAGGAGTCAGTCCCCTTGTAAACAAACACTGGATAGAAGTAGAGAAACGTTTATACTGGGAACCTCTGGTTAAAGGTGTGGGACATAATATTTAAAAATAATTAAATAATTAAAAATAATTCTCATTGGCTCCAGCCACAGGTAGATCTGAGGAGCTGTTATTCCCAGCCCCTGGCTTTACACAGCCCCACCTTGATAGAGAAGGAGTTCCTGCCTGAGCATCCATGTGGGACCAGAGCATCCCTGTCAATCTGGCACAGCTCTATCTCCTGCAGGTGCCTCTCTGGCTTCACAGCAATGCCCTAAAGCAAGAAGGACCTTTCCTCCAAGCATTTATTCACACCTGGGGAACATCCTTTCCTTGCTCCCACCTGATCCCCATTGGGCTCCCATTTATCATCAGCCTAATGATTTTAGTAACACATGTGTAAATCAAATTATTTGGGCACAGCTGCTTTGGATCCCAATGTTTTACTCCAATTAATGCAAATATTTTGAGTCATCACTGACTTTCAAGCGAAATTTGGGTTGAGCTTAGCAAATGATGATTCCCAGGTATCTGTGTAAGAGCTGTGTTTTCTGTTTCAATGCATTAATTTTTCATTTTCAAATTGGAATTGAAAGAAAAAATTCTAACACATTTTAGAGTCATTTTGAATTAGTAAAAATATTTTGCATTAATGAAATTGAAATGTTGTCAGGATGGTAATCTTCAAAAGCCTCAATTTTTGTAAGTGTAAGCACTAATGGCTTCACTTGGACAAGCTCTTTAGAAAGAGAAGATCAAAAACATTCTCTTTAAACTGTTGAAACAAAATGTGTCGCTTGACTGAAATACTTGATTTCAGTGTTTTAAAACCAAAATTTTATTGAACTTTATTTGATGTTCTAAAACGAACCTGATTTAAATGACAATAGAATCTTCCACTGAAAAATCATTTGACTTTCAAACGCAACTAACACGGGGAAAATAATCAACAGAGAGCTTTGAAGTGTTCACATTCTCTGAATTAGCTGTGGCTGGGACACAAACCGAGCCTGGATCTGTCAGCACTTCCGAGGCTCTGGCTACACAGAGCAGAGTCAATGACTCTTCTCCAGGGGCTTCCCCACAGGCCAAGGAGTGAGGGAGTGTCCCCATCCTAATTCCTGTCCTGCCCCCAGGGCAGAAACCTTAACCCTCCTCTTTGGAACACGCCAGGATTCGCTTTTTCCCAACACTGGGGGAAGGTGGTTCTGCAGAAGAGTCTCCCTCGAGTACCTGCAAGGGAGAGGAAGACTCTCTGTGGAATCCTGTGCATACTCAAAGCTGGTCTTGTAGCGTGTTTGAACACTTTGTAGATCTGAAATCTCTTAATTAGCCCCGTTATATGGGAACAGCGGGTTCTGCAAAGAACTCAGTCAGCCCTAAAATTGTTTGATAAAATAAATGACATTATTAGTTAGAATTCTATCTAAAACTGGGCCTTGACATAAGGAGAACTGAGACACAGGTTTTTTAAACAGCTCCTGGCATGTACATCCCAGCTGAGTGTGAACAGCAAGACCCTCCTGACAACGTGTGTGTGTGTGCATTAAATGTGGCATTGCTGTCCCTGTAAAGAAACTCAACATTATTTAGGGAAGGTGTCCCATGTATCCTTTCCATGTGGGGTGCCTCAGTCCCACTCAGGTTTGCACTCCCACGCTGGGCTGTGTGTGGGAATAAACCAGGAGTGTGGGTCCTGGGTTGGCGTTCGCTTGGGAGTTGGACTAGATGATCCTGTGGGCCCCTTCCAACTCAGAATAACCTGTGAACCTGTGAGTTCCACATCCCTGCTGCCACCTCAGGGGCCCAGAGATGTCCCACCATCGTGATGTGCATCCCTGGGGTTCTGCACTGGGGCTGAGGCAGAGGAAAACCTTTGTTTTCTTGTGCATGTTTCCATGTGTTGATTGTGTGTGCTGGCACAAGCCCCTCATTAGTGACAGACTGGGACTGAGGCATGAGCAAACCTGCTCTCTGCCTGTTTTAGCTGCAAAACAATAACAACTTTCATCAGGGAAAACAAAGAGCCAGCAGCCTCCTCGTGTGAGACAGACCTTTCATTAGGTCTGAGCCTGAGAGTGGCTTGTGTTAGGAAATACTGACTTATTGCAGCGGGCTGGGGGATGAGATAAGAGTGAAATACTAAACACACACCCACAAAAAGAGTGTGTGAAAAATTGGAACAATAAGGTTCCTGCTCAGGTGCTTGAGGTGCAGCAAGGCCTGGAGAAGCTGAGGGAAATTGCAGTGATATCAATTACAATTGGGGCTGCTGTGCCTGGACAGAGCTGTCTCAGGACAAAATCAAACCAATATATTTCTTCTTTACATTTTTGTCAAAGTTGTGTGATTTTGAAAACAGAAGATGCAGCTGAAGAAAACACCCCAGGGCCAGTAGTGAGGGGGGGACAGCAAGAGACACTTTGATGAGGATTACCCTTCCCTGGGGATCAGAGGGAGGGGATGCTGCCCGGCAGGGAAGGGGTTTGCTCCCTGAGAGCACAAAAAATGCGCCACAAAAAATGTGTGGTGTCTGGGGCCATGGGTTAGGTGTGGGCTTGGCAGTGCTGGGAGAATGGTTGGACTTGATTGTCCAGAGGGCTTTGCCAACCTTGGTGACTCTGAGGTATTTCAGGAAATGAGAAGTGCATGCTGTCCACTGGAATCTGCCAGCTCTGCTGTTACTCCAGCTTTGCTACAGGAGTCAGTGCCAAGCTCAGTGTCAGTAAGTACCCAACAATTCCCATGGCTCCAGCTTCATTTCCTCCCTCTTTCCCTCTCATGTGAAGGAAAAGGATAACCTGGGATCCCAGCAGCTGCAATGCCCCTGGTTCTGGGGCAAGGCCTGGCTTAGGGGCTGAACACCATTAACTTGGTCCTTGCTTGTCCACCAGTGCACTCAGGTCACAGGCTGACACTCCTGGTTCCGAATGTCTCCTGGCAGAGATGGACCTTTGTGCCAGGAAGAGCTGTCCATCTGATGGTACCCATCATTTGTGGCATCAGACATTTCCAGCTGTACCCCAGCAGCATCCAAGATGCACTTGCTCCTTCACTGACAACCCACCTGCACATCACTGATGGGAAGGTGGTTACAAACAAAGAACTAAAGAAGAAAATGAGGGAGAAAAGTACCTAAAAGCCTTTTAATCAAACGAAGAGAGAGAGGAGAGAAAGACCATAAGAGGAAACTCTGTCAATAGTGTTCATCTCTGGACTGTTCAGTGCTGTTACCAGAGACAACAGCTGACGTTTATTTTTGTGGGGCTGGCCAGGTCAGAATTCAGAAAAGTTGCTGCATTTGATTCTCTCTTGCTGCATTTCTCAACCTATGTTATCTCAAGCTTTTAAGTTTCCATCTTATGCCTTTATCTTGTCTTGGCAAAAGCCCTGAATATTGATAAGTAACTATATGTAGACAGTGTCCCAGGTGTCTTGTCCTCACACTGAAAACCCAAATTTGCACTTTTTTGGTGCCATATGTGTCCAATTACCCATTAACTCACAGGGAGGCCAGTTAAATCCAATATTGCATTAAGGTGTGCAATATGTAGGCTGAGATTGTTTTCCTGCTGGCATTTGCTTGCAAGCATTTAAATTTCCTGTCAATCACAAGACAAGCAAGTTATTTTCACTGTGCCATTGAGACTCAACTGTCACGAACAAAACATCACAAAAGGCACAAAAATGGCACCTTTTTGATGGTACAACATGATTATCCTGATCTTATATTTTGTTGTGGTTTCTATAGATTATTTTTCTGCCTTTATTTTTTTTTTCAGAACAAAGTTCTCACTTTGATGCTTCTCTTTGATAAAGTTACAAAGCTGTGCCAAAGATTTGAAATCTGTCATGGGACTTCTCTCTTCTTAGGAACGAGTTGCAAATGATGTCCCCCATAGTTTTTATAAAAAGCTGCCTGCCTCTCAATCAGCAAATATTCTGCCGTGACACTGTGAATCTCTCATGTTTTCATCTCTGCTTTTGTCTGAATCCTACTGAAATATTAACAGGGTTCCTCAGAGCTGACACGAGATCTGGAGCCTGCTCTGCACATCACTGGTGGGGCTGATTCCAAGGGGAGCAGCCCTGGAAGACATGGGCAGCACCAACCCTTCCCTGGCACTGGGAGGCTTTCCAAAGCAGCAATCCCCAGTCAGGGCTCTGCATGGCAAAGCAAATAACTCTGTGTTCCCCCTGCCTGGGAGTCCTTCTCTCAAGGACCACGGCTCCCCAGCACTACATATGGTCCCCTGCTAAGGTGTCCCTCAAAGCACTTGTTTGAGTGATCCTCAGAGAGACAAACACCCAGAACCGTCCCTGCCTGAAGATTAAGTCTTAATGTAACTGGAAAAAAACCCGAATTAAATCAAAACAGGTTTAAAAATCTATTCGTGTCTCATTTGGGCATCAAGAGGAGGGAGGCCAAGGTGAACAGAGGCAGCAGAGCCACCCACAGCCCCAGAGCAGGGGGAGGCCAGCAGGCTGTGGGAGCTCCAGGAGCAAACACTGTTTGGAGGAAAGGATGTGAGATGTGTTTGACACAGAGACACAGAGACGCGAGGCTCCACGCCAGGGCAGCACAGCCAGCTCTGCTCTCCACTCCTCTGCAGGTCCCAGCCATTCCCACATCTGCATCTCCTTTGCATCTGCTTTTGTCTTCTTAGTGCCAGTGAGGATGATTCTCTTCCCCACCTAAAAACCCTTTGGAAAAGGGGAAGGAGCTCATGAAGAGCTACAAAAGTCTGAGACTCCTGTGTTTCACCTGACATCGAATGTCTGAATGAGGAGGAAAGGGAGCAGACAGGCTGTAGAATGTCTCACAGAGCACTAACAGTGAGGCCAAAGCTGAGAGCCCTGTCCGGGCTTCATCTGGGAATAAAAATTGATAGTGAAGTCAGGTATTTCTTAATGCAATTTTTGTTTCCATGAACACAGGAGAAACCAAATAACAAGAGCAAATTTCTTTGCTTGCAGCTCCCGCCGCCTCTCAGGCAGCTCTCCCCTCAGAGAGCACCGAGAATTCGGAGGCTTCTGTCAAGGCTGCACCTCCAGCCTTTGTTCATTTTTCTGTCTGATGCTCAGCGTGTCTTGTCTCTTCCCGGTTTCCTTGCAATGCCTCGAATTTATTTCACATGCTCAGTAATGACTTGGCTTCCATTCGAGCTTCCCGTGGGTGGGGCCAGGTTCTCCTTGCCCTGTACTCCCAATTTCTGTAAGACATTGGCAGATGAAAAGGTGCTTTGTGTGGTAAAGGCCTCATACCTCATGCCCCAGCAGTGAGAGGGAGGATTGCTGTGCCAGGGTTGTTCTTGCCAGTCTGGGGGGATCAGGGTGGGAGTGAAGGACACCATGGCACAGGGACTGGAGGTTTCTGCTCCCACATCTCTGTTCCCTGCCCGTGCTCGAGGCTCAGCACTGAGGAAAAGGGAAAACCCCTCACTTGGACTTCAAACTCCAGCCCAAATATTGATGGCAAGAGAAGCCCTCCCTGCCTACCAGAAGCTGTGTGAGGATTTATGCTGTGTATCAAGCTTGCTTGCAGGGAAGGATTATTAATGTTGTCTGTTTAACCATGTACATGTCCCTCTTCAAATATAAAAAAGTGAACCTTGAAGTTTCTGGATGAAGGTGGCATTTGTCATCTTCAGCACCAGCACCACTGAAATACTCGGGCTCTCCAGCTCTGCCATCTGTCAGACGTGGGGATCGGAGGGAGCAGAGTCACTGTCCCAGGATTGCCATGAGGCCCAGCACCAGTCCAAAAGCACCTGTCACTCCTGTGTTCAGGGCTGAAACTGGGGGGGGGGGNGCGGAAAGTGGGGGGGGGGGGGACACATTTCCAGGACTTGGGGATGGTGCACAACACAGCCAATAAACCAGCAATAATTGTGCTGTCCCACCTGCTCCCATTCAGGGATTGATAAGAGCCTTATCAGCCTTTGGAGACACTGATTCATTGTGTTGTGGAGTAGATATGAAAAAAATAAGTCCTTGATGGGAGCTGTTAATATGAATTCCCTCCCTGTTACGCGTGTTAAAGGAATTTCAGCCCATCAGGAACTAATCACATTTCATTTGCTGCTGGTCAACACATACCGGCCCAGCTGAGGTGTGCCATCATCAAAGCCTTCTTCATGCTTGGCTAAATTTAATACTCTTGCTTCATCAGTGCAGCGTATTAAAAAGTCCCTTGACATATTTAGCTTGATTGTTTAAGGCATCACTCTGGAGCCACAGCATTACAGACTTCACCTGCAACGGGGGGGGCCTGCCCTTCGTTTATCTGTGACATGACACAAGGAATTGGACTGAAATAAGTTTCTTTGAAAAACAAAGCCAATTGATGAAGTCATAATACAATCTCCACAAACTAAGTGGAGAAATAAATGAACATTAATTTGGTGTTTGCAATAGGAGGCAGCACAAATGACACAGGTATTCGGGGCTCTAAATAAGTAATTCAACAATGTAATGTCACACCAAGTAGATGTTTGTTTTATAAACAAACAAATTACAAACAGTTCCACTGCATTTAAAATATTAACTTGCTTTTCTGCAGCATAATTTTGTTAGTAAACGTGCGTGGTCAGCTCCTGTAACTCTCGAGTGATCCTGGTGGGAGAGAAGCCTTTCTCCTCCTGTGGCTGGGGAGGACAAAGGCACTGGAGGAGCCCAGGGCTGGGCAGGAGCTGGGGCTGACATGGGGGGAGAGGGAGGACACAGGTTCAGATAAATTAGAAAATTAGAAAATACCAAAGCAAAACTGCTGGTTTTCTACTTGAGGTCTCTGCATTCAAACCCAGAGTGCAATTGGGGTAAAATGTGTTCAGCAGCACTGCAGATTGAATCCAAGAGCCTAAAGCCAATGCCTGGGACTGTGATAAATTCAAATGAAGCCTCTCTGTTAAAGGCCAGGTTGCAACTTATATGAAATTCAATTAAAGTTAAAATATCTATTTTCCTGGCCTTGCTAATAGAGCAGCTAGTGATGACCCTGCCAAGAACTCCAAACTTGCTTTGGGATATATCCAAGGGTGCAGATTTTCCTGTCATTAATAAATCATTTTGTATTCCACTGTACTGTCTTGGTACTCCTGAGACTGGAAATAAAAGGATGCAGTGCTGAAATGTCTCTTAATGCTGGTTTTCCAAGAGCAGATTCCCTCTGAGATGGGGACAGAGGTTTGGAATCCAGCTGTTTGCCATGGATTGATTCACCAGGAGCCTCTGGGCTTCCAAGGGAGATCCCATTTCTGTGTTTACAATGTGTTTCTGTGTCCACAGAATCACAAGCTGCTTTGGGCTGGGAGGGACCTCAGAGCTCGTGTGGTTCCAGCTCCTGTGCCATGGACAGGGACACCTCCCACTGGGCCAGTTTGCACCAAGCCCTTGGACATACTCACAGGATCTTGTGTCTGGAGACACAGAAGAAAGGCTGGATGGCTCTTCTCCCAGCACACACCAGTATGTCCCAGTGTGTCCTCACTGCCCAGGGCATCTCCACAGCAGCAGGCTGGGTGTGGGAAGGGCAGCCCCCCAGCCTGCTCTGGGCTCCCTCCTCTCCCTGCCCTCCCTGGGTTCCCCTCCTGCCCTAACACACCGCCCTGGCCCCAAATCACCGCCCTGGCCCCAAATCACCGCCCTGACCCCAAATCACTGCCCTGGCCCCACCCCGGGCACGGCCCTGTCCCCACTGGGAAATGAAGAGATTCCCTTGGAGCTCCCAGCGAGGGGCAGTGCCAGGGGGGATCAGCTCAGGGTGGCACAAACCTTCAGCTGCGAGTTAAAAGGGCTATTAAGTAAAACCCTGAGCTGATAAAAAGATATTTATTGTTAGTATGGAGTCTATTACTATGTCATTAGTAATAATAACTCCCAGATAATGAATGGAGCTTTTCTCCTAATGACTTGGGGTGTGGAATCATTCTTTCTAACTTCTGTTCTTCTGAAGACCACACACCAGGCAATTAATATTGTCACTGGCATACTGAAGCTCCTAACCCCACTGTGATTAGAGCAAATGAATAATTTGCCATTCAGATGCACTGCGGATAAAACCAGGATATGACTGAGAACAAAATTCCTGAGTTGCAAGCTGGAATAATTAACACCCAGCAGAGGAGCGGGGGAACAGTTTAGAAAGACCTGATCTGAGGTCTCCTGAAGGGGTTAGGAAGGCTCTCCCCTCCCCTCCCTGAGAAAAAAAAACACGTATGGAAGATTTGTCATGGAGAAAATAACTATTCAAATCATTTTGACAGGAAATAAAGGATGAGTCAGTTTTGGAATTGTGTTTTTGAAATAACAGCACTTGGTTAACATCAGACCCAAGCCTGGAAAACAGGAATGAAATGGATCAAGGGGCACCTGGGACAGTGAAGGATCTGTAAGGAATAAATGAAGATCCTCATAACTCAGCACATACCATGACTTCTGTCACAGGCAGAGGGAAGGAGCTGGTTGTGTGACACAGATTCACCTCCTATCCATACCCCATTTGGGGTGTAAACCCCTCTGGTTCCTATTCTCATTCCAGATTTCCCTGTGCCATGTCCCTGCCAGGCTGGCTCTGCCCTGCAGGAGTGCTCCTCACCCAGCCTGGCAGAGAGTGAGGACGAGGATTTCCTGAACATTAGTTTGCAAATGGAGCCTGAAGTGTTGGTTATGTCCCATAAACCCCTTAATAGCCCAAAGAGATTTAGGTGAGGAGCATGTCCCAGCTCAGCCTTGCAGGGAGGGCACACAGGGCACCTCCCGCATCCCTCGGGAGAGGGGCAGCAGCGGGTGATGAGCAGAGTTCCTCTTGCAGTCATTATTTTATTGCTTGGGGGATTTCATGGTACTTGCCAGTATCAGGTTGGGGAACTCATGGTCCCTGATGAGAATATTTAATATAAAGGCACCTGAACTGCTCCAGCGTGGGCTGGACCAGGAGGAAGTGCCTCTCCAGGCAGCCCCAGTCCCTGGTTTGAAGGGACACAGCCCCAGTCCCTGGTTTGCAGGGACACAGCCCCATTCCCTGAGTTTGGAGAGGCTGCAGGGACACAGCCCCAGTCCCTGGGTATGGAGAGGTGCAGGGACACAGCCCCAGTCCCTGGGTATGGAGAGGTGCAGGGACACAGCCCCAGTCCCTGGTGTGGGACAGGCTGCAGGGACACAGCCCCAGTCCCTGGTTTGCAGGGACACAGCCCCAGTCCCTCGTTGGGGACAGGCTGCAGGGACACAGCCCCATTCCCTGGGGTGGGACAGGCTGCAGGGACACAGCCCCAGTCCCTGGGGTGGAGAGGTGCAGGGACACAGCCTGAACTCTGCACCAAGGACAGACTCCTTGCACTCCAAGCTCCCATCCCCTCTGGAAATGGATTCGTGTTGTGACATTTTCTCTCCTTGCTGCAATTTTTGTCACTGCGAGGAGGTATCTGGGATTGTATTGTCTCATTTTCACATTGCCACGCCACACTTTGTTGACCTTTTTAATATTCAGTATTTTGAAGGGTTGACCATTGCACTCCCCCTCTTTCTATTAAAGGGGAGCCCAACCTGTTGCAAAAGACTGCGGTGACCAAGCAATTGAAATGAAAAATCCTGGAAAGGTCAGATGAGTGCAGCACTCCCTACATTTCACAAAGTACAGGAGCTATTGAAATTCCTGAGCCTCCTCTCTGTGACAAAGGCTGTTCCAGCAGCAAAAATAAAAATAGGTACAACATCAATCTAGTGTTCTGCTAAGAGCAGCACTGGAAAAACTGTGGGGCTGTATAATTTCTCCCAGTGTTATTGTTGTTTTTAGCTTCTGCTCCCCTTTGGATGGATTATTGCAGAAATGCAGCAGAAATCTTAATTTCCCTTTGCTTCAGGAATCTGCTTGTGGTGCTGCTCAGGCTCCTGGCATTTCGGAGGCTCCTCAGCCATCTCTCAATAAAAAGGTATAATTCATTCAAAATAAGAAACAGACCTTTTTCCTGCTTCTTTAGCAAACATTTTCCACCTCATGTCTGTCCCCCCATTACCGTTATCAATGGGCATCTGCAGCCCATTGTGCCCTGCATGAACAGCCCAGACTGGCACTGCCAGCCCTGCTGCTGGGCACGAGAGGAGAGACAAGGCCAGGAGCAGCAGAGATGCTAAAAATGCTGTTTGGAATTTAATTTTGAAACTACTTGGTACATTTTTTTTCCCCCATGATCAAATGTTAATCTTTATTTTTTTTTTGTTTGGGTATTGCTTTCAGTTGCTTTATTCATCATTATTTAATGGCATATCAGGACTGTAACTATTCTAATCTCAGGGTTTTAAAAGTAAAACATAAAATTGTAGAGGCATAGAACAATTGGGTTGGAAAGGACCTTAAAGATCATCTACATTATCAAAAGATCTTGAAGATCATCTGGATTATCAATCCAGAACTAGTTCTGAGTGTGCTGCCCTGGCTTTAAACCCCTGCAGACTTATCACCTCTCTTCTGCCAAGAGCACAGAACTGGCCCAAACTAAAGAATAGGGGGGGTAAGAAACAACTGGAACCTGTTAATCAGCGCAAATGCTTCTGTGCTGCAGGAAGGAACACTCTGCCTGCCTGGGTGATCCACACACACCCCTCCAGGACACCCCTGCAACCTTCAGCCTTCCAGTCACCCTTTACCGTGTTAGAAGAAAATGACTTTTCTCTCAAACCCATCGATGTGAGGTCTCTTTCCTCAGCAGAGAGGATCTTAGGGCTCAGTTTTATCCCCAGCTCCCAGTGCCTAAGTCAAAGAGGAGCCTTCCCAGCTGGCACAGCAACTGTGGGGTCTGCCTGCCACAGAAAACACTTGGGCTAAATTCTGCAGCACAGCATCTGCTCCTGGGCTGATTCCTGGAGCTTCTGCAGCCTCAGCTGCTCTAAGCCCATCCCTCCCTGCCCCTGGCAGAGGTGCTGGGCTCCCTGTCCCGGGGTGGAGGGCCCAGCACACAGCGATGCTCAGCAGCAGCTCCTGCTGCAGGCAGGAGAATCAGCAGCTCGGAACAGTTAATTCACGTTCCATAATGACAGTTCCCATCTCACCAGCCTGATTAGCATGAGGAAGCAGGGAAGAAATCAAAATGCAGAGAAGAATTTTCTAAGAAACAGATTTTCTCTTTCCTCAGGAATCAGAGAACAAAAGGGAACCCAGGAGAGCAGCTCTGCACTCGCCCCTGCACACACCACTGCAGGAGTTGGGGAGACATTTCACCTCTTCCCTTGGCACCGGCAAATTTCTTAATAGGGAGTGAGCTCGAGTCCCAATAGCAGATAAAACACACTAGCCTTTTTTTTAGTTGTTTACACCCTTTCCAATTACATTTGTAAATCTTCTCTGGATTCGTTACATTGTCATCCTGCCAATTTGCATCATTTACAGCCATCCTTCCCTTTGGAGGCAACGCTCCCTCACACACCCACCGCTGGCAGAGGGGCAGAAGCTTCAGATCATCTCTCCAGAAATGGTTTCTGAGACATTTCCTGCTCCACTTTATTTACCTGGTACTCGACAAAGAGTGACCAGGAAGACACATCAATAAAATGCTCTTGTACAAAAACATCTCCGAGCAGTTGTAATTATTTATGATCTGGGCTCTGCTGCGTTCACCCCCTGCCCCATTATGGGAAATCACCTTTGCTGTGATGCTCCATAAACGAGGGGCAGTAAATCAGGGCTGTGCTTCACGGGGCACTTCATAAAGATCACTCAGCCCCTGCTCAGATGACTCCTCACGGCTCCAGAGCCCCCCACTCCACTGCCTGGGAGAGTGTCACATCAGGGCTTCACTTTGTTCAGGCACTGCTGCCACTCAGCCGTGGCAATTAATGCCTGCAAACAACTGCATTAATTTAGTGTTGATGGCTACTACCAGCCCAAACTGTTTAAGGTTAAAATGAAATTAAACACCTTAATAGATTGCAGAGCAAAAATTAAAATGCTATTGACAACCTGCAGGTTCCTCAATGCCAAACACAAATTATGGGCATGACCTCTTTCTCTTTTTATTAATTGAATGCTGAGCTTCAAGCCCAGTGCTGGTAAACACTTCCAAAGTCACCACAGGGCCAGCCCTGAGTGGGATGTGCGGAGATAAGGGCTGAGAAAGCAAATGGCCACTGCTCCTCTCAGTGCTAATTCCATGGTTGGCGTTTAATTGTACTGAGGTCACTTTTCATGCATTTATTGATGTACCTGCTAAATGGCAGGCAATCACAAACTGGATGAAATATTTACTGGTTTAAGGTTGGAAAGGGGAAGAGAACACTTTAAGTCTTGTGGCTCATCCCCATCATTTCCATCCAAAAATCACTTTGTATTTCTGGATGGTCCTTGCACACAGACTGGATTTCCGTCCTGTGCAAAAGGGAACATCATCTGTGTCCAGCACTGACCAAGCCTCTGGATTTTGAGGAAAAGCTTTCAAGCAGATGGGAATTCTCATTTCCTTCCAATAACTTTCTAAGACAAGGGTTTTGTAGAAGCAAGGAGCTAAATGAACTTCTAATTGCCTCAAAAAGTCATTAAAAATTACAATACATCCTTGTGCTTGTTTTCACTTGCTGATTGATTTCTGCCTTTTAAGATGACGAATCTTGGCATTTTTAAGACAATGCTCCTAAGAGGTAAGAGGATGAATCATAGGAACTGAATTTTATAGTTGTAAAATACCTGTACAAGGGCAACAACACTCACCTACAACCACTGAAAGAACATTTGGAGCCCCAGAGTGGTTTGGGGTGGAAGGGACCTTAAACCCTGCATCAGGGACACTTTGCACAGGCTGCTCCACCCAAGCTCCACTTGGACACACAGGGATGGGGATGGATGGATGGATGGATGGATGGATGGATGGATGGATGGATGGATGGATGGATGGATGGATGGATGGATGGATGGATGGATGGATGGATGGATGGATGACAAAGTGTTCTAACAGACCCCTCCTAGGAGTGAGCTTGGAGATTCCTCCTTGGAGTGGGGATGCCCCTCAAGGTCACTCCTTGAGGCTGAACCAAAGAGATTTGTTCACAGACATTGGTGTAACTTCAATCTCTACTCAATAATTAGTAAGATGGCTCTGAAATTACTGATTTAATAAGCAGTGCACTGTAATTGTAGCTATAATGACCTATATTGTCTAGCAGATAATTCTGATTAAAGTCCTTTATTCTAATCATTATAATCATCAATTGAAGTAAGTAATTCATTTTGCATATATCTGGTTTGCCACCCTTGATTCTGTGGGACAAAGTTGCAGCGAGGCTCAATGACACTTTTATAATCCTTCAGACATTCTAGTCTGAAGTCTCCTCTTTAGACATTCTAGTGCCAGATCCAGCTCCCAGCCTGGCTGCACTCATCCCTCCCATGACCTAAACCCCTGCCTACCCTTGTTTTCAGAAAAGAAAAACCACTAAAGACAAAGCTACATTTCTGCTGGTTATTTGTGTCACAAAATGAAGGCAAAACCTGAGTTTGTTTTCATCCCCTCAGGGCTGTGCAGGTCTGAAGGCTGCACAGCTGAGGAGCTGCAGCCAACACAGAGACGTCAGTCTGTGCAGGGTCAGGCTGAGTTCCCAAAAATCCCTGCTGTGCTTGGAGCAGGGAGCCTCAGGCCAGGGCAGCCTGTCCATGAGCAGTGCTGGTTCCTCCTGGATGCTGTGTTTATCATGGTCGGTTTGGGCAAAGGCAGCGTGGGACAGGCTGTACTTGTACAGGCACAGGGTGCCAGGTGTGGGGGTGTGTACAGCCACTGTCACTGTGCTCTGTGTGTGCATTAACACAGGATCACCTTTGTCTGTGAACATCCCAGGGCAAGGCACTGCTTTCCCAGTCCTCACCAGCACCATCATTCCTCCTGGATCTGTCCCCTGTATCCCAGGACCCATCTGTGCTGCATCCCCTGCATGGACCATAATCACCTCCCCAGGACAGGGATGGACCATAATCACCTCCCCAGGACAGGGATGGACCATAACCCCCTCCCCAGGACAGGGATGGACCATAACCCCCTCCCCAGGACAGGGATGGACCATAACGCCCTCTCAGGACAGGGAGGGACCTATAACCCCCTCTCAAGACAGGGCCAGAGCACCGGTGAGACAGAGCAGACTGGGTAACCAGCAGGCAGCAGGTGAGATTTGCACAACCAGTGCAGTCAGTCAATAAATCCCCCCAACCTTTCCAAAATGCAGAACAGCCACAGAATTCGGGTGTCAAGGACACCTCAGTGTGGGGCTGTCTGAGGTCCCATCCCATTCCAACAGTCAGGCCCCTCTGCTGTTTTGGGGAGCCACTGTTGGCAGTGAGCTCACAACCCCCTTCCCTCGCCCTCCCAGAACAGGGGACTGGAAATGGAGACAATTATAGGAAAAGGTTTTCAAACACACGGTTCGTAACTGACACATGCTCAGCTCTTGATGTGTTCTGTGCCTGTTCTCATTAAATTTTATACACAGCAAACCGAACAAAAAGCTTGTGCAGTGTTAGGGAACAATGATTCCTCTTTGCCAGTAAAGAGGAGATTTATGGGGAAAATCACTTGAATCTGACAGTCACTGACATCAGTTCTTAGTTCATGAAAAGTGAGTGGGACCTGATGGATCCTCTTCTTTTCATCAGAAAGCTGCTGTTTTTCTTGTCTTGGCTGAGAGTGGAAAGTCAATAATGAGCATGTTGCTGATTAAAAAACCTTTACCTTCAACTTTAGCCAAAATTCTTTACACTTATGATATGAATCATTAAAAAAATCTGATTGCAACCCCCAAAGCATTTAATTAAAGAACGTTTTTTTTCGAGCACCTTTTCTGAAGAGAAAAAAAATAAATTAAAAATCCCTTCTGTGAGTGCAGCAGCCACAGCAGGGAGGCACAAAAGAGGCTGATTTTGAAAAGGTGCTCCCTCCTGCAGCCGAGGGAGGTGAAACCTCCCCCCCAGTGTATCCCCAGATACACAGACAGAGAGATGCCAACACGGAGCCCCTTTGTCCAAAGGGCCACTTGGTGTTGGAACAGCAGCAGGAGAGGCTCAGGCTGCTGGGCTGTGCTTTGTGACTTCATTCCTAGACATGGCTTCTGCAGGAGCCTCATCTCTTTCCCATTATACACCTACAAAATAGGACCAATGAGTTGGATTTGTGTTAAACCACGTTGTTGACAAGGTAAATTTCTCCACTGTAATCCTGCAGAGATTTGGTGGGAACTCAAAACACCACCTCAGTTTTGTAGGGGACAACCACCTACATCTCCACTTGTGAAAGGTTGTGTTCAGGGTGCAGAGCCCAAGCTGGGCACTCCTGATTTCCAGGACCATCACCTTGAAAAGTCAAATCCAAACCCAACCCAGGAAGAAGAGAGGAAGGAGAGTATCCCTTATGGTCCTTAACCCACCTTCCTGAACCGCCCTTTAGAGCCAGAAATGAACTCCCAAACTTCCTGATCCCCACTCACACAAGGAGCGTTTCACCTCTTTTCCCCCCTGGCCACTACCAGACCGCTCCTGTCACTGCTCTCATGGCCACAGTGCCTTGGACTAACTTCTCATGCAGTATCTGGGTGCTCTGGGATGTCCCTGGAGAGCTCTTTGACACGGACAGGAGCTGGGATGGGAGACTGCAGTTCCCAGGGGCACCAGTTGCCAGGGGATGTGTTGGCAGGAACATGTGCTCTGTTTGGCCCCACACACCCCATGGCACAGCACCAGGAGCACGTCCTGGCGCCTTTGGGCACTTCTTCACATTTTACATAATCCCACCTTTGTGCAGCTGGAAGAAAATCACAAGAACTGACCATGTAGAAGATCTGAACTTCTCTGGTTTGACACCTTGACCTCAGCGTCACTGGAATTATTTAAGTCTCCAAATTCCTTTATTCACAGTGCACTCAAAGCTGGCAGAGTCACTCCCAGCCACACGGTGTGACTCGGGGACGGGCCTGTGCAGGGCCAGGAGCTCCATGACCCTCATGTGTCCCTTCTAGCTCGGCACATTCTGGATTCTGTGAAGTGCCTCTGTCGTTACCTCCCCCCTGCCTGGGGCACAGACCCCGTTTGTCACCCTGCAGCGAGCAAAGAGCACACACAGAACCCAGACGTGAGGAACAGGAGGAGGGGGGTGTGTGGTGACTGCCACAGAATTCACCAGTGACTTGGGAAAGGGGGCTGGTGCTGGGAGGGGTTGGGGGGCACCAACAGCCTCCTGCCCCTCAGCTGCCCCCCTGGGTACCAGCCTGGGCTCTCTGCTCACTCCAGCCCATCCCACTGCCCCTGAGTGGGAGCAGCAAACCTGCCCCCACAGCCCCCAGCCCCATGTGGGACATCTGCTGCCCCTCTGCCAGACCCAGCCTGTGTCCCACCACCTCCCTCCCAGCCCCCTCCTCCCATCACCAGGAACGGGGCAGTAATTGGTATTTTCCTTTGGTTTTACATGAGAAGCTTTTCAATAATTTTGTGCAATGTTTCAGCTCAACCAGGAGAGGGAATGTATAATTTATTTTGTTACTTGATAGAATTAGTTGTTCTTAGCTTGCTGTGGCAGTATAAACTGTGAATGCAATACATTCTAGTGTCCTTTTTCCACGAGATTAGTAAATTTAATTTGAAATTCTGTATTCACAAGTAGTGCACTGGCTGTAGGCAAGCTGTAGAACAGATGACAAAGGTTATTACATTTTTTAAATTATATTTTAAAGATGTTTAATCGCTGTGGAGAAAAGACTTTTATGAAAATGGAAATTGGCAGATTAAAGAATGAGTTTCACCAAGTTATTTTAAAAACACATGAAGTTGGTTTTCCTATCACTGCTTAAAGGGCCAGGGTCTGGTTCTCTAGACCAAAACCCTAATTTGGGCTGAGATTTCACTGAATTCACAATCATATTCTATAAACTGATGACAGAAGCATTTACAAAACACACAGTGGTTACTGATGGCCAGCAATTCTCAACCACAATTTTAAGAGTTCTTGTCACCAACATTACAATTTAAGTTGGGTTCAAAACATGGGTAATGTTTTTCCAGCTCTGTCCAACCCAAACTTTAGGCTTGTCAGAGCTAAATTCTGCCTTGGTCTGGAGAAAGTGAAGGGGACAGGGGCAAAAGCCATTTCCACCCTGGGAATTTACAGCTGATCATCCAGCCCTCAATGAGTGGGAGTTTTCTGCGGATATGATTTAGAGCAGGACTGAGCCTCAGGGGGTTGCTGTACATAAAACAGAGCCCACCCACTCCTTCAGAGGCTTCTGCTGCTCCTGAAAAGAACAAATTCAAGTAAAAGCCAATGTTTTCTGCTGAAGTCGGCAGGTGCAGCTGAAAACACAAAAGAACAGAACGTGCTTCGGGATGCAACTTGCTGGTTTTCACGTTATTTTCCCAAACACTTCGCTCTTGCACTGGAGAATAAGTGATAAGAAGGAATAAAGGATCAGAGGAGCTCTCAGCTTCCCACACGAAGGGAAATCAATAAC
Source organism: Pitta sordida (assembly GCA_013390025.1). Taxonomy (NCBI): domain Eukaryota; kingdom Metazoa; phylum Chordata; class Aves; order Passeriformes; family Pittidae; genus Pitta; species Pitta sordida. Next base: position 76,323 of record WEKX01006557.1, read on the forward strand.
TCCCCCCCAGCCGGGGCTCCTTCCCTGCAGGGCTGAGCCCACCACCAGCCTCCCACCCCTGTGCCCTCAGAGGGGCTTTGTTCTTCGTCACCATCATCCTGACACCCAGAATTGTAGGGGACATCGACTCAGAGCCTGTGAGAAGAGAAATGTGCATTTGGGGGCAGAGCATACAGGGTACCCTGACTGTTACAAACTGCTCTGACTTCTGTTGAGGCTCCTGGTATTTCATTATTTAAATGACTCAATTTTGTGTTTTACAGTGTATCAGTATCTGCTCAACACCCCCAGCCCCTCGAGAGGACTGTCAGGAGAGACCAGACGAAATGGGGACCTGTGAGACCTTTGACATGGTCATGATGTGCCCACAGAGCACCCCCTTGTTCACCCAGAGCAGCTCCTTCTTCCTGGAATAAGCAGTGGAAAGTTTCAATCAAACCACAAGCAAGTGGTTTTACACTCCTTAAATTTAAAAGCTTTTAAACTTTAAGAGGATGGTGTCCTGCTCAGTCTGGAAAGCCACCCTGACTAGTTGAACCTAAAGAACACTCACAAACATGTGCATCCCACCCAGTCTGCAACCTTATAAACTGACTATTGGAATTTACATAAATTTCCATTTCCTTCGTCAACTTTATAGTGCACGATAAGCTTAAATTATAGTTTCTCTTCTAGCATTGTCTGAGCCAACTACTGCTATCAATTGATTCATATAATTACCACTTCCCTATCTAATTATTTGTGGGAGTCAGGTACAGCAGGAAGGGGGCTTTGAAGTGATAATGCAACACATTCCCTACTTGTCTGCATCTAATTCATGAAAAGGTCACACAAAGGTGCTACAGCTAAACTCAGCCAAGGATTAAAATCCACACAAAGAGCTGTTCCAAGTGAATCCACTGATGGTTTCAGCTGCCCCAGGTTGGAGACAGCTCTGCTGCCTTTGGGTGGAGGAGAAGGTCCACACAGGGAGGTCCCATCACTCTGATCCCAAAAACCGGCTCAGAGAGAGGGAGACTGAGCTGGTGTCCAGTGCAGCCTGTTCCTGCCCCCTGCAAGCATTTCCAGCAGTGTCAGCAGCAAAATAGCTCAAAGCTAAGGACAGTTGTGATTTATGATGATGAGCAGAGCCACAGGAAAGAAATTACTTTAAAATTAGCTTGTTAAGGGCACAAAATTCCATGATCAAGAAAGAGAATTTCCAGCTAGGAGGAATACAAGACAATGCAACCTTTTAATACTGATTATTTCCCAATTTCAAACTGGTAAGAAAAGCTTCAGACATCATCACAAAATCCTTGGCAGGAAAGGCTTTGAAGGAAGATCTGGTCCGAGCAGCTTGAAGTGCAAACCTTTAAAGGCCTGGTGAGAAAAGACAAAAAAGAAGCATTTTTTTAATATGTTTTAAAATACCAGGCAGATGTCAGTGGTGGCGCAGCCCCAGAATCAAACCAGCATTTCAGACACTCCAGCCAAATGACCCAGATCAGTTGGCATCAGACATGGACTGTGTGTGCAATGCTGCTACATAATTAAATTCAAAGTGCTAAAAAGGTAAAAATACACTTAAAGCTGATCAGCAGCACTTTGGAGGTTAAACAGCCCTGATTACATTTGATATTCTATGTCTGGATGGAAAAAAACCCCAACCACAGAACTGGTACATACTTCATTTTATTATGAAATTGCTTTGGGTGAGGATCTTTAAAAATGAGACCCCCTCAACAATTGGTTTTGGCAGTGAATATGATGGAAGGAGGGGAAGGTTATTTCCAAGATTCCCTGGTGACCCAGGTTTGAGGTTTCCATTAACAGCCTGAGGGTGGAAACTGGCACTGGCAGAACATCCTGGGAGGAGCCACAGCCACCCAGCAGGACCCCCGTTCTCTGTGTTCGGCCATGGCAGGGTCACCCTCCTGCTTCCTGAGCTGTGGGTGCCTCAGGAAACCTCAGGGCAAAGACCTTCCTCACCAGGAGTGGGGGCAAAGTGCAGAGGACAACTGCAGGAATAACCAGAGAGGTGGAGAAAATGAGGCACAGCCACAGACCTGAAGCACTGGGAGGGCACTGGGCATCACCCCCAATTAGAAAAGCAATCAAATTACAGCTTTCAAATGCTTTCAAGAGAAATGATTGGGTGCTACAGGGCCTCTCAGTCCACCTGTGAGAAATACAGTGAAAGAAATTGCTGGGGAGAAAGTCCTGGAAAAACCAGCACTGGTTCCCTGTCCAGCAGTGGGAGATGATGGGAGCAGAGTCCTGGAGGAAGCGCTGAGCTCCCTCAGTCTCCTGAAACCAGTGAGAGCAAGGGGTGAGGATGAGCACTGACAGGGCACATGGAGAGGCTGGATGTATCCAAAACATCCTGCATGGACATGGGTTGGGCTCTTCTGCTCTTACAGAGCCTAACTCTGAAATTCAGGCAATGTGGGCTGGTCCTGGCTGGAGAGAAGGAAGGATGGTGTCACAGGTTTGGGTTGGAAGGGACTTCACTCAGGGGTTCCACCCCCCTGCCACCACAGGCTTAGACACCTTCAAGAGGAAAGTCTCTGTGCCCATTTCTAGATCCTCAGCACAGGGATGAACAGCCATTCCCAGCTGAAAATGCTCAGATCTGGCACTGGCAGAGGGCAGTTGTTATGTTGGGTACCAAATAACCTCCTCCCCAGCCCAGGGCTTCACCATTTTTGTTGAGTATCATTTCCCTCTCCTTAAATCCTGGTAGTTACCCTCACTGAGGTCCCTCTCTGAGGAGATACACTGCAGCAGAAGATAATGCTTGCCTGCTTGGATCACCTTCAAAAGTTGAAGTTACAAAAAAAAAATAAAAACAAGAACTCCACAGCCTTGGATTTGAATTCACATTTATTAATCTCATTTTTTTCATGTGGATATTTCTCTGGTGTATTACAAAAAGCCTCCTTGCGCATCTCTCATTTCAAAGTCCCCTGAAATTCCAATGCATCTGAACAGAACTTCTGACTTGCTTTAATCCTTCAAAATAAAACAGAATTTAAGATGGTGTGAAATGCTTAGCCAAGCTTGCTGGAAAGGATAACACAACATTTCTGTGAGACCTTATGAGAGCATCAACATGAATGGCAGACATTTGTTGCTGCTGGCTTTCTCACAAGTGCACCAGTGGACTCTCAAGCCAACCAGTAAGAAGATCTACCCAGCGCTGTCTGCTCTCTTCAGTCTTTCTACTGACAAAAAGGGGTTTTTAGTCAATTATCCAGCTCTGCTCAGGACTGGCAAGTTATTTCCATCAGTCCCTCTGCTTTCCCACTCTTGTAAAGACAGAAAATGCAGATCTTTGACAAACATTGCCAAAACACGGGGAGGTCTGAGAGCTGCTGAACTCCCATCTCACCTCCACCAGGATTCTGGTGTGAGCTGGTTATTGAGGGCTGTGGGTCCCAGGTCTGCCGTGCCCAGGAGACTGAGCAGGTTGTCTCCTCTGTCTCTCATTAACTTCATGGAGGTCTAACAACAAACCTCCTGATATCCCCTGGGACACCTGGGCTGGCTGTTCTTATCACCCCCTGCCTGCCTCATCCTCCATTAATCAGCAGGAGGAGGAGGTGGTCACAGCCTGGCCACGCTGGCTCTGTGCAGTGCTTCTCGAGCACTAAATCATTGCTGAGCCGATACTGGGCACATCCCAGGTGCAGAAGGTGCAGTCAGACATTGCACCCCCGTTAATGACGCAGTTTGCTCCGTCTGCGGCTCAGCAGACGCAGTTTCTCACCCCAGCATTTCACCAGGTATCAGCCTTTCATTTCCTCCAGCAGAGTCCAGTCTCAGGAAACACAAGAAGCATGCAATTAAATTCCCACTCGTGGCCAAGTTCCAACCCTTGCCTCTGATTCATTACCCCCCTGGCGTCCTGTGCAGGCTCCGCTCTCTGGTCACCCACCTTCTGTCCCTCCGGTTTGTGGGGAGCAGCAGCTGCCCAAAGCCCCCCCTGCAGCTCTGCCATCTGCTCAGACAGGTTTGGTCTGCAAACACGGGAACACCACTCCATGCCTCGCTTTTAAGCTGCAGGAAAACAATCAGCTTCTTCCAAAGGCCAAAGAGCGGATTTGGATTCAGGTCTGGCACAGAGGCAGGGCTGGGCAGGGCTCCTGGAGGACTGAAGTTGCTCTGCCCCACCACAGAAAGGTTTCACATCCAGAATCCCCTGACCACGTGTCATGGCAATGGAGACAGAATGAGACCCCAGTCCCAGAATGAGATGAGTACCCTGTGGGGAATACAGAGATCAACCATGCATGGATTTATCCACAGGGGGAAGAGCCATCCCAGCCTTCTGTGACAGCAATCCCCAAAAAGGGGCTCTGGAAGGACCATGAAACCACAAATCCACAGAGATGGGGCTCAGCCCCCATAATCAGAATGAGCAGGATGGACACAGTCAGAGCCTGTAGGCACAGAAGCTTCACCAAAATCCAAGAAGAAACTATGGGATGGCACCACAGCAAACACAGAGCGATGCTCTCAGTACCCACACGGGGGTTTGTGCCCAGCACAGCAGGGACTTCACTTGCTGTGAGGTCACACAGGAGAACCTGGGTCTTGGTAGGAAGGGTCTGTGTGACCTACCCCAGCCATTGTCCAAAAAACCCCAAGGCATTTGAAATTCCAGCTCCATTTCAGACAGCACAGTATAAAACTTTCCCAAACAAAGTCAAACGTTTCCAACTTCAGAACGTGAGTGCAGCTCCCTTCCTCCCCTCTGTTTCACAGCTCCATGTGGCACTAAGCTGCTTTAGGCTGTTCCTCCCTTGAACAAGCACTGCTGAAGCAGCTCCCCTGGCAGACACCTCCTCCCCCATCCCTCCAGCTCTGGCTTAGAGGTGACGAGCAGGTTCAACACCTTCAAACCCTCACCACACACCAGTCACACAAGCTGCAATGCTGGAAATTCAAACCATCACGAGTAGAATGCTGGCAGCCTTGTTCCAGGACTAACTCCTTCCCAAGCCTAAACCCCCCACAGCTCCTCCAGCACCATATTAATCTCATAAATCAATTGCACATCTCAGATTCCTGAGTGCACAGAAACATTCCTCTCATCCCATTTTGCTGACCTCCCCCATTCCTCCTGGAACTGTCTCCTCCCAGCGTTACACAGGCGCACTCAGGGCTTGCCATGAAATATTCAAGAAGCCCAGGATGATTTCGGGGACCTGGGAAGCCCCGTCAGTAATGAGGCAACATCAGAGATGCTTTCTCAGCCCGAGACCTGCCAGGCTCCATCCCAGCTCTTACAGAGGAGCTGTACAGAGCAAGTCAGCTTTTCGTGGTAATTACTGGGAGGGTTTGTGTTCCAGTAAGAGAAGCCAATCTCTGCAGAAACACACACGCTTTAACGGGGAAGGACAGTGGGGAACTGTTATTATTGTTCCACCAAACAATAGATCCCTCGAAAAGCAAACCATTTACACACCTGTACAAGCTGCTGCTTGGAGAGGGAACAGCTGATGTGGCTGAGACACAGGAGAGTGGATTTGTGCCCTCACTGCCCCAAGCTCTGCATCACCATGGAGCAATTTGTCTTACAGGGAATATACAGCACTTGGCCCTTCCTCGGAGGAGGGGCTGGAGACATCTTTGCTCTCGATACAAAGTCCCAGTGACCTGCCCCACACCTCTGTGCTTCCTGAGAGCACAGGAGATGCACACTCCAGAGACAGAGCTGGGGAAAGACAAGGGCTGAGGGATGGGGGATCCAAGGGAACAGATGTATCCCAGCAGTGGGGACACCACTGCAGGACCCCGTGCTGCCAGGGAGGGAGGGGCTGCCCAGGGCACTGCAAGGAAGAGAAGGACAACACTTCCACATGGCCCAGGAGGACAGGCCAGACCTGGTGATAAACCATTTCAGTGCCCCAATGGCTGGTCCACAATAACCCCAGGCTCCCTGCAGGGACCTGCTCTTTCTGCTTCCCGTGTCCTGCTGGGACATCTCCAGCTCCTCCACTGCAGAGCTGAAGGCCTTGCCTCTCTCCTGCAGAGAGTGAGGCAGAGTGTCCCATCCCTGTGTTGTATTTTAATTCCCCTTTAATTCAGGTAAAGCACTATTTAAATACAGAGTGGCATTACCTATTTCTGAGATGTTGGGGTGTGCTTCCTTCAGTCCTTTCCCAAAGGGAACTTTTATAAACTTCTTGATTTCTGTGTTTCTGTCCAACTGGAGGAGGCAAAGCTGTTGCTGAGGGTGCTCCTCTGCCAGCTCCGAGTCGCTGCTGCCTCATTCTCATTCTCCTCCAGCTGTGCCATTCATAAAGGCACAGATATGACATTATTTCACAGGAATTCATTGGGTAACTGAACAGTGCCAGAGCATTGCAAATAAAAGTGTGTATTTGACTTTCAAAACCAGTTCCAAACACACTGTTCCTATACAGCCTATCTTCCTTTTTCATATTGACGTCCTTCCTTTTGCATTTCCCGTTTGAATTATTATTACATCTGAGACATGCTTTACATTTAGTGTCGCTGAGGACAACAAAATGTGACATTATGTTATACAAGGCTAATCTTTCCTTACACAAACCTAATTCCAAGGAGTAGTGTGCACTCACTGATCCAATATGATCTAGGAAGGCAGGTTGTTAGATTTAAACAGGTCCCAGGCAGGAATTTGTTACAAGTGACAGTCCCCGGGCTGTTAGACACATGCTGGAAACACTCTCCTAATGACAGCATTATGATCAGGAAATGATGGTTAAGGAGCAGCTGACATCCTGTGCCTGTGCTTTATGTTCCCTGGAAGAGCAGGATTTTAATCACAGGGAAAACCAGAAAGAATTTCACTGACTTACCTGTCTCGTGCTGCCATACATTGAAAAAAGACATGCACAAGAGCTGATACCATATAAATAAAGTTATATGGGGAAATCATAGAGGGATCATATTGACCCACTGTTCTGAGGAGGATTCCCCTCATCTGAGGGGGAAGGGGGGGAAGGTTCCCTTGTGCAAGGGAAGCAGCAGAATTCCCTCCTGGATCCCACCCAGGGCCCTGGAGGCTCTCACCACATCCATGGCCAGAGGGACATCCCAGGCCAGGCTGGGACACTGGAGGGTCATTCCTGCCACAGACCCCGTGAGTGCTGCTCCAAAGACTCCTGGCACAGAGTTCTCTGGTGTGACATGTTTTGAGCTAAACAAGAACTAGGTATTCTCATAGGAAAGCAGGAAAACCAGCAAAAGGGAAAATTCTGCCAGGTTTCTCTAACTCAGGTCTTCTTTTTCCTCTTCCAGCCATTTGGTTGGGAATTAGGAATGGAGGGAACTTGCCTTTGTTTACAGAAAGAGCCCCTTGCCCAGTCTGGTGCATTTCCCAATATGAAATGAACTGCACCCAGCAGAATATTCCCTGCCAACCCCAGGGCAGTGAGCAGGGCACACCCTGGACCTCCATTCCCAACCCTGCGAGCCCTGTGCCCACAGATTCTCACCCAGGATCTGCCATCCATAGGACTTTCCCATCAACCCTCTGAAATACGGTAAAGGTACCCTCAATGCTCACAAGCCAAACTCTGAGTTAAGGGCAAAAGTCCTGACAGGAGAAGGAGTCGTGACAGGTGACATCCACCATGGGTCTGTCACAGTGACCAAATTGTAACGATGCTTAAAATTACTCACAGAATATCCTGAGCTGGGTGGGACCCACAAAGATCCAGTCCAAATTCAATGTTTGTGCCCCACAAGTGTCGTAATTAATCCAGCGGTATTTTCTAAATTTCTGTTGTTTCTGATGGATTTCAAATGAATGATTGAATGAAAACAAAATGTTTAACACTGCAGAGTAACTGTATTTTAAAAATCAAAGATGTTTTTTCTTGTGCAGTTAATGAAATGCTGTGGTAAATTGATACATGTTAGAAAACTCAAATATTTCAGATAATACGTTTTTTGTTCATGTCAAAAGCCTTCTGTTCATTGAAAAAGCACTTAATGGAAATATTTTAATCAGAGCTTTAAAATATCAGATGTCTTCAATGAAAGGTCAGGCCTCTGGAGCAGAGCAGAGAGCAAACAGCTCAGGAGGGTTAATTAGCAATGAAAGACTAAACAAAAAAGTTTGGAAGAGGTCTCTGAAGGAGAAAAGGCACTTAGGATACATTGAAGGACTTTGAAAAGCAGGATGGGCTTTTTCCATAATAAAATCCCTGATGTGTGGAGATGAAGCTCCAGCTCACACTGGACTGTATGTTTAATGTAAACATGGAATTCTGCCACTTACCTGGTTATGCTTTTTAGCTGGTTCCTTGGAGAGTCACCTGAGCTGTCCTGGGATGGCAAGGTGGGCACTCCATGTCCCATCCCACTGGGGACTGGGGAACACTGCTGGGTGCCGGGATGCAGAACCAGCTGATGGTGTGCAATGCAAGGAGATGGGGAGAGATGCCAGGCAATGGGATGTGGTGCAGGGCAGAGAGATGCAATGCTGGGGATTGGGATGTGGTGCTGGGCAGTAAGAAATGGAGCTGGGAGGTGGAATGGAGTGCTGGCTGTTTGGGATGGAGTGCCAGGAGTGGGATGCAGTGCGAGGAAATGGGATGCAGTGGTAGGTGGTGGGATGCAGTGGTCAGTAGTGGGATGCAGTGCTGGGAGGTGGGATGCAGTTCTGGCTCATGGGATGCAGTGCTGGTTCATGGGATGCAGTGGTAGGGGATGGGATGCGGTGCTGGGATGTCTCCCCCCCCAGGTACAGCTGGGAAGGGACCGCCACCCCCGGTCCCTCTGCCCTCTGTGCCTCAGAGCTCACCAGCCCCCGGCACAGCTGGGCTTGTAGTGATCCTGTAGGGAAATAATTAAAGACAAGAATTCCCTCAGATCCCTGCCCTCTGCAGAAATCAGTAGGTCACAAGAGCGCTGAATTTATGAGATATTTTCTCTGTGAACTTTCTGAAAGATCCCGAATGATGTGGAGAATGTGCTCACCCTGCAGCGTCCATGAAAACAGGCGCCGGGGCTGCCGGCAGCATCCGAGCAGCGTGTGCTGGAAAGGGGCGGGGGGATATCAGACTTTCAAGCCAGAAAAAAACTGCCATAGATGCCTCATGCTCCAAATCCTTTCATACCACACATCCAATTAACCTTTCCCTGCCAAGGAGCGAGGACACTCTCCTTTGATTGGCAGCGCTTGTCCTGGTGCCCGTGGCTGGAGTTCAGAGACGCGGCTGGAAAATCAGGCTTTATTAATACATCACTTAGCACTTGAAATGGATTCCAGTGGTGTATGTCTAAGGCAGGACATAATTCAGCATTTGTTACTTACTGACAGAATACAGAATTGGAATTTATAGTGCAAGTCCTAATGTCAAAAATCCTAATGTGCCAGCAATTGAATTCCAGTGTCATTTTGCAGCCTCCCATCAGCCGTTCGTTCGGCAGGAGGAGCGGGAACGCTGCACTGCCGCCCCTCTGCTCGGCTGGGAGAACATGGAATACAGCGGCACTGTGGAGGCAAACCTGGGCATTGGCAGAGCAGCGATTTGATCACGTATTTGTGATGCGTGTGATGAGCATTTGGTCCCCAGCAGCATTCACTGACTGGCATCCTTTGGAGGAGAAGCATATTGTTGGTGTTATTTTTTGCTTTAATGAGTGCTCAGGCTTTTCCAGCCCGAATCAGTGAATTTTATCTGTGCATCTATATCCCCACTTAACTGAAGCTGCACAAAGAGGGACATGCACCATGACAGACAAGGAGAAATGGCCTCGGGTTGTGCCAGGGGAGGTTTAGGTTGGATATCAGGAACAATTCCTTCCTGGAACAGGTTGCCCAGGGTAGAGGCAGTGGAGCAGTAGGTGTGGGGGCAGTGACTGATCAACAGGGAGGAGAAAACTCGCAGGAGATATGATTATATCTTTTTTAAAATTCAAACACTTCTGCACAATCTCTGGAGGAAGCCATCCTCCCTCCAGATGCCCCGGGGATCTCTGGGTGCTGGGCATGCCTGAGCCTCAGCATGGCCCTGCAAGGAGCACAGAGAGCTTGGCTGGAGTCAGGCTTACACGAGGGCTCTTCCCGGGGTTTTGGAACTTATGGAAAATCAGGAGCTGCTTTCTTCCCCTCCATGTAGGGAGGACTCCACCAGATTATCAGAAGAATGAGTGAAACAAACTGTGATAACAGGATGCAGAGGAGGAGTGTGAAATGAGCAGTGGGAAGCCCATCAGATAGATGAGGGCAGGCAGAGAGCACTGGAGATAAAGGGGGAAGCACCTGTTTAGGTGTGTCCAATGATTTCCTCACCTCAGGAGCAGGCCGGGTCTGTTTATCTGCAAAAGCAATTCATGGGCACATTGTTACAGCAGCTCCGTCAGAGGGGAGGAAATAATTGCAGGAGATAATTCCTTAACTTGAAGGGAAAGAGGCCCCAGAGGGTCTGCAGCAACGTGCTGGGCCATGGATGCCAAGGAAGGGGAGGCAGAAGGAAAAGCCCCGAGAAAGGCTGGGGGGGATTCCACAGGTTGGTGTCTCACCACACTGGGCTGTGGTGGGAGACTGGGAGGCCCCAGGGAAGGGAACCCAGGGAGGTGTTTGTCACACAGGCAGCCCAAGAGGTGCTGGAGGGGTCAGGGAAATGATGGAACCAGTGGGGAAGGAAGTGATGAACCTGAATGGGAACAGGGGAAAACCACACCACGTGTGGGGATGTGTGGAACCAATGGTGAGGGGGTGGGTTTAATCAGGCAGAGCTTCAGCTCCCCACGCCTTTGCTGGGCTAGAGCTGCAGAGCCAGGGAGCAGCGTGTGAACAGGAGCCCTGGAGTAATTAGGAAAAACAGCAAAAGCTGACATGGAGGGAGCTGAATGAACCTGTGACTGGGCTCTCATTTACAAAGACAAAACAGCCCTGGCAGCGTGCCTGGGGCAAAACCTGCTCAGCAGGATGGGATAGGCAGGGCACAGGAGCCTGGCACAGCCACCACGGCCAGCCCACACCAGCATCCACAAACACACCAGTACTGCTGTCCCCCCAGCACTCCTGGGCACTGCAGCATCCACACAGACACCACCATCTCCTGTCACCAGCATCCACAAACACACCAGTATTCCTGTCCCTCCAGCACTCCTGCCCAGGGCAGCATGCCCCGCTCACACCAGGGAGCAAGGAATACACTGCCACGGGTCCTCCAAAGGAGCAGCACTCCAAAAAGGATCTCTTTTCTCCCCAAAAACATCAACACCACAGCACTGAAATGCAGTCATGAGCTCATGGCACAGTTTCCTACATAGTGTGTTCTCAAAATGAGCTGCAGGAGGACAAGGCTGATCATGTGTTTTGCTTCTATTTAGCTGCATCATTCCAGTTTTGTGTGCAGCAGCAATTACAGTTTCCTGTATCTCTGTCACTAGTCCCTTTCTTCCTCTTCTTAATTCATCCCTGAAGTCTTGGGTACCTGATCCCTCTGCTTTTCCCACAGGTGTGGAATCTTTGGGGAGTGCTGGTTGTACCGGCCACTCCATCTGTTTGTCAGGGATGGAAACAGCCTGGTACAGAGTGCAGGTGGAAACAACAGCAGCACCAACCAGGGAGAGCACCGTGGGTCCTGCCACCCCTTCACCTGCTGGGCACTCTCTCCTTCTCAGAGGGTCCAACCTCTGCTGGTGAATCTGGGGTGGGCACAAACCCATGGTGGGGCTGAGCAAAGCTGGGTCTGGATGGGACTGGCACAAGAGAGACATCTGGCAACATCTGCATGGCCATGGCACAGCCAGTGCATGGGCACAGCAGGGGACATGCACCCAGCCCTGGCCACCTCAGCCGGGCTGCCTTCCTCCTCCTCATCCCCCCAGGTGAGACAGTTTGCTGTCTGTGCACTAAGGAGAAGGGTACTCAAATCAATATTCATGTCCTGGTTTAATTTTAAACCCAAGGAAAGCTACAGCAAATGTTGGTAATGTAATTCGAGGTAGGAAGTGGGTATGAGTAGGAACACACACTCTCTTGGGACTTTTCTAATCTCCTCAAGCAAACAAACAGATGAACTCCACATACAGGAAAAAATAAAAACCTTGCATTAAAAATAAAGGCCTTGAGGTGCAGCTGAAGAGGCTGAACTGGGGCAGGTGAAATAGCCCACAGTCCTGCCCCTGTGCCAACACCCTTCACCCTGGGGTTCCCCACCACAGCCCCACCTCTGCCAAGCCCTGGGGCAGGGGGGTTGTGCTGAGCATCCCCTGGCAAGGGCAGCCCTTGGTGGAGCATTTGCCTGGTGTCAAAGTGAAGGTGGAAAAGATTCCCATTGCCTGGTTTCTCCTCCAGTGGGGGATCAGAGCCGGGGGTGCTGTGACGGCCACATCCTGCACCGGGGCCACAGTGTGGTGACACAGGCTGCTCTGACACCTCAAGGCAGCCCTTCCCTTTGCTCTGACTGCACCTGCCTAGTCCTGCTCTTCAGGCTCCCTCCTTACACACAGATGGGACTCAGTGCTGGGCAATCACGGCTCAGGAGGATTACAACAATGAGACATTTGTCTCCTCCGGTGCTGGAAGGTGCCTGTGCCTGATTTTGCTCCCTAATGAATTCAAGTACCAACTGGGCTCCCTTCCCCCCAGGCAATGACCAAGAAACTCCCATCCTGCCTATTCTTCTTCCACCTTCCACTTCCCACAAGGCACAAATGCTTGTTATGACAGTGGTGGTTCAGATGTGTCCAAACCTGTCCTCTGCCTTCAGATTCCTCATCATTCATTAACCGTGTCTGCAGATTCGCCTTTGGAGTTCTCTGCTCTTCTTTTATTCTTCATATTTAATGAGGCGCAAAGAATTGTGCAATAAAGGCTCATCAAAGCTGTCATTTATCTATGTTTGACTGTCTTTGTTATATATTAGCAATAAATGTCCTAAGGCTTCCCGTATATGGAGACATTTCTCCTCATTATTTCGTGTTGTTTTCTTCAGAGTTCATTCCCATACTCTTTTTTTCCAGCCTTCCATCTCTGCTCTCTGACTGTTGGGGGGGCTGTGGGAGCTCTGCAGTGTCTCGAGAAGGGACCCACATCTTCATCCAGCCCTTCCTGGAGGGTTTCACATGGACAGGGAGCCGTGACATCCCTGTGCCCCAGGCTTCCTGCAGCCCTCACACCAGGACAGGAGGGTGGGATGGGCTGAGCTCAGGCAGCCCTTCGCTCCATGCCCCAGGAGCAGGTCCCAGCAGAGGGACAGGGCACAGGCAGTGGGGCTGGGAGGGTCCCTCCTCCCCACAGCCCTGCTCCCGTGCCTGGCACTGCAGCATCAGCGGGGATGGAGATAAGGAGGAAAGGCAGAGCACTGCTTTTTCTCTGTTATCTCCTCCATCATCTGGCACAGACCGAGGGAAAAAGCCATTAAAAGCTGTGTGGGACAGATAAGGCCAGGGAGAATTTTCTGCAGTGCTGGAAGGGAACAGCACACTCCATAAAGAAATACCTCTTGCCCTGGTCAGGGAAGGTGCCCAGTGGAGGAAAATCATGGAATCACAGAATGGTCTGGTTTGGAAAGGACCTTAAAGCTCATCTTGTTCCATGTCCTGCCACAAGCAGGGACACCTTCCACTATCCCAGATTGCTCCGAGCCCCATCCAACCTGACCTTGAACTCATCCAGGGACGGTGCAGCCACAGCTTCTCTGGGCACCCCGTGCCAGTGTTGAGTGTTCATTTGTGTCACAGACAAATGAGGAGCCACTTAACCCCACGGAGCTGCTGTGGCAGTGGCCAAATGGCAGCAGGACTGAGCCATCCTCTGGCTTCAGCAGAAGGCTCCCTGCAGACCTGCCATGCTGGGAACAAGGGCTGGGGCTCCTATGGCAGGACAGCACTTAGTCTCCAAATGAGAGCGTGGACGTGCCAACACCTCCCCACCAGACACCTCGAGATGGAGACACTGTCACTTCTCAAGAGTTTCTCTTCAAGTTTAGGAGAATAATAAAAATGCATAAGTAAGCAGGAAACATAAACAGAGCAAATAATTAGCTAATTACAGCCTGCTTTAGCAGAATATTTTTAATTATTAAAATAATTAGTGAGATTAAATTTGAAACAAAAATTCCATAAACTCAACCTGAACTTGTCCTTGAAGCCCTCAAGTGCCTGAGCTGAATGCATATACCTGTGGTACTTCCATCAGCACAACAGAAGTCACACAAACTTTTTTCCAAACTTCTAGTTTACTTTACTTGACATTTCTGAATATTTTTAGCATTTGTATCTTAGACTGGATATCTGAGAATATCTCTGTGGGATTCTGAACAAAAAAATTATCTATTTTACTTTTTTCCCCAGTAACCTCTTCTATTTGTTTAGTGTATTTTGCATAGAAATCACTTCTGCCAGAGCACCCAATTTATCTCCAGTTTCCCAACTGTGGTTCTTGAGAAGAGTTTTTAAAAAATGTTTCATCTGTCTAGGTCATTTCTCTTGATCAGCATTACATCTCTGCTAATTTCCCAAACCCCTCAGAAATTCCTGTTACCCGCTGCTGTCCTGGGGTTGTCTTTTTGCCATTAAAATCTGAACAGTGTAAATAACTAATCCCTGGCTTTCCAAGCGTTTATTCTCCTGCAGGATGTGGCTGCTGTGCTCGGTTTGTGTGGATGAACACAAGGACACAGGGACATGGGACTGGGGACACAAATGTACCCGAGGTCAGCACACTCTGTGGGATTTCACCACAGAATGGTTCAGGTTGGGGAGTTTAGTGTTGGTTGGTCTCGATGGACTTCTTGCTACAACTTGTTTTCACCAGAGAATTAAATTTTCAATAAAATTTCCTGCTGGGTCTGACACTGAAACTGAAGCTCCCCTGGATCAGCTCTTGGATCATTTCTTCTCTCTCGTTAAGCTTTAGCAGTTTGCCCCTCAAAGAAGGTGCCAGCATTGCCCCTCATTTTCTTAAATCCTTGTATTTGAACCTCTGTGGTACTTGCTGACCTCCCAGGCTCTCAGAAATGTGCTGGCAGCAATAAAGCAGAAATGTCTGGTGACAGTGAAGAGGAGGGGGTTTTATGGCATGGCAAAATGCACACCTGGAGTGAGAAGATGGCAGGTTGGCAGGTGTGAGGAGGGGCTGAGGTGTGTCTCTGCTCATCCCCTCCATTTCCACCCAGGCCAGCTCCTGCTCCTCCTCCCTGCGGCCTGGCCGGGCACCAGCCCTGCTCCACATCAGCCATGCCAGTGCACAAGCTGTCATTTGTTTCCAACTCCATTACCGGGACAGGACATGGGACCAAACAACAAATAAAAATGTGATGATATCTGAGCCACTCGCAGCCCTTCATTTATCACTGCGTGAGACAGAGGCTGATAACACCGGCCTGTTTGCTACTCAACCATCAGTCACTGCTTTGGGCACCCTCATACACCTCAGATTAATGCACTAGATATTTATCTCGGGGACTTTTATGAATAAATATAATTCCCTAATACTGAGGCTTGTTCTGGAGTATTCCTTTCAGATCAGAGCTAGTTGAAGAGAGAAGAATCCAGAAGTGCTTCAGGAAGCTGGAGATCAGGCCAGCACAGAGCAGTTCCCTCATTTTCCCCTCAGGAATTTCAGAGCTGTGAACTGCCTCCACCATCGTGTAACCCTGTCACTACCTGAGTTTTCAGAGCCCATCAGGAAGGGTTATAAAACTGAATGGAAAAGTGAGGATGATGATAAGAGACTCATCCCTCTCTGGAGCTGGCATTAACCTGTGGCACCAATGCCCCTGTCTGGGATCATTCTGCTGGCAAGAACCTGCTCCCCATTCTGGTGCTGGTTTGCAAGAGACCTCAGTGCAATTCTTGTCCTAAAATTAATCCTACAACTGTGTTTCTGTGCTGCTGGTTTGGAACCAAATTGGCAAATCTACAAGGGACAGAGGAGTCACCTCATCACCCCCAGCTCTGGATGCTGTGCTGGAAGTGAGCTCCACAGAATAATTCCGTGATTGTTGTTTCTTGGTTAAATTCCATCAGCAAAGTCTCAGGAGAGGCAGACGGACATGAGCAGAGGAGTGTGTGAGGTGCATGTCTGAGAGGAGCATGTTTCAGCATTCAGGATTCAAAAAGGAGCTTGAGCAGATGGTTGGGCTGTGCAATTATCTCCCTTCCTCCTTCTCACCCCTCATGCCCTGGACGTCACTGTCCATCAGCCTCTCCATACTTCGTGTTACATTGAATTATGGTTAAATTAATACTCTGCACATTTAAAATTCGGATGAAGGTTAATCTTGCTCTTAGGTGACAGCTGAAGGTAAGTTTGGGCAAAGTCTCTCCCCAGAGGCCACGGAAGAGCCTCAGGGAGCCACAGTGGGAGCGGTCACCTCCTGCCTCTTCTCCTGACACCTCCCTCTGCCCTGCGCCAGTTCCTGGTGCTGAGCCTGGTTAATTGGCTACATAATGAGTCTCATCTTGTTCTTAGTGGAGTCAATAGCAGGTCTGGGACCAACATGTCACACTGCTTTTCCTGTTTTAATTTACATTGATACTTCACTTCATTTAAAGGCGGCTCCTCACTTGCAGTGACTCCTGATCAAAGGGTGAGTGATCTGCACTGGTGCAGCTGCATACCCAAACAGGCCAAGGTTTCTTCATTCTCTGCCCTGGGAAGCTCCTGGCATGGGGATGTCTCAGTTGGTGAGCTAAACTGAGCTTTCCTCACTACTTCTGAAGAGTTTCATCTCTGTCAGACAGAGACCTGCTTGTTGCAGGAGAAGTTGCAAGAGTAAGAAGTGTCACTACGGTACATTTAGCAAAGAAGTAGCAATATTTAAAAGTGTCACTGCTGTAAATAGAGCAAATACGGATAATTGGAACGAGTTCTAGTCCCAGAGCAGATACTGTATGTCACACTCACATACTCAGCTGGTGCTCACACCAACCATCAATAATTCCAGGCTGTTGCCTTATCTGGGATGTCTGTGAAGGTGGGGGAGAGAACATGAGATGATGGATGTGTTGCTAATTCTGTTACAGCCTTATCAGTTTAAAGACCCTTGAGAAGCAAAGTCCCTGATTTCAGGTCACACCCTGCAAGGTGAGGGATGAGCAAATCTGATCCCAGGCTGCAGCTGCAGGGTGACCCACCCCACAGGTCTGTGGATTATACATCCCACAGGTCTGTATTGACGTCCCTCAGGTCTGTGAATACCTCTTGTCCCTGAGGACGAGTGACACCAGCTGCTCTGGGGCACACAGGTGTCCCTCCATGCCCAGTGCAGGATCCCCACCAACATGAGCTCCCTGCAGTCCTCACGTGGCTTCTAAAGCAAGAAAGAGATGACTCAGAAATCATTGCAGAGCAGTTTATTACCCAAGAAATTAAATCTGTTGACTCACACAACTAAAACCTCAATTTACCAAACGTGACATTATTTCCATATTATCTGAGAAGTTGTGCCACATCCCACATTATTAGATAGTGATGTAACAGGAGTGCACAGATATCCCTCAGTTCTTTCAAAGCTTCCAGCGTGAAAATAAGCCAACAAACAAACAGAGCCCAACAAAACTGATGGTGTTACAGTCAGGTTGTCACAGGTAATGCCAGATTTTGGGGATGCAGCAGAACAGGCAATGAGCTGCCTCAAGATGAGAGGTGTCAGCTCTGTATAAACATCAGCTCTGGAGGCATGCTCCAATTTCTCCCTGTGTTGCATAAAATGAACCTTCCCCCTCTGCAGGTAGCCAAATTCTCAGAGATAAACTTCCCCTGTCAGAAGGCAGAGCCCATGACAGTGCCTGAGCAGATGTGGTACCGGCTCTCCCAGCACAAGCTCATTTCTAACAGGACATGCTCGAGTGCGTTTGGAACACTCTTGTCCCTGCTGGTTGCCAGCCTGTGACTCTTTCATGTCAGCAATGGGGAAATGCTGTCCATAAATCCACCTCCAATACTCAAACACGGTCCCAGAGCTGCAGCTGTGGGGTGTGCAGGGGGACAGTGCCTGAGGGGACACCTCATGATGGACACTAAGCCACACAGACCCTCAGCTACAGCTGGAGCCCTACCCAACCTGAGCCTCCCCTGGCCCAGCCTGAGGCCGTTCCCTCTCCTCCTGTCCCTTGTTCCCTGGGAGCAGAGCCCGACCCCCCCCAGGGAATGGAGAGAATTCCAGGTGCCCCCTGAGCCTCCTTTTCTCCAGCCTGAGCCCCCCCAGCTCCCTCAGCCACTCCTGGAATCTCCCACCCAGGGCTGCCTCTCCAGGTACATTTTTGTGTACAGTAGAAGCAGCCTTGAAAAATGTTTTCCAGAGCGTGTTCTGCTGCCTAACACAGGAGAGCCAAAGATTAAGATCAAGAGAAAATCATATCATGAATAATTTAGTCCCTAAATTTAGCATCTTACTCTGCAGAGGCCATTAGGAAGGAGAGATGAGTTCCCTGGTATTTATCCCATGCACAGACGCTCTGGAAAAATCTCCAAATCCTCAGCCATGGGCTTGATCATGAGTTGTCACAGTTACTGTGGTCAGGGCTGTGGTGAGAGCCCACTGCTTGTACCCAGAGTTGGAAAGAAAATTCAGGGAATGACTATCAGCAGGCTCAGCCTCACCAAGGTGACACCTTGATAAGCAGCTGGAGGAGGGAAATGCCTGCCCAGATCCCAGTAATGCCTGCCCAGATCCCAGTAAT
This sequence comes from Pitta sordida, assembly GCA_013390025.1. Lineage (NCBI taxonomy): Eukaryota > Metazoa > Chordata > Aves > Passeriformes > Pittidae > Pitta > Pitta sordida. The sequence goes on from WEKX01006557.1 coordinate 94,950, forward strand.
GCCTGCCCACATCCCAGTAATGCCTGCCCAGATCCCAGCAATGCCTGCCCACATCCCAGTAATGCCTGCCCACATCCCAGTAATGCCTGCCCACATCCCAGTAATGCCTGCCCTCATCCCAGTAATGCCTGCTCACATCCCAGCAATGCCTGCCCAGATCCCAGTAATGCCTGTCCACATCCCAGTAATGCCTGCCCACATCCCAGTAATGCCTGCTGGCCCCCAGTAAGGCCTGTCCAGATCCCAGTAAGGCCTGCTCTCCCCAGTAATGCCTGCTGGCCTCTAGTAAGACCTGCTGGTCCCCAATAAGGCCAGCTGGTCCCCAGTAAGGCCTGCTGGTCCCCAGTAATATCCGGAAAAAATGTTCAGATGCCTCTCAGCCCCCAGTAAGACCTGCCCAGATGCCCCTGGGCATTCCCAGGGCAGGAGTGTGAGGCTGGGATCACTGAAGAGGTTTTGGGTGTTCCCAGGCTGCCCGTGGCTGTTTATTTGTTTAAACAGAACATTATCAATATTCCACAAATTCATCATGAAATTGATTAAACACAGAAAGCAATTTGATGTTTGGGAATATTAGAAAAGTATTAGAAAGAAAATCAAAGCATTACAGGATTAGGTCTTCTCTATTTAAGTTCATTAATTTAATTAAAATGCACAGTTTCACACTGATTAGAGTCAGCCTTGTTTATCTTGCCCTGCTTTTTTACCCCTAACTGCACCTGCAAAGTGTTGACACTGAGGTTCAGCTTTGTCATGGGCTGCTGACAAAGGCTCCAGGTTTGTATGTCAGGAGGTCACCCTCTGCAAGGGCTCCTCTCCTTCATCCTCCCCCCATGTGTCTCCAAGCAGCTTTTCTCACAGACACTCCGAATTCCAAATCATCATTTACCTCCTCTTGCACAGAGCACAGGAGTCTTTGCTGCACTTTATTGATGATGAAGTGTCCACTGTTTGGCTTTATTATTGTTATGTATCGATAGTTTGTCTACCAAAAAAAAATCTAATCCATGGCAATAAAATTATATTAGGGACATAAAGAATATTAAATTACAATGTTGAATGCAATGGGGCAGTACCTCGGGAATTTCATTTTAAGGCCAGATTGGTGTGTATTTATGCTGTATTTATGTTCACACAGACACTGGCTGTGCAGAGAGCCCTAAGCAGCCTTTGCAGTGGAGGGGGACATTGGGTGGGATGTTCTGGGGGCCTGTTCCCCCTGTGCTGGTTCCCCATAGCAGCCCAGTCAGTGTCTGCACTGGCAGAGCTTGGGGCTGGGGAACTGGGGGGGCCCTGCCCTGGGACTGCTGCTGCCAAAATAAACTCAGATCAGACCAGACCAGGGTGTTGGTGCAGGTGTGTTAACTCTGGCATCTCCCAGCCCTGGTGGATCAGGGCAGGCACCATGGGAACATCTCACCGCTGTCACACAGCACCACTGTCAGCTCACAGGAAAAGGAAACGGAAAAAATGTTCAGGGCTAAGTCAGCCTATTGCCTGGCCTGAGTGGACACCAGCAAGTCTTAGTGCCCCCAACAATGTAGTTCTGCAAATGGAAAATACAACTGATAGTTCCAGCATTCCTTCATTCTCACAGGTTTTTCACAGTGTGTCTTAATAAAGCTGGAAACGTTGAAGGGTGGCAGAAGCTCCATGGAAGAGGTGATGGGAGCTCTGGGGAGGGCAGGGGCAGCAGGGCAGGGTGGGCACAGAGCCCCACCACACATCCCTCCCCAGCCGTGGGGCAGCTCTAACCCTAATCCTGCACCCAAACTCTTCCCTCCTTCTACTGGTGCAGGAGCCATGTCTGCTCACACCAATGTGTTCCAGCAGCAGCAACAATCAGCAGTTACATATATAGAGATATATAAATAAACCTTTAAGCCTGATTTGTTGTTCCACAAAGATGGGACATAATGAACCTTGTTTTAACAAGGAAAATTATGCTTTGACACAAATGACAGGAATTCTGACTTTCAGAAAATTATTTCAAGGAGAGAGAGAGCAGCTGTGATAAAATCATGCTCGGTGACTGAATTACATTTCTCTTACTTCTGACTTTTTCCTTAGCTAAAGGTCTAAGGCAGGGGATTTGTCACTTCTGAAGCCAAAGCACTACCAAAGCTGCAGTGAAGGGCGTGGGACTTGCTCCTGTGCCCTGGATCCTGCTCAGCCCTGATGATGGAACTCCAAAGGTGTGGCAGGAGTGTGCCCAGCTCACCTGGGATGGGGCAGGAGGGGGCCCGGGTCAGTGGGATGGGTGAGGAGGGAATTCCAGCTCAGTGGGATGGGGTAGCCAGCTGTGTGCCCCTCACCCACACAGTGCTGTCCATCCCAGCACCAGCACCAGCACCAGCACCAGCAAATTCACAAGCTGCTCGGACTGGGGATGTGGTGAACCTTGTAGAGATGCCATTTCCTTTATCTAATTTATGTATTCAGCTCAGAATTCCATAGCAAAAGGCTACAGGAAGCCAACTGTAACATTTAATTAATATTTCCCATCTGCTTTTTAAAACCACTTCAATTATAAATGGTTAATTTAGTCACGGGGTGAGTTGATCAGAGACGGGGAGTGGCCAGAGCTGGCACAGCCAAAAAGCTGAGCCGGGGTCTCTTCCCACGACAGGGCTCCTCTGCCTGCAGAGAGAGGAGCCACCCACCTGCTCTGGGCACCAGCCCTGGGCAATGTGGCTCTGGGGCAAGATGTGGCACGTGAACACCCAGAAAAGCTGTTTGGGACAAAATGAGCCACTCCAAGCCCCTGGAAACACTTGTGGGAAGTAGAGACAGGGTTTGCATGACTCCCCTGTGCCCACTGGGAGCTTCTCCAGCCACAGGCCTGGCACAGCAGGGGATGGATGGTCCAGGTGGGACAGGGGATGGGTGCTCTGGGTGGGACAGGGGATGGATGGTCCTGTCTGAGCTGTCCCCAGCTCCTCGCCTGGCAAATCAGCTGCAAAAAGTGACTTAAGTTAAACTGAAATTCAAAAGCTGTTTACAGCTCCAGCATCCCTGGTTTTTTTGCTTCCTTCTCCCTCCCTCTGAAATATTTCCTTTTGATATTTTAATTTCTCTTGGGCTGACTTTAAGCAAGAACGTTGGGTTGAAACAGATGGTTGTCAGCAAACCAATGCCTGCAAAGCACAATTGAGAATTAGCTACACAAACCCAAAACTTGGCACGAGAAGAATCCTCTTGATATAATTGTCAAAAGAAATCTGGCTTGGAAAAATTTTTGGAATAATATTTTCAAAATTCAAATGAATGAAACTTTAAACAAACAAAATACACTTTATTTGAGTGCGTGTGAGTGGTGTTGGAAAACACCCGAGGGTCAATCCCAAAGGCCCCATGTGACCCACAAAATGCTTTTAGAGACCCTTCCACCCTGGGATAGCTGGGTCAGCCACTGAATAGCAAGAGGGGTTGGCCAAAGAGCTGCCTTCAGCACGAGAATATTAATGAGTAACCTCCATCTCCCAGGTTTTCTGTGCCCAGCTCACCTGTACCAGAGCAGGGGTGCCACCAGGATGGGGCAGCCTGGGCACGGAGCAGGTGCAGCCTCAGCAATGCCCCTTTACCCTTCAACACAAACCTATCCACCGGTAGCTTTTACTAAGAGTTTCTCTTCTGTTTGTTTTTTTCAGAGATAATTCGTTTATTTTGGCAGGGCTCCATGGTGTGCCCCTGTCAGACAGGTTTGTTGAGGTCAGGAGTCTGTGAATTGCTGTTACTCCAGTCAGGGAGCACTGGGCCTTCTCAGTGTGTCCCAGGCTGGACGTTTTGCTCTTTTGATCCCCAGCCATTATTGTTTTCTTCGTTGCTGAGGAGGCTGTTTCAGATGAATCCAGTGTGAAAAAATATTTACAGATGAAAAGTGTGAGCACAGGAAAAAAGAAAAGAAAGATAGAAGTTTATCTTCTGGTTTCCCCTTCCCATTTGAATAGGCTATTTTAGTTTTTTTGGGAAAAAAAAAGAAACTAAAACCAAACCAGACATCAAAACTCTTGGTCCCAGAAGAGAGCTGGGAGGGAGTGAGCAATGGGCACAACACCACGAATGAACATGGCCAAAGCTGGTGGGGAAGGATGCTGAGCCCAGCCCTTGTGGGATAAGGGCAATGCCAGGAGCAGGGAGCAAGGGCACCACTCCTGCCCCTCAGTCCTGCTGCCCAGTGCTGTCAGAGGGTGCTGTGTGACCAGTAACAAACTGCACTCAGCAGCCCAGACGTGGCTGACTTCTTGAAAGATTCATGGACTGTGTCAGTGACGCCTCCATTAACATTATTGTTGGGTAAATAACTGGGAATTGTCTCAGCTCCCTGTGTGTGACAGCACTCCCAATTTGGTGCTCACAAGGAGCCCTGCATTGTCCTCATTGCCTAATTAGCAGACAGAGGCCATTTGTCATGTGGTGACGCGGGAGTGTGACGAGGTCAGGGTGATCCATCACTGCCCAGCTCCTCAGCAGACTCTTCCCTTGCACAGGCAGCTGCTGGGCAGAGCTGCAGTTCCCTGGACGGTGTCCCTGAGGTGGTGCAGAGGCACAGAGGGCACACACCAGGGTCCCCTCTTCTCAGCCATGTCGTGGCACTGAGGTGGCCAGACCCCTCCCCAGGGGTCACCTCCAGTGCATCCCTGCACATTGCCTTCTTCCTTCCAGAACATTTCTCACCCTCCCCACCCCTACACTGCAGCCTGAGCTCCACGTGGGCCCTGCCATGGCCACTCTGTGTGGCTGAGCTGTGGCCACCCTGACCATTGGTGCTCACTGATGTATGTCCTCTGCAAGGCAGGATTGTGTTAAGGAGAGATCCCTTTGCTCAAGAGCGATGACTTCCTGGGTTTGATTACATTTTTTGATCATTTAGCTGGTTTTAATCCATTTAATTTCTGAGGCATTACTGGGTATAAGGCAATTTGTCAAAGTTACTGGGGCAGTGAATAAAATTACTTTAGGAAACCTGTTTTGTGGGAGTTACCTTCAGTCAGCAAAGTTATCATCTCCCATGGCAAATGTCTTTAAGGCTTATGCACCATAAAACCACTTCACTTGGCATTAATTGCTCTGAAGAATTTGTTACTGAACATTTCTTACACAAGTTTTGCCATTATTATTTCTGGGCCTGACAACTGCTCGTTGGTTACCAGAACTTTTTAAACACAGACAGAAATGTAATTTCTCCCCCTTAGGAACTGACCCATCATTCCAGGGTTTGTTAAAAATTATTATTAATGGCTTGGAGTATTCAACTAAGTTAATTTAATTCCCCTGCCGACGAGCCATCCGAGATCATGTCACTGCAAGTGTTTCTGAGCACCACCGTCCCTAAGTAGGTCCGACAGGACTTTGATTGTTGCTGAGACGTGCAGACAATTCCTTTCCTTGTTCTTAATTTCACTAACTGGCATCTTCAGTATCTTTAGCTCCCAGAATCTTCTCCAGTCCCTGAGGGCCCATCAGCATTCCATGCTCTCCATGTTGCTGTCTGTACCCTCACTGCTGCCTCTGTTGGGTGAAAGGGCAGCAGTTCCAGCCCTTTCCTTCTCGTTCCTCCTGGCTGCTCAGCTCATGGTGCCATGTGCCCTCTTGCCTTGCCCTCTGTTGCCATTCCCTCTCTTCTCCCCAGCCTTTGTCCATCTCAGTAGGACAGAGGCCATGCTTGTGGCACTGCCATTGCTTGAGACTCCTTGCTCTTTCCAAAGGCACAGAGCTGTTGTCTGTGTTGTGTGGCTCTTCCTCTCCCGTGTGGTGAAGCCTGAATTCCCCGTGCTCAGCTGTGTTGTGTCTCAGCCATGGCTGAGCATATGGGCCGTGTTTCCCCCTCCACAGCTCCGCTCCTCCCAGCAGGAGAGGGGCTGGAGCCTCGGCAGAGCCTTCTGCTGGAAAGGTGATTCAGTATATCTGGAGATAATATCTCAGAAAGGAAACAAAAACTCGAAAGGAAGAAAGAAAAACAATTTTCTCTGGAAAACAGTATGAATTTTTCATTAAAAGCTGCACTCCAGCCGCCTGCTGAGTGCCACGAGGTTATCCTGGCTGGAAAACGCCCAAGTGCTGCCTGAGAATCTCTCTTGTCTCCTTTGACATCTTCAACTTAAAAACTTATTTGCAATTTTCCAGCAGTTTTTCTTCAGCATCACCTTTTCTGGCAGCCAGGCCAGAGGCCAGGTAATGAGTTGGCAGCTTTCCAGATGTGATTCCCATTGGTCCTGTCAGACTCTCGTGGGGGGGTCGCAGCTGAAAACAGAGCAATACCCTGGGCAATCCCACACCCTACATCCCACCAAGATGGTTACATGACTTGCACCTCACTTACCAGGCATTGCAAACCAGCTCAGAGTGGGATTAGGCAAATGAAAGAGGGAACAGAGAGGTCATGGCACTGATTTGTCACTCCCTGTGGCCACAGACTGGCTTGGGATGGAAGGGACTTTAAAGCCCATCCAGTGCCACCCCTGCCATGGGCAGGGACACCTGCCACTGTCCCAGGCTGCTCCAACCTGGCCTTGGACACTCCCAGGGATCCAGGGGCAGCCACAGCTTCTCTGGGCACCCTGTGCCAGGGCCTGCCCACCCTCCCAGCCAGGGATTCCTTCCCAATCTCCCATCTCTCCCTGCCCTCTGGCACTGGGAAGCCATTTCCATGGCTATTTGGGGCTTGATTTTCCAGGAATCAGCTGATCCACAGAGCAGCACTCGCCTGCTGAGCACAAACACACTCTGTGACTAAACCATCCTCACAGCAGGCTGGAACATTAGCAATGGTGTCATGCAAACCTCCTTTATCTTCTGCTATAAATTCAAAACTCTTTAAATTGAGGTCCATAAAATCTCCAGAAATGAGTTGTTGTTATTGCTGAAAGAGACGCGTGATTTTGTGAAGGAAAACTCTGAGAAGAGCAGTGTGAGGGACAGCTGATGACAGAGGTGTGTGAACCTGATTAAACCTGGCCTTGAGAAAGTGACTGAGCTCAGCCCTGGGTCTCCCAGGACACCGGGAGGGGACAGGCTGACACCATCAAAAGCCGGAGCAAATCTTGTCACAGCCCCTGTGAAGTGAAACCAATGAGTTTTATACAGCAGTGCTTAAGGGCTTTTATGTGTGTAAAAGCTCGGTCACAACACGGCCCTGATGTCTTCCTCTTCTTCATTCAGTTTTCATGGTTCTCTCTTGGAAATGTACATTGAAATAAGAGCACAAGCAATAGTAAAATATGGGCCAGGAAGGCAGAAACCCCCTGGGTGTGAGTCCTGAGCCAGCATTTCCTTCTGCACCCACAGGAAAGGTCTTGGATGGGCCATTGCTGCCACCCCAGTGGGTCTCCAGCCCTGCATTTCCCCAGTGAAAATTAGCAGAACGAGGCATGACTCCAACAGACTGTTAGGCTTAAAGATGCAATTCTTGAAAATACAGCAAATCAAATGCATCTGAAGAAATAAGGCAAAAACCCCAAAACAAAATCCTCAAAGAAAAATTATCATGTCCCCGTGCATTAATATTAATACTGGAACTTCAGATGCAAGATCCTCCTCAAGACCTACAGCACAAAGCTACTACAACCCTGCAGGTGCTCCAGAGAGGCTAAAGCTGGGACAAAAGGCTCTGCTGGGAAGACCAGCTATCTCAGCTGGATTTGGGGTTAACCTATTTCTTGCTTTATGAGAAACACCTGGGAACAATTATAATAATTTGTTCACGTGCCCTGGTTCTTCTCCCAGCTGGAGGCAGAGGAGTAGCCCTGGCTCCTCTGGTGGAAAGTAAAGCCCAGTGACTGTTCCCAGCGTCACAACTCATGTGGGACAAGCCCAAGGCACGAGGGATGGAGGCCCAAAATGGTCAGGAATGCTGGGACCCAGCTGTGACTGGGGTTGGGAATCACACAGGGCTGCTGAGGCCAAAGGAGGTGTGGGGGAGGCATTGCCCCGGGGGCAGTGTGGGAGCTTTGGTTCCACAGCCCCCATGCCCAGGCACAGAATATTTGCTGCAATATCAATATCAGCCTGTGAGCTCCCGTCACATCAACATTCCGGGGTGTTTGTGCCATCAGATGGATCACCCGGCCGTGTTTGGGTTGGGCTTTAGGAGCCAATGACACCCTCTGCCTTCTCTTGGCACACAAACTCCTTTACATTTAACAAGTTTAAATGTGTTGACACACATCAAATCCAGATCTGGGGTAGGTTTAAGTGACACATGTCATCTGACTGGAGGGTTTTATGTGTTTGCCAGTGCGAACACAAAAAGGCTCAGCGTGTCTGGGGAGAGGAAGAAATCAGATCTGTGACAACAAAATTTGCTTGCAGATGATTAATCACATTTGTAAATAAGTGAGGCCATATTTGCATCCCTTTTGTTTCTTCTTCTTATGATCTGCAGGTCAACTCTTGCTGTGAAAATATTAACAGCAAGCAGATTTGCCAGTCACACAGCCCAGGACCCAATGAAGATGTATTTCAGCTCTCAGACAGACGTGTTGGTGCTAGAAGGGCTCCTGGCCCAGGCAGCAGAGTGGGGACAAGGGTCACTCATGAGGGTCACTCTGCAGAGCAGAGCCATAAATAACCTGCTCTGCGGAAGGAGTCAAACTCTTTGAATAAATAATGAAAGAATTGAACGAAACCTTCTTAAATGCGTTGCCATTATTAGAGAGAGGAAAGAATTACAGGACAGGTAAGAACACATACCTTGTGGTTTTACACAATGCATAGGGATTTTTTTTCCTCACTTACAAAACAACCAGGAAACAGCAGGATTCAAGCACTCAGGAGTGCCTGGATGCAGACACATGAACACACCAGGTTAACCTTGTTCCCAGAATATCCAATTGACTTTCAGGGGGGAGCAGCAAACTGATGTCCTGCACAAATGAGGGGCAAGAGGAACAGCCCCTCAGAGAAGCTGTGGGATCAAGTGTCCATTATTTGCACATGTTCCAGAGCAGATCCCAGTTCATGTTCTGCCCATGTGGATGCAGATCACGGCGTGTGTGGAGAGATGCAAATCGATGCCTCATGGCTTTTAACATTCGTAACACACCAGCATTTTCTATAAACCCACTGAGAGCACACTGAAGTTTCCTTCTCCCCATACTTGTTTGGAAACAGATTTGATACTTATTACACATTTTCCTGCACTTCCAAAGGCACAGAAGGCGATCTGCAGCCAGGGGCTTGTGTACACCAATGTTTATGCACTCGATTCATGAGATGAATTTCCTATGTGTGGTGCCTCCAGAAGCTTTTGCACAGGGCTGTGTAATTGTTGAATTGTGAAGTTGTGAAGCTGCTGCAAGGGGCAGGAAGGAGCTGAGGAGCTGAGCAGGAGGAGGGGGCTCTGGGGGCTCTGGAGGAGAGAGAGGATGGGAGCAATTCCAGACCAATACTCCATCCATGTCTCAGAGGAACAAATTCCTACCACAGATTTAGAGACACCGAGGTCACCTGAGCGTTGACATGATGCTTTAGGGTGTTTTATGTTTTAGGGCTCTGTGGATGAGCCACTTGCATGTCCTGCAGCCCCACCACAGTGTGGTCCAGCAGCCCCTGCCCCCCACTGCACGTGTGGGAACAGCATCTTGCTTGGCTTCCAAAGGTTCTCCCTGGAAAAATCTGGGCCAAACATTGTGGGAGACTTGAGGCTGCATGTCCATGGTGGGCAGAGCCAGGGAATCCTCCAGCAGCTCTCCTGCTCCTCTGGGACACACTGGCAGAGTCTGCAGGAGCAAAGAGCATGCTCAGTTCCTAGTATTCAGTTTATTCAAACTGGAAACAAGATGGAAACTGGAAAACAACCTCAACTTGACCCTGGGTTTTCTGGGATTTGTATTAAAATGCTCCACCCCACTCTACCCTTGGATTGGATTCCTAGGCTGCTCCAGGCTCGTGCTGTGATATAACAGGGCAGCAGAGTTTTCGACTGGTTTTTGTTGCCTGTTTCACAGAAATGTGTTTCTGCTGGATTCAATTCAAGCCAAATTTTGGCAAGATCATTCTTACATTTTTGTTCATATCTTCACTGATCTGAAGCAAATAATTCTGACTTGCTTGATTCTTAATCTAGTGTTTTGTAAGAGAAGCCATTTGACCTCATCAGCTTTTGAGTCTCAGAATGATGGGAAGTAGAAAATTACAGAAAATTTTCCTTCCTACCCACTGTGACCATCAGTCAGTAAGAGCATGAGGTGAGAAGCTACGACATCCTGACTCGGGCTGAGATTTAATTGCCCTCTTGTGCTTGCACAGGCACAAAGGGTCACCAGAAGAGCCACAACCTGCAGGAACTCTTCTCCAGTTTCCAGAGAAACACCAAAAATAAACAAGTGAACCAACTGTATGTCCTCACAAGGAGACAAAGGGAAAGCGAAAATTCAACATCAATTTGCAGACACATGGTGTAAATTCACTATCAATTTGTAGACACATGCTGTCAATCCACTCTCGAGTTTTCCTGAGGCACACTGGGGGACCTTGGGGGGAGTAGCTGTGCCTCGAGCAAGGCGTTATTGTGCTCAGCACCACTGCAGTGGGGATGAGAACGCCCAGACAGAACAGACGGGCACAGCCTTGCACCCACTTCAGTGTCATTAATGGTCTCACTGAGGACCTGCAGACTGAGGGGAGGGTGTGGACAGCACCTCACCCACGGCAGCTGGGCCTTTCTGGGAAGCTCTGCCGAGTGTGGAGCTGCCTAGAGCTGATTAATCCTTCCTGGAACATAAGAACAGGTACCTGCCTGAGGGACGGGGAAAAGGGCTCTTTATCAAATTAAAAGGCTTGGATTATATTTTAAATTGATTGTAAGCTTTAAAGATTTTTGTTCCAGTAAAAGTATTGATCAGTGGGGGATTTGCATATTCCTCTTTCGCTGTATGGACTGGTTCTGCCACCAGCAGCTATTGCAGTGCTGGGGAAGTGAAACAGGAAAAGATTAAAAGCTGTAGTTGAGCCAGGAAAAAAAAGAAAAAGAAAAATTTTTTCTACAATAAAGCTAAAACTATTAAATATGCACTTTATTTTTCAATAGATCCAACTAGCAATAGATAGTGACTTTGCTGCAACATCCTGTTACCTTTAATGGCTTGCCAGATTTTCAGCATCAACATGAGAAGGAAAATAATGGAACAGCTTCAGTCTGATTTTTAGCTCCTTTTAAGTACTTCTCAGTTACAAGAGCTCTAGCAGGAATATCATTTTTAATTACCAGAGCTGTGCTGTATCCACGTCTGAAATCACAGTCCTGAGCTCAGAGGTGGGAAAGGAGGATTCCTGATGCCACCAGCAGAAAGCAGAGTCAATATTTGGACGTTTCAGATGGCTTTTAGTTTTGATTCCAGTAACTAAAAGTGACTTCACATTGCCAATTACCTCTTGCAGCAGCAAAGGTGTAACAGGTCCCCAGGCACTGGTGAGATTGTCCCCCATCCAAACCCCCCGTGAGCCTCTGTCAGGAGGGAAAGGCTGAGAACAGCAGCCAAGGGCCATCCCAGCTCCAGTCCTCCATCTCCCCAGTTCAGCAAAGAAATAAACCCACCATCTATTTGTTGATTTGTGCCCCAATCTGGGGGAGCCCCGGGAATGTTGGAGTGGTCCCATAGTGTGGGGAGAGTCAGGGGGTGTCCAGCACAGCTGAGGGATCCTCTCCCTGCCCTCCTGTATGTTTGTTTTCAACCTACAGACATCCATGGCCTGCAGGGCAGCACCCAGGAGGCCATGGGGTACAAAGAGAGGCTTGAAGGAGGAGACACAGGGTCGCTTCTCACCCCTGGCCTCTCACCCCTGGCTCTTCTGGCTGATTATTTGCACTTGAATTTTCCAGTGTAAGGGGTCATGTTCCCCACTCCCACAACTGGGTAAGGAACCCACCAGAACAGCTTTGCTTTTTCCAGGGCAGGGACACAGCAATTAAAAAAAAATTAAGAAAAAGGTCAAAACACACCCTCAACCCATTTCACATCAGTGGCCTTAGGGCAAGACCCAAGAAGGAAAACTGTGAGACTCCAGTGAGACACCAAGTGCCCGGAATCAAAACCGTGTAAATGGCATTTCCCTTTCCCCCAGGTTTAGAGGTGTGTGCAGGAAGCACGAGCACTTTGATGGCTTCAGAGCCACGGCAGGAACAAAGGCAGCAGAGTCCCACAGTCCCCAGCCCGGATGAGGCCACGCACCATCGCGGTGCCCAGGGAGCCCCAGCACGGCTGTGACACAGACCAAAGCGCCTGCCAATCCTCTCATGCCTGCAGATCAAGCAAGAGAAGTTCACAACAGGATTCTGGGCATGTAGAGCAGCGCTGGCAGTCATGATAGTGCCGTTAGGATAATTTGATGTGGCAGATGGGACATGGTTTGCCGGGAAGTAGGATGTGATCTGTAGCAGACGAGTTTGTGGTGTAAGTGTTCAGGAGCATCGCAGAGATGAGACACTGCGGCTCCTGCCGCCTCCCTGGCTCAGGGGGGATCGTTCTGAAAACACTTCAAACGTGAATGGTTTCTTTTTTGTCTGCACAAGCTCTTTGGCAGGACCAATTCTGTACTTATATCTGTAAGGACAAGCAGAATCATCTTCCTTTACACGGCCGTACCCAGAATTTCTCAGCCGGGGCTCTGAGAATCACAATGATTCCAGGTACTTGCACGGGATCCTTCAAGGACAGTTTGCTTCATAATCTTCCCTTCCTCCTGAATATCCTCTCTGTTGACCTTTAGTATCCCCCTGGGAGGATGTTTTCTGGGACCAGTGACATCCTCCCAGAATTATTTACCTTCAAGTCAAATTCTGGTTCTGCCCATCTTTAAAAGCCTTTCCTCACATGTTAGGCCCTTTGGAAAACAACTTGCTCCAACACTGGGATTTCAGGTTCAGACCTTCCCTTACGTGTCAGACACTTCAGAAACGATCTTCTCCAGCACTGGGATTTCAGGTTCAGCTCAGGAGAATTCAGTTTTGTCAGAGATATGTTGACTTGCTGCTGTTTACGTTGTTGCCAAGCCGAGATAAGGCCCCAGGTTTGCAGCGAGGCTGTGATATGAAATCAGAGCACACCACTGTTACACAGCTGCACTTCAAAGGTGAACTTCAAACCAGCTCCTGTGAAGTGCCTGCACGGGGTGCAGGATGGAGCCAGAGCTCTCTGTGCCTCACACAGCAAACGTTGGGGCGGTGGGTCTGGAGGACAGGGGCAGGAACTCACAGCCAGGGACCCTGGGAAACGCTTGGAGATGGCACAGCAGGTGCCAGGGATGCCGTGGCACTGAGGGGACGGCCCTGGGGCAGCTCCTGGACCACTGGTACCAGCAGAGCTCTGGGGCCAGAGCACCTGTCCCTGCCCCAGAAGGCTGAAAGCAGGACCGTGGGGATGCTGGGTGTGCATGAGACAACCAAGGCCATGAGCAGTCATGTAATGTATGTACATTCCAGCTTCTCTCCTCATTACTGGACCCGCCCTCCCCCCTCCAAAAAAAGGCATTATCCTCAGGTTTTTAGCATTCTTACGTAAAGTCACTTTGAATTGATTTTAATGGAGTTAAACAGACACCGGAGCAGAGGTTTCCCTTAGTCGTAAAGGCAAAGCAGGCTCTGCACAGATGATGTAGTGCTTGTAGCTGTTGTGAGCTGATGGAAAGATGCACTAAGGATTTTCTGATGCTGAAAGTTTGGAAAGTTCCTTGGAGTAAAGCAGTGAACTGTGAACCCCAGTCCATCTTCAAGAGCTTTTCAGGGCGACAATAAATAAACTCACATACTTGAAGTGCACAATAGTAACTGATCATTTTAAAACAATACATCGAAAAAGGCACATTTCCTCCTGGAATTTATTTAAAATTCCATTTGCAATTGTAAATAATAGACCTGCAGTCTGGGAGCACAGACAGTGCAGGTGCACTGAAACACTGGATACTTCAATATAGAAAATGCTTTGGGGTATATATTTTATTGTCCTTCATATATTTTGTTTTGAACATGAATAGTTCATAAGAGCACATTAAATCCACACGATGTCTCAGTACATCATCACTTCCTCACCAAAAGCAGCACCTGAGTAGATGGCAGAGGTTTTGTCAGGTAACTATGGTGATGTGCAAGGGTGGGATTTTTGGTGGGGTTGGGGAGGGTGGATAATATAAATAAAAAGATAAGGAGAGCAGCTGATAGACCCTGTAGCCACAGCTAGAGCAGCCTGACAAATGGCTGCAGCACTTTATGTTTGTCTTCATGTGTACATGCATTTGTCTTGACAAAGTATTTCTGTATGATTTGCTGCCACCAAGGTCAAATTCTGAAGCCCAAAAATGACAAATATGAATATAGACTAGAATGAGGCCAGAGTGGCTCTGCCAAAGCAGTTCCTGAGGGTGAATATTTAAGCCCCATCCCCAAGAACAAGGCGTTCTCCTGTTGCTCTCCTGTACTTTGCAGTTTAGCTTTGTGTCAGAACACAAATTTCAGATAAATGCCCTGCAGCCCACACATCCCACAGGCCCGAGTGGCTCATTTTTGGGGCAGGTTTTGGGGATTGTTTGGTCTGCACTGCTGGAAATGTGCTGTGCCTTAACCTCATGATCCTCTGGGGCTGGGGCAGGAGGTGATGCAGCAGCTGAGCTGATTTACTGGACATGTCTGCCGTGGTCAGGACTCTTCCCTGCTGCCCACACCCCACCCCAGCAGGGACAGCAAGTGCCCAGACATTCCTGAGAACAGGAATGTACAATCAGCAAAATAAACAGCAACGACAAAGCTGCTGCCAGGGCTGGTGATGCAACAACTCCTGACACACAATATCAGTTACCGAGTGCTCCCAGTGTCTCCATGGGGAATGTCTGCTGATCCCACCCTGGGCTTTTATTTCCTTGGCATCCCACAGCTCAGCTCTCTGCAGCCCAGCACCTGTCTGAGGAAACTCTGGACCATTTCAGATGAAGACAGCAGCCCTGTTTCAGAACACTGAGCACCCAGATGCTCACAGAAATAGCAACAGAGATTCAGACAGCATTTAGCCAAGCAGAAAGGTCAGTCCAGCACCGAGCAAAAGGAGTTTTTTTAAATTAAATGTGTTTCAGACAAGATTTTTTAAGTCTTACACTTTCCTTTTTCCACAGTGCATTGTCACTAGTATCCAAATTTTTGTTTTGCCCTTACACTCATCACTGACCTAGAGAAGGGGATGTGCTACATACTTTGAACATCCAGCTGGAGGCAGGGACCCCCCCTGGGCTGGACACCCTGATCCAGTGGGAATGGCTCAGGTGGATGCTGAGCAGGGCTGATCCTGCCCCGTGGGAGCTTCTCAACCACCTCCAGTGCACGTTGGGGTGACAGTGGGGCCACTGGGGCTGGGAATGCCCAGGGAGCAGGGGGGTTCTACAGGGCTCCTTGGGGCTCTGGAGACATGGCAAACACAGAAGAAAGGAAAGGTCTGTGATCACAGGAATAATTGCCGAGGAATATCAGAAGGGGTTTGTTTGCAGAGTGTTCTCTGAGTCTCACAATAAAAAAGACATTAAAAGGACAGTAATTGGCCGCTAGGGATGGAGTTAATGGTAAATACTCTAATAAGAAAATCCCAGGCTGAGCTGCAAGTAGATCACTTATCATGGGGTTTCTCCAATAGAAAGTCTTTTCCCCACACCTCTGCACTTTTACGCTTGATTTGCCAGTGACTTCTGCAATTACAGCGTCTAAACAAACCAGGAAAGAGTCTTTTGTTGGTCTGAATTAGAAAATGAGTCTGTGTAGGTGGAGAGCTGCCATCCTCTTAAATTGCCTTCCCTGGAGTTTGGCATTCCAGCTTTTGGGGCTGGGGGAACACTTGGCTTGGCCTGTTACTTTATATTTTGACTCAGCTGTGCCTGAGAACTGTGGGGTCTAACGTGATGGGATTCACTGGGATTTTATTAAAATGCAGTAATGCTGTTATGGGGATTTAAAAGAAAAAGAAGCCTGTGCTCTTTTACCACACTGGATCCCTGAATTTGCCCTTCTGGGGCAGAGCAAAGCAGGGACAGTGAGTGCTCAGTGAGGGAACAATGCTCTCAGTGAATGTTTAGAGGTTCGAGGGATATTTTTTTCCCTAAGTTTGGTTTAATATTTTTGCACACCAGGAGAGGTGGTGAATGGAACTGCCCAGTTACTGTCACTTTTGAAGCAGCAACAATATGATGCAGAAAAACAAGTGCTATCCCAAACCAGTGCTGGTCACATTTGAAATGTCACTGTCAAGTCCAGTACCTCAGTAAATTGACTTTGCCTAATTTGGTAGTTTCAAGCAAAGCTTAGAAAACCTGGCAGTGGAGTTCTGTGCTCCTGCTTTCCTGTTCTGACATCATTTGGAATAACTACGTGGACAAGCTCTTTTAAATTGGATGAAAGATGTTATTTTTATTAGCACAGGATATGTGTGGCTAATTCACAGTGAGTTTTATAATCAATGACTCTCATCTCCTTTTGCTTTATAATCAATTACTTTCTCCTCTTTTCACTTTATATATTGTCTGGGGTCACAGCTCTCGAACACAATGATCCTTTGGAAATTATTCTCTGAATGATTTGGTTCATTTTTTCATTTTCCAATGAAATTTAGCAGTTATTCTTTGCCTGGGAGGCTGATGTTCACAGTCTGCAGACATAAACCAGCACTGGATCTCCATGCCATGTGACTGGTGAGGAAAGAGCTCTTCCAGTTGGATTTTTGGTGCAAATACAGCTCTTGTGTTAAAGCTGTCAGCTATTTATCTTCTTTCATCCCAAGAGATCCTACTGTATCTTCCATAGTAAATAAAATCAACCATCTATTTACTTTTCAGATACAGGATCATAAATCTAGATTAACTCAATTGAAAATAACAAATCCTTGGGCATATGGGAGCAGAGCAAGAGTCTTCAGATTTCAGCAGGGAGGATCCATGCACTGGAGAACAAATTAGACAGAAGAGATGAGAAATGGGGAGTGCTAATTGGTGCAAAGCCCAATGCAGGGTGATTAAGACACCCACTTGATCACCACCCTTTGCCAGAGGGTGGATAACGATAATTTTTGTCATGAGGGTGATTTTCTTTTCCATATTCACGTTATTATGTGTGGTCTGTTTTCAAAACTATAATCCTTTATGTGTCAGGGAAATTAAAATCCCTGCGCGTGATGCTGGTTCTGATGAAATAAGCCATGGATACACTCCCTGTTTAAAAACTGTGGTCTGTTACTGCTGTGGTTTGTCCTCTTGAAGGAAAATCAGAAAAAACTCCCCTGCACTTCAGCAATCTCTACTGAAAAAAAGATAAAACCTCCAATTTAATTCCATGGTTTGCCATCAATACATCATGATACAGGAAAATGCCAAAAGCAATTGCTGCCTGCTGCTGCCACAGTGCTCAAAGGAGCTCCACAAGGCCACTGTCCCACCCCTCTGTTTTCAGGTCACATTTGTCTGGGTTCTGACCTGTGCCCTTTCTCCCTGCCAACCCTCCCACTTACAGGTATTGACATTTATTTTTGTCTGAATAAATGCAATTTATAGGAAACAGCTCCACCATCAAATCAATAAGACTTATCACATCCCTCTAAACACAAGTGAAGTTCCACATGGGATCATTTCTCTTGGGTTTTAGAGCTGCACCTCAGGGAAGGGGAGCTGCAGGGAGGGCACAGTGGGCAGGGGACTGTACTGGGACACAAAACTGGGTCTGTCCCCCCCCAGCAGCTGTGCCCTGCCCTTCCCTCCTTCCACATAAGCTGGAGAAGCCCTTCACTCACATCTCTGCAGCAAGGCCGTATCAAAACAGGGAAATAAAGGATCGATAAATATTTAAATTAAATGAGATGTTAATCAAAGACAGGAAGGCTTGTGACATTTACCCAGGCAAAGCTGGGGAACTCGGGGAAGCAATGACTTACCTTCCTGATTATCTTCAAGAGCTCGTGCATGTCCCAGGGGACTGGGAAGGCAACAGGAGTATTTGTTCTTAAAAAGTGTGGCCGGGGGAATTGCAAACGAGTCAATCCACATTCTGTGCCTACAAAGACAGTGAATCAAAGCATCGAGCAAGTGATTTGTTAAAAGCCAGTGGTAATAAATAGAGCTGGCAGCCGTGATTCTCAGTTTCACACAGATCTGGGGTTTTACTGCTGGTGTCAGTCTGGAGTGATGGGTAGGCTTACCCAGGAGAGTAAGAGACAGAGCAATAACATAAATATTGGCAAGTGCCTATTTGCTGCAGGCAGTGCACTTACCAGAGCTGAATGAAGCATTATTGCAGTCAGATCTTCCTTTTATTTTGTTGGGACTTTCATAAGTTTTGCACATTCGGGTGGTTTTTATAATCCTCTGTGCTTTTTCATCATGGCATGAATCTGTTCCATAAGTTCCTTCTGGGGAAACGGGCACAAGCATTTTGCATCAAGTACCCCAAAGATTCAGAACATTCTGTTGGTTTCTCTCTCTCCAGACAAAGTCTTTTCACATTATACCTTCATCTGTTTATAAAGATGAGCACATTCCACCTGGCACAGAAAGGGAAGAATGAGCTGACTATGGGTTTGGCTCCTTAACCATCAAAATTCATGTCTCTGATGCTGCTGTATCTGAGTGGTACCTGGTGTCTCCTGGATCTCCCTTTGAAGCTGGCAGGGAGAATAAAATACCTTAGTCTGGTGAAGTCAGAACTGTTAAAAAGTCATATTTGAAATTTTCTTGTTCTGAAAACGTCAGCATACAAGTGGTTTACTGAAAGATTCTGGAAATTCAAACAGATTATAAAAATAACCTTTTCCACATACTTCACGTTCCTCAAAGGGTGTCTTGGGTTTCCTCAGACCTCAGATTTCCCCTTGCAGCACTGCCTCTTTCCTCTACACACCTCCGGGGGGGGAAGGTTGATTTCATTCTTTCAGAGCTAAATTATTCAGCGAGATCTGAGGATCCACTGCTGTTGTGTCATCAACTCCTTGGCATGGCACAGCTCGAGCCCAGGAGCTGGAAGTAGGTCACACAGAACCCCCCAGTGCCACGTCACACGTCTCTCCAGTGGCACTGCCCTGCTCCTGTCCTGCCACGGGGTACCTGGAACCCAGCCTGAAAACTTTATTATAGATCATCCCAAGAAATTAGTTTTTAAATGCCTCAATTGTTGCTCCTAACCCAGATAATGTTGTACCAAAGTTTTACTCCAGCATCTTCTTGTTACACCTCTACTCACCCCCAGGAAAGGGCAGCAAGAGGAGCCAAGGAGGAAAAGTGGAAATATTAGCAAAGTAAAAACTTGTTTTGAAGCTTCTCATATAGAAAACTACCGACTGATTAACAGACTGCGTTTGTAAACTTTCAATTATCAGTTCAGATGCACAAGTGATACAACGGAGGATGCTTGAATGCATCCCTTTGAAGCATGTCCACCTCATCCAGCATCAGTCTCCTCATGGTCCTGAGGCAACTCAGCACCTAATGCAAACCCACAGCCCCTTTGGAGCTGCTCAGACAAGAGGTTCCTTACTTTTAATTAAAGTAAAATTAATTTTTATTTCTTCCTTGTAGATTATATTCTGAGCCTCTGAAGTGTTAAGTTTTGCTTTGATCCCAACCAGGCTTTTCCCAAATAAATCCGGAGGAAATGAGCATTTGCACTTAACAAAAGAAGGTGCAGCTCCAGCCTGCTGGAGTCAGGACACTTGGAGGGTGACTACCTGTGAACTGAAGTGTTTGCAGTCACACTTGGGTCCCATAAATCACATTAGTCACAAAGGCTCCTCACAGACCCGGAGGAGGAGGGTTTCTGGCAGGTCCCAGGGGCAGAGAGCCGGGCTGCTGAACCCCCTGGTCCCCCCTCCCCACAGCTGGGACCCCTCCGTGCCCCGTGGAGATTCGTGTCACCACCAGGCCCCTCCGTGCCCCAGCCTCCTGCTCACCCTCCTCCATTCCTGGTGTTTGAGCAATGGCTGCCCGTCCGTTTCACTAGCGAGCCCAAATTTGTAACACTGGGAGCAGTATTTTAACATTCGACAGGCTGCACTTGCCATCCCAGTTATAGACATAGGTTGCATAAAACGACACCTAAAAATGAGATTTAAAGTTGCCCGTGTGTTGCTGACAAGTGCACATCCTACAGGAGCCGTTCTACCACACGATTCCAGGTATTCCTCAGTAAGGCAGGATCTCAGCCGGAAAGCACAGAGTGACTCCGGCCCCGAGGGACTTTGCATAATAAGAAAGTGAATTAATTCTGCAAGGCAGCACGTTCTGGAGGAGAAGATGGCTGGTGGAGCCGCGTGACGAGATTATCCACACAGGAACAGCCGTGGCTGCTCGTTATTTCCTTATTCCAGCTGCAGGAGCTGCTCTGCGGCGGGTGGCAGGGCCTCGGTGCAATGATGGTTATTGCCGGGCAGGGGATGAGCCCTGAGCACGGTGTGAGCACTGCCGGAGGGCTGAGCATGAAGCCACAGCTCAGCCATGCTCTCACGGTGGCAGTTTGCAATCACAGCATCTGTCAATGAAGCTGAAGGCTTCCCTGAGCATCACTGTGTTCCCCCAATAAATGGGATTATTCATCCTCGTTCCCCACGAGGAAGCTGGACTGTGCCACAGCACAGAGAGGGACAAGAGGGGTTAAAGGCAGCCCCAACCCCCCCACTGTGGTGCATTTAATGCTGTCCCTTTACATCGTTTTAATATGTACTTTATATATGGTTTTCCAAAAGTACATGTATTACAATGCTGAAGGCTCTTTATTTTAAGCAATCATATAATTACTGGCTGTTTTCAAATTGCACTGCTCTCCTCTAATCTCGTCTTCATAATGAAATTTATTTAAGTCTAATACAGGCATAATGTAGAGTAATGTATCGTCTGTACCTCAGAATGGATGTTGGAAGTGTAAATTCATTACTTCTCCTTCAGTAGATCTCTGTTTTATCTCTCTTCTATAGACATTACAGTCATATTTTTCTCCTGAATACACTGATGAGGATCCAAAACTAATTTTCACCAAAATGAGAACTCCTTAAAACCATGCTCTTATCAAATTGTGCAGGCTCTCTCAGCAGTACCACTGTTCTTCACGTTAACCTCAGCTTTCATTTTTAAGTGGGATTAATTTTTTTCCCCACAGCATTTCTCCCCATCTGCAGCCCCAAGTGTTCTCCCTCCCCTGTGCTCAGCCCCTCCAAGGGGTGGATTCCCTCAGTGAGCAGAGGGGGTTTCATTTGCATGGACCCATCTGGGGGCAAAGGGAAGGACACAAACGCATTAGCCCACAAAAAATCTGCCAGCTCACCACTTTGCCCTGTCTTCAGGTCCCTCTCTGCTCCTGATCCTGCTTCAAGACAAAGCAAAATCAAACTTTTAAGGTCAATTTCTACTGCCTGGGCAGGCAGATACCTCATCCCTACTCATTGGTACACACTCATTCATCACTTCACTCATTCACCAGAGCTGAGGGAACCTTCGAGGTCAGGTCTGCAGTCGGTAATTGGGTTTAATCACTTTCAAGGACACCTTTGCAGGTGGCAGAAAGTCTGTATTCTGAAAGGGAACCACCAAACCCTCCCAAACCCCAGCCCTAAAATAACTGCCATTCCAATATAGATTGCTGTAATTGTGCTCTTCCCTACCCCGCTCTGTCTGCGTTGCTCTACGGAAAAATGAAGAAAGATGAATTTCAATCACGCAGTTATCCTGAAAGCTATTATCACGAGATTGATTAACTGATACTGCTTTGCTTGAACAATAGGTTGTGGAGAGAGAAAAAATACATTTTACCTCAGTCTTAATCCATGAAACAGTGATTAGACATTTATTTCTCAATTGGCATGGTAGGAATCAATACATGTTTTCCAAAGATGTGCACAATTTGCTTTAAGAACTTGTCCTTGCGTGGTCTTTGAGTGCTACGAGTCGTTTGGTAATTATTTGTTTCTAGGTTTTGATGGATTCTTCACTCTCGTCCGTGAGTTCATATTGCTGGAACTTTTGCCAACTTGCCAGGTGGTCCCTGATTTACAACCCTGGGTGGTTAAAGGGAAATGGAGATGTCACTGGGTTGGGAAGAGGGAATGTGTGTGCACAATGATGACTCCAACCCCCCCACATCCAGCTGCAGGTGACAAGGTCAGGTATGTGCCAGGCTTTAACAGAGAGAGCTGCATCCTTCTCGCAGATGCCATGCCAGGGTCCTGCCCCTCTGCTCAGGCTCCTGCTGCTGCTCTCTGGGGTGTGAACATCTCTGAGGGACAGAGCTTGGCACAGTGCTGGACCCCTCCTGAGCTGGACCCCTTCACACTGAGCCTGCAGGGTGGGGGTGTTGGGTGGTCAATCCTTTGCAGCAAAAAACGTCTTCTGTTGTACGTGGGGAGGGCGATTAGTGAGGTAAACTAAATAAATCAGCTACTTGAGGGCACAGAGGTTGCACGGGAGCACCAGGCAGACTGGGTGAAATAAAAGACCTTTCCCTGTGTATCTCCTTTCCTCATAAAAATACCCTCAGGGTTTTTACTAAAAAAATTTTCCTCTTTCAGATTTCTGTCCCAGTTTCTTCTGGCAAGTTCAACAGTGCCCTGAGACCACCTGCTATATCCATCCGTAACCAATTTGATATCATGAATCATTGAATCACGTAATATAATGTAATAATGAGCAGGTTGGATGGCAGCTTTATGAGCTGATGCTCTCTTAAATAAGTTCATGCTGAAACAGAATCCTTCAGCCAATTTTTTCCACTTCCCCTGCTGTTCAGGGGCAAACTAGGAAAACGAAGGAAGAAATCAGAGCTCAGAGCGGCACCGCTCCGTGTCTGAAACCTGCTTGGCCATCTGAAGAGATATTAAAGGAATACAGATATCTGAGCACATTTCACTGAAGAAGGCAGCCTTAATTTTGGCTGGCTGGCAGATGGGGTTTCTCATTAGCCTGTCTTTTCATCTTATTTCGTGCAATTAAGTAGGCTCAGGAAGGACCCTACAGGACTGGCCGACTTCCAGAGGCCTGCACAGCTCAGGCTCCGTGGGTTCCCACCCCACAGCCAGCTGCTCTGTCCTGTGGGCTGCTGGTGGAGATCCACGAGGAACTGAAGGTGTCCTGCCTTTCTTCAGCTCTTTCAAGAGCTTCAGAGTCTCTGCCAAGGGGAGAGGGGGTCTCACCGGGTCCATCAGCTTAATCCAACTGTAGGTCCATATTTCCTCTATGCAGCTGCAGTTCATGGATGGTGTGTTCAACATCCTCCCCTGAGTCTGCTCTTACAGCCCAGGAAGATGCTGTAATGGTGCCACCAGGGCAGGCAGTGACACCCTGTCCCTCCAGAGCACACAGCCCCAGGCTGAGAGAGGGGATGGGAACAGCCCCAGGGACAGTGGTGGGTTTAGGGGTGCTGGGTTAGGAGTTGGACTCGATTACCTTAGAGGGTTTTCCCAATCCCAATGATTTTGTGATCCTGTGACCCAGCCCGGGGTGCACCTTGTCAGAGCCCCCTCAGATCCCAGTGCACCCCCAGGAGGGAGCAGCCAGTGGCTCTGCACTCCAGGGAGGCACCAGGACAGGGCCACCAGCATCCCACCCTGCCCCTCCATCCACTTGGGCAGAGATGTCAGGCACAGCTACACTGCCACCCCCGAGTCAGGGTCCGTCCTGCAAGCCTTTATCCATGGGAGATGTTTCAGGGTTCAGAGGGACCTGGGATGAGCTAAAGCTGCTCCCCAGGATTTATGGGACAGGCCCCATATTTTGCAGTCCATTATTTCATTGTTCCCATAGAAACGGGGGGCTTCAAGGAATAGTCTGGAGCCAAGACAATGAAAATAAACCCAAACAAAGCCCTGGCAAACCTCTGTACATACATGTGCTGGGGGAAGAAAATAAATCCTTGACTCCTTTTTCTGTAAAGTGCCATGATTTAGTTGGGAAAAAACCGCCCCAACCATCTCATGGACATGATCCTTCTGCACTGTTTGCTTTTTCCTGAGGCAATTTCAACAAAATGCTTAGCAACACATACAGGAGGAAGCTGCTAAATCTTTGTATTAATTCTAAAAACCCCATTTCTTATTATGTCACAAGAGATAGCTTTTACTTTGTTTCCAGTAAAAGGTAATTTGGGCTTTATTTTATTTAGAATATTGCCCACTGTGTGGGAGAGGCGAGATTTCTTAATTGCTTTGTTGCAAAAACAATTTATGTGGGGGGTTTTAATGAGTTTAATTTTCTTTAAAGTTTTCCATGTATAAATGTGGCAGCATTTTGAAATCAAATAAATTATCTACCTGGCTGCCTCAGTGCTCCCGTCATTACACAGAACACTCAAAGCTGCTCTTATTGTATAGAAATTATCTGTGTGGAGAGGAGATGGAGGTGGTGGTTAAACACAAAGAAACAATAAGCAAGAGAGAAAAGGAGGGAGATTATTACCTGCATCCTTGAAACTGTCCTCCTACTACAGAGCTACAGCTGAATCCAAACATGGGGAGCTGCAGCACAGAGATGAGGGTTTGAGACAATGACAAAATGTCTGATTGTGGAGTCACGGGCTGGGTTGGGTTGGGAGGGACCTCAAAGCTCATCCTGTGTGACCCCTGCCATGGGCAGAGACACCTCCCACTGTCCCAGGGATTCCAGCCTGGCCTGGGACACTGCCAGGGATCCAGGGGCAGCCACAGCTTCTCTGGGCACCCTGTGCCAGGGCCTGCCCACCCTCACGGAGAAGAATTTCTTTGTAGTCCCTGATCTACATCTCCCCTCCTTTAGTTTAGAGCTGCTCCCCTCAGGTGAATTAAAATCCTGTACACAGAGAACGTGGACACTCGGGGAGGTGGGTCTGCAGGGTAGGGGGTTAACAGCAAGCCAGAAGGCAGAGTTCTCTCTCTGCATCAACAAACACCCCGAGACTTCACAAAGCTGGATTAAGATCCAAACCCTGCAATAGGCTCACACCTGGGTGCTCAGCAGGCTGGGTCTTTCTTGAACAGGCATCTTATTAATTCCATGGAGCCCTGGGATGATCACAGCAGACACCTGCACATCCCCCTGAGAAGGGACACAAACTGAGGGCACTTTTGCCCATTTCCACTGGGCTTCACCATTTGAACATTTTGCTTGTCAGCACCCGTAGGTGTCTCTGACTTTCTAATGTTGTACAGACGTGCTGCTGTAACTGCAAACAGCACCCACACACCGGATTTCCCTGAGGTAATGGTTTATCACATGCTCTTGGAACTCCTCTCTATGAACAGTCAACCCTCCAAGCATCTTGGGGACCAGCCAGAGGTCCCTGCCAACCCCAGCCAGCCTGTGATGCTGTGATGTGTCACCCCATTCTGCACCCCAAAATCTGAGAGCCCCAAGAACACATCAAATGGACCATAATCACCCAAATCCACCCCCATCCCTCCCATTCAGGGCCTAGGAGCCCCTTTCAGCCCAGGATGGGGTCCTCGGTCCTGCCTGAGCTTCGTGGGACATCCCAGCCCATCCCTGCCATGTCACCTGTCATTCCAGCACTCAGAACCATCTGGCTCCACAGAAGCAACTGTAGCAGAGAGTCTGACTAGGTCACAGCTGGGTGAAATGCCAGAGAAGCGTCAGGAAGAACAAGTCATCCAAAATGAAATCGCAAAAATTGTCTCAATTTCCTCACCCAGCTGCTGCCTACAGGCTCTCAGAGGTGTGAGAACTGACCATGAAATCCTGCACCAGTCTCGTTAGTGAGCTGCAGCCACACGTTAGTTTACATGATATGTAAGATTTAGCAATAAAGAATTCATGAAGAAGGAGCTGAATCCCTCCACTGCCAAGAAAATAGGAACATCACCACTGCAGGCTGATGATTCATTTATGCCCAGGTACCAGGACAGCAGACAGAAAGTCCTGCTTGTCGTCTACACAGGAGATGGTCCCACCTTCCTTGCCCTGAACAGAGTTGCTGTTTCTGGAACTTCAGCCAGACCCATCACTAATTCTCAAGGAAGAGCATTAAAATGAACCTGTCGGGTCAGCTGTATGGCACAGGGAGGAAGGCAGGTGTAGGATATGTGATCAGGTATTTATCTTATAGCTTGAGGCATAAGTTCATCATGACCCTTTCACAATCCCCAAAGCAGAGTAAAATCCTAGAAGCTGTATTCAGAAAGAACAGGGCAAATACAGAGCTGTGGTCAAAATGCTGCTTGGGAAAAAAATCCAGAAGAATTCTCATTGGAAAGGGACAGGGGAAGAAGAGTTAAAATTGTGTTTATTATACCAAGGGCCACGATTTCTGCCCCATCTCCCTCAGAGCCTCCACAGGCAGACAGGGAGAGCAATGACATGTTGTGTGTTTCCTGGCAGTCAGCAGCCACAGCCATCCCTGGAGCACACAAGGTGTTTGTTACTCAGACAGGATGGAAGGGCCCTACACGTGGCTGTGGAGGAGGAGATGTGCCGGGGGGGAAGGCAGGCAAAAGGGAACAAGGCACACAGCTTGTCATCTCTCCAGCACAGCCCAATGTTTCACAAGTAAACCAGCAGAAAAAAGGTGTTCCTCTCGTTCCTCCTCAGGTGCTTCTGCCCAGCAGCACCAGCACAGACCCTCCCGAGAACAAGGGAGCTCTGGCTGCTGACACCTCACACCCTCCTGGACGTGCCACCTCTGGGAGATGACAACTCCCCGAATAACGTGACAGTGACAGCTAATTAGTGTTGTGTGACACCATGACGGTGTCACCCCTGAAAATGCCACTGTCCAAAATGATGGATTAACATGGTGGCTCTCGGATAGAAAACATCTAAACATTGACAGCCTGGTAGCTGAGCAGGTCATCCCCCGTTAGGTGCATTGGTGCTCATTATGTTCAGCAGTTCTTGCTGCTCGGCAGAGTCGGGCTCAGCTTTTCATCCATAATAAATAAAGTTCGAAAGCCACAGGGTTCATGGGCAGCCAGGACAGCCACAGGCATCGCCAGGCATTTAACTTGTCAGGCTGCTGCCCTCAGAGTGTGTTTTCAGCATGGCAATATTATTGCCTGAGAAATGCCGTTTCCTAAGTGTCTGTTTACAGATCAGATGTTATTACTTATTTATATGCCCACAACAAGTGCCTGGAAATTAAGACATATTCACAAAAATGAGATCTCCAGTGACCATCAACCACATAATGCTGCCAGAGCTGATTCCTCATGTCATGTTTGCTCTTAGTGTGAGCAGTACACACGACTTGGATTCATTTCTTAGAAGTGCTTCAATTGATCTGAATTTCCTTTCAGTCCCAGTAATTCTGCCCCTGAATTTGCACCCAGTGATGGCCAGGGGCTCTGCCTGGCAGCGAGACCTGGTTGTGTCCACCCACCAAAACCACGTGGGTTCGAGGTTCATCACCTGTGCACACGTAAGGAGTGTTTGCAGAGGAACCCCCCCCACCTCTCCCTACTGCAGGGCTTGGTCAGTGTGGTGGCAGTGAGGCCACCAGGGCCATCCCTCAGTGTCCCCCCCCCAGCTGTCTGAGGAACACCACAGCCCTTCTCCAGCCCTCTGGCACCTGCCAGGCAAAAGGGGTTTGGAATCAAGCTCCAGCTACCACATTCCTCTCCAGTCTGAGCAGCAGGTCGGGCCACAGTGTCAGGTGTGGTGCCACTGGGGTGCAGGAGTGACCAAGGAGATGAAGAAAATCAAGGCAGCCCAGGCTCCAGGATGTATTTCCCTGGCCAGGCTGAGCAGGGGAGGATGCCCAGGACACAGCCTGGAATGACCCCAGTGCCAAGGCAGCCGTGTCCTGGCAAGCAGTGGGTACCATCCCCCAGTCCCTCCAGCCCCCCTGAGACCACAGGCCCATCGTTCTCCTTTTTTATCTCTTCCTTTGTAAGATAATAATGTTTTTTTAATTGAAACATGTTCGACTTCTCCTTCTTCTTGTTTCAAGTGATTTCTGCCTCTGCCAGCAAAATAAGAGCCTGTGTTGCTGTGGCTTTTTGTGGTGGTGGTTTTTTTTTTTTTTTCCTCCCAGAAAATGCAAGATTTCAACTCTTTGACTTTGGGAGAGAAATCATTGTGGAGAAAGTATTTCTTGAAATGATGACAGAAGCAAAATTATATTCCTTTGTAGAAAACAGGGACATTTGAAGGCAGGCTTTACATCTTTGTTCTTTGTTCCAGGAAGTGCGAATTCACAGGGTCCTGGACCATTAATCCTTCCCCATTCTTGGTTTTTGAAGATGAACATTGCAGAGAATGAGGCATTGTGCTTGAAAGGTCTTTTCAGAAAATATCTTTTCCTTCCACAATATGTTCCAGTTCTCTGATAATTTACAGAATAACTTGACAATTTGTGGCTTTTCCTCATAAATATTTAGTTTCCCAGGACACCCCAGTTGATTGGGTTCCCAAGGCAGCTGCTGTGAGCACCATCCCCCATGTTCCCAGCAGAGCAGGTTCTGCAGCTGCCCCAAGCCCCAGCACCCCTGGGCTCCTTCCCAAAGACATTTCTGTTCCTGAGGATGCTCCAGCCACAGCCCTGGGCAGCCTGGAGGCTGCAGCACTGGGCTGTCCTGATCCTTCCATGTGCCCCATCTCCTGAGGGTAAAAACAGTTCCCTTCTGATTGGGTTTGGATGTCTTCTCATAGAATTGCAGAATCCCAGACTGGTTTGGGTTGGAAGGGACCATAAACCTCATCCCACCCCTGCCCTGGGCAGGGACACCTCCCACTGTCCCAGGCTGCTCCAACCTGGCCTTGGACACTCCCAGGGATCCAGGGGCAGCCACAGCTTCTCTGGGCACCCTGTGTCAGGGCCTGCCCACCCTCACAGGGAAGAATTTCTTCCTAATATCCATAAAAAATCCACCGTTGTTCAGCTTAAAGCCATTTTCCTCTCTAAATATTAGTCCTCCTGCCCCACTAATGAGTGGAGATGGCAGGTGCAGGGCAGAGCCAGCCAGCACTTTCTGTTATTACAAACAGCACCGTCCTTGTCAGCGAGAAGAGAACCCCCAAGGCAAGCAAACAGCGTGGCCACCACAGGGAAAACTGGTAGATTGTGTTGCCCAGCTAGTGCTCCTGCTCTCCCATGTTTTATGTTATTGCATGAAGTACATTAACACCAGACTATGACACATGTGGAGGTGTGAATCCAAGGACCACTTGGTGCTGTGAAGTTTCCCACTTTATTGGCAGCTCTGCTAACTTGGGACTGTGAAAACTCAGCCCTTGATATGCTCACGATTTCTCAGCTCTTAAATGGTGTGGGGTGGTCACAGGTGGAGGGGGGAGCAGGTCCAGCAGGCCTGTCCCAGTGCCTGGGGGTGCGTATGTGTGTAACACAGAATCACAGCCTGTGTGGAGGCACCATAAAAATCATCCAGCTCCCACCCCCTGCCGTGGGCAGGGACACCTTCCGCTGTCCCAGGCTGCTCCAGCCTGGCCTTGGACACTTCTCAGGATGGGACAGCCACAGCTTCTCTGGGCAACCTGTGCCAGGGCCTGCCCACCCTCACAAAGGAGATTTTTTTTCTAATATCTAAATCCAAGCTCTGTCAGCATGGGATGTGCCAACTCTGGGTTAACTCATCTGTGGGTTTTCAAAGCCATGAGATATCCCAGCCCTGGGCTATCCCAGTCTCTGCTGTGCCCTGCAGCACCCTGACAAGTGCCCTGGTGCCACTGGCATCACTGCAGGGAGGTGACGGTGCTCCAGACCTTCCCCAGGCTCCCGGTGCTGGGACAGGATGGGCACAGCAGAGCCCAGCACTCACCAAAGTGGGTTTGGCTGCAGACCTTACCCTGCAGGGAACTCACGAACTGTGAAAATGAAAATATAACCAACAGCAAAACCTCAGACGTTTGGAGTCTAACATCCTGCAGGAGCTGCTGAGACCGCTGGATCCAGCATAAAGATTATTTTATGATAATGCTGTGAGGTCAGGGAGCTCAGCACAGCTCCCGGCTCTGGCTGAGCACTGATAATTCCGGGAGAGATGCTCCCAATATCCTCACACGGTCCCTGCCATAGCTGAGCCCTGACAGGAGGCGTCAGGCAGGGCACAGGCAGGATGTGAGGGGCTGCCACAAACCAGGACACTCGAGTTTTCCCTCCCCTCTGGAATCAACTTTTCATTTTAGCGTCTCATTTTGTTACACTTGAATTAGGATGTGGGACGTGAAACCAACTTCGAGTCATGTTTGAAAGTCCCAGGGGAGAAAGACGGACATCTGGTGGGTGCTGGGCACAGGACCCCCCTTTGCCTGACAGTCAGCCCGGGTCTGAGAGGGGGAAGCACCCACCGAACCCCCCCAGGGGCACTTGGCAAAGCACCCGGGGATTGTGGGCACCACGGGCAGCCGCCTTCTGGGAGCCGCACGCGGTAATTAATGGCTAATTACACCCTGATGTTAAATGCCCTCGGGCACCCAGGGCAGTGTGAGCATCACCTTTCCCTGCTCCGTGTGGAACCAGCCGGAGCTGCTCTCCCGAGGCAGCTGCTCTCTGTTACCGCCAGACCCGAAATGCAGCCGCAGGTGATGCTCTTGCTCAGCATCCAGCGGCTCCCCGGCATTCCCGTCCAGGGGTGAACGTGTTACTTCTAAGCTGAGCTGCTCCTTACCTGTTGGGGCGCGTTTTTCTGGAAATATAAAAGGCCACAGTTCTTTGTTTATGGAACATAAAAGAAACTGCAATGTCGGGAAAAGGAAAATGACCCGTAAAACTTGGTTTGTTTTGACCATTTTTTCCCCCTTCCCAGGATAACTGAGGCTTCTTGATGGTTACTGTGTGCATCATATAATATTGTGTTTATCAGAAAGGGGGGGCTCTGCACATCCCCCTGCCCTGGAGCTGCTTCCCCACCAAGGCTGGTCTGTGGCACAGGCTCAGGGCTGGCTCTGAGTGCCCTGGGGGTCCCGAGACACACACACCACCTCACTTTTATTAGTTTTATATTTATTAGAACAAGGCCCCCCATACACCACACCAAATAATTTACACCTTACCCTTGTTCTTGGCTTTGTGCTCTTCTGAGCTGCAGCTCCATGTTCCTTAGAAAGGGTTTCTGGAGTGTCCCTTGATCCACACATGGAGGACCCAGCACAGCTCAGGCAATGGCCACTAAAAGCAGAATTGCAGTGGAGGAGGGAGCCCTCCACAGCTCAGTGACAGCCTGTAAAAGTGAAGAATGAGGTGACAGAAGTAGCAGCAAAAAATTTTATCACGCCCAGTCAGTGTGGGCCCAGGGAAATTTAAAGAATAAGGTTAATAAAAACAGGATGGAAAATAAATAGTGGAAGGAAAGAGAGGCACGTATCAGCATTTATTTATTTATTTATGTTGAGTGCCTCATTCACCGCTGACCTGCAAAAGACACATCCAAGGAAATGCCAACACCCAGCAGAGCATATCTGGGGATGGGCACCTGGGAAGCACCAGGCACAGGGGACAGTTGGGGTCAGGGGATCCTCTGTCCAGGTTTTACAGGCAGCAGGGGAAACCAGCCTCAGCCAAACACTCCCAGTGTCCTCAAAGATTGCCTTTGCAAATCCTGTGATCAAAACTGATTCTGCCCATTAACAGCCTTGCTTGGCAGTTTCAGATGACTAATGAGCTCACTAACAATGTTCTCCTGCCATCTTTTTGCTCAGAATGTTTAAATGGTCTGGCTGTAAAGCCCATGGTCATTACCACATGTTGGTGATTACATATGGATGTTTTTCCTAAATGTCCTGTCAA
Source organism: Pitta sordida (assembly GCA_013390025.1). Taxonomy (NCBI): domain Eukaryota; kingdom Metazoa; phylum Chordata; class Aves; order Passeriformes; family Pittidae; genus Pitta; species Pitta sordida. Next base: position 126,613 of record WEKX01006557.1, read on the forward strand.
GGTTCCTGAGCCTGTGTGCCTTCAAGGTGACCACAAATTAACAGCCATGTATTTGGGCTTATTTTTCAGGAGTCTAACTACAACAATGCTACAGGCAGTAAATCAACCCTTGAAATGTATTTACACGGCAGATGGCACGTGTACAAATATTTCTCCCAGCAGCAGCCCAGCCTGGTGCATGTCCTTCACAAAGGTCACCTTGGCCAGGACCTGCCTTTCAAACCTCAGGTGAGTGCACTGTGATGGGACTGGCTCAAGAACAAGAATGAGGGTAAGATATTTCCCTTCAGATCCTTCCAGAAACTCATTTCTGTTATTTATTAAGTAAACACTTCAAAGAACTGAAGGAGGAAATACATCCCACTCGTGCTAAAATAAAGATGACTGAAACACCAGCATGTCAGGCCAGAAAAACTGCCCTTCAGGCAGAGAACTGCAGAAGGTTCCTCTGGAGGACAATCTGCTGCAGTGGGCTCTGAGGAACCTGCTCTTGTGCCCCTCAGCTCCATCATTGCCAGCTCTGAGCAGTTGCCCACTGACTGTGGGGTTGGAACCAGCAGTCACCCAAAGTCCACAAATATTCCAGAGAGCACAAAATGCAGAGTTCAACCCACATCTGTGTTACTGAAATGCCAAACAATTCCATGGATTTCAGCCTTATTCTGTGCAAGAAAGTCCTCAGAAGGTCTGGGTAGAGGCTGTTAACAAGGTTCAGCACCTAAATGCCCCATGAGGACTAATTTCCTAAGCTGCTGGGACCTGGTGCAGAACCTCAGCACTTCTTAGGTGGCTTTTTCCCCCAGAAGACACTACCCACACATGTGGCTGCAAGGCTGAGGAACTCAAACAGCGGAAGTCCCGGTGTGCTGGCTTTGCTTTGAGTCGATAACGAAGTCATTAACTGTTAAACCATGGATGTTGATGTCTGATGCTCTTTCATGTCTAAGCATGACTGCTCCTAAGATCAGCAGGTGTGTTTAAATTTAAAGGAATCAGCTTGGTGCTGGTTAGGAGGACACGATACCTGGAGGGAATTGCTTCAAGATGTAGCACTAATTTTGGTTTTCCATCCTGTTTAGGGAATAAAGACTTTGTGTCATTTGTGTGTTTTGCAAAGACGTGAAGTTCAAGGCTGCAACCCTTGTTTGTGTTTTGCTATGGATCATTAGAGTAAAAGCAGAACTTACATCTGCAAATGCAATAAACCAGCCCAAAAACATCTTATTCCTCTGTGCCTTTGAGATTATACTTAATTTTTGGAATATGAACAATAGAAAGGACAGAACAGTGGGAAAATGGAAAGGAATATGCATCCAGTCTTTAGTATTCCAGGGTGCAGCAGCAGCAAACAGATAGTTTACCATGTGCCCTTTCATTTCAAAGGCCACCTGCCAGCTCATTCCCATTTTTCCCTTCACTGTGTTACCAGATGCATATAAATGAAAGCATTCCTGGGATGTGCTGGGATGTTCCTCTGTGGTGAGAGTGGCTTCACTGGCTCTGGGGGCTGCTCTGAGACTCCCTGAGCACAGCCCCTGCCAAGCAGAAGGTCTCACAGAGACTGGCTGTGTGCTCCAAACTAAACTTCCCATGGCCTAAAAACCTCTGTTCTGAGTCACCTCAGCCCAGATGTCCCAGAAACCTCTGATACTGCCCTGAGTCTGACTCCTGAGCCCCTTGGCAGCCACTGGGTCTCCTGTTGCATTTGTGCAATGATTATGTTTTATTTTACGTGCTTGTTCTTCCTCTTCTGCTGTTTTCTCTTGCTGTCCAATCCCTTCATTCCCTCAGTAAACGAGTGATTAATTACACAGGGCAACTGCTGACCCAATCATAAGTGGTATTGAAATGTTGGCTTTATTAAACATGGTTTTAATGTTACCAGCCCCACTTAGCAGTGTCTAGTGATGGATGATATCACCCAGAACAAGAAATGGATCATTTATAATTGTTGACTCGGCTGCTTTCCACACAAACAGCATGAGGCTGCAGCCCAGGACAACTGGCCACAAAAGCCCTTCAAAATGGACAAAGCAACCACTGGACATGGCACCACACATGCAGAATTCCCCAGAAACAACCAAATTTCCCAGAAGTTTATCTGCCTTAAATTTCGTATAGAAGAAAATTAGAAAGCTTTGTACTTTATTTTGGCAGACTCTCAGTGTATTTCCAGTGGAGGGAAGTGCTACAGACATAAAAATGCTAAATGGCTTCTTTTATCAGCACCATCACAGTGATTACCAAATAAATTTATAGTTATGATACTCTTACAGTATTATGTGGAATAAAAGATCAAACACACCTCTTTACCAGGGAATAGGAGCTGAAATGAGAGACTATATCAACATGCCACGCTGAGAGATAAAGATCATGTTACCATTGAATTTTTTATATTCTCCAAAGGTCAAAATCACTTCACCATAAAATTTTCAGTGTCACAAAACTCAGAAGTCATAAATGTGTTTTTGTTCTAGTCTAGTCATGCACACAAATTATTGGAACCCTTAAACTGCTAGAACATCAAATAAAAAAAATCAGGACATGAGAGTTCTCATCATGACATTAGAGTGAATATTTCTGAAAATCTAATCCATTGGAGATGGTCATAATTACTGTAAAATTGCTTCTGAAACTAATTTGCTCATGCATACGCAAATGAAACAGAATTACATTTCCCTTTTCTATTTTTCTTCTTTTATTTTTTTTGGTACAAAGGGAAGAGGAGACACCAGCCTCCTTTGAATGTCAGGGTTTTGCTCAGGTTTTGATCCTCTTTGAAATTTGCTCATCAAGGGCCTTGTTAAGGCAGCAGAGTCTAAGTCATCCCCCATTGTTTAAGACTTTCTCACCTCATGTTTTGGGCCACAGCTTTACTCCAGCTCTGCCACGGGACGAGATGCACACTCCATGTCTCAGCCTCGGGAGCAATTTAAATTGCAAATCTGAAACATGTTACGAGCAACTGTGCAAAGGTAAATGTTGTTTTCTCTCAGAGGCAGGGGTGTGTGCATGTGTATCTCAAATATTTGTCCCATGTTTATTTGATATACTCCTGACTTCACAAACTGCAGATAAGGGATTTAACTCTATTGCAACAGTGGGTTTTAATCATGACAAATTTTACTTCTTTACTATTATCATTCCCTTGTCATTATTTCAGCATTTTCTTTCTCTGCTGCTGACACAAGAAATTTAATTGAATTTAATACTGAAAACCATAGGCACAAGCCCATTACCCATCCTGAGCTACTTGGGTTGCACTTGTCTGTGTGAAGGCACTGAGCAGACAACCAGGGAGTGCCAGAGAAGACATCCTCCCGGGGTTTTTACCACCTCCAGATCCAGGGTATGAAGTCTCCAGCTCTGGCATGTTATTTATGGCATCAATGAAGCCCTGCCACTGCAACACAAGATGGACACTTTGGGGGCTCACTGTTAATGAGATCTTCTGCTTCAGATTGTCAAGCCCAAAGGCTACTGTGGACTATTGAATAAGTGTTGAGGCAAAAGGGACAAGTTTGGATTTTCTGCTGTTGTTGGGACTTAAATCTTCCATTTCAGGTCTGTGGTACCTTCAGGAGAAATACCAGGTTTCCCAGAGGGAAGAGATGGGGAACTTGCTTCCAAGACTTCCCCACAGTGCCTGTAGCCTGCAGTTTCCTTATTGCTTCCACTAAAATGATGAAGCAGATGCAACACTGCATTTTTTTTTAGACTGGGAGGATCTTTTGAAACATTATCTTGAAAGGTATCAGCTCATGCTTGAAAAGCAGGCTGGTGACTCGTTCCTGGGCCCGTGGGTGGGTTCAGGGTGGTAAGCACATGGAGAGGTCCTTCGTAAAACCCTACAGAAAGAAAACAGTTTCTTGCAAGTCATGTTCTGTCTGAATGAAAATAGCACTGGGCAGGATGTTTGGATTGGAAATCTCAAGGCTGAAAAAAGAGTGTTAAAATACTGAGCCGGAGTGTGTTCAGTCTTCCAGCATAAATTACACAGTTGCTTAATATTATTTACTGGTGTAAAAATGTGCTTAGAACATTCAGGCAAATCTAGCAAACATCCAAATGCACATTTTTGATAGATCTCTGAAAGAAAACAAGGTATGTACTGGTATCCATGACAACAAAGCCACCACAATCCATGGGTATGTGAGCAAGACACTGTTTAGCATTATGGAAATTTTTTTAAAGCCTGGCACTGTGGAGGGAAGGGCTTTCCATGCATGTTTTCACTCTTATTATTACCTATTCCATAGAGTTTATTACTTATACCGTGGAGGGCACCAGCAGCTCCCACAGGTGCCCGTCCCTGCACAGGGACAGCTGTGGCTCAGGCACATCCCAGACCCCGAGTGAACAGGGGCAGGGTGGCTTCTGGGCACAGGTCCAGGCTGGCAAGGTGATATTCCTGGTGGGAAATAAACCCTGTGATGTGCTGAGAAGGGAAAGGGGCCAGGGGAAAACCAGAGTCCTCTTAGTCCTCTTCTCCTGCCTCCCTTCCAGTGTCATCTGTCTGTTCCTTAGGGATCTGCCACATCAGTCAGCACCAGTTCAGAACTGCCTTGAACTGGTGGCAAAGGAAAAAAAAAACAACTGGAACATTCAGGGTGGCCTCCCATGAGACCCACTGGTGTCCAAGCAGCACGGAAGGGAGGAGGGTTCCGTGTGGGGTTGGTGCAGGCTGGTCCCATGAACGAGGCCTGGCTCTCCCACCCCATTGCTGTTTGCCAGTGACAAAACGAGTCAGTCACCTCTGGATCAATGCAGAGGTGACAGATCCTCAGCAATCCTTCGGTTTTAGATGGAGAGCTCACTTGGAGCTTCACTGCAGGAGTCAGAGAGATGGAATAAACCCCTGAAATGTGGCCCTGTGCTGCTTTCCTGGGGTTTGCTCTGTGGTTCCACTGACCTTCCCCACTTCTAATGTGTTCATATTCCCCAGTGCTAAGGGACTTCTTCAGGTGAAACCGTGGTGATACAAACTGGATGTTATCATTTCTCCAGGGAAATCTGCTCTTTCAGACTGTTATTCATATGAGAAACTTTACATTCTGCCATTTATGTTTTGGATAAATACTTCATTCCAATGCCTCGGTTTCATGACTTTTTATTTCCAACACAGCAAATTCTCCAGAGCAAAAGTGAGTAGGAAATGGGTGAGTTTGGGACAGAACTTATGATGTTCTTTAAAACAAGGGTCATTGGATAATGCACAAGTCCAGTTTGTCTCTGAAATGTTTGCTGGGCTTTGGTGGTGCTATTTTCCCACAAATAGTTCTTTTATTTCCTGAGAAAAGGGCTGTGTGAACCCAGAGTGCCTGTTGGAATATCTGCTATTGTGTTTATGAACTGTGCAATGGGCCAGAGTTTGTGACACGAATAGCAATTTAGCAAAGGGACAGAAACAAACAGTCTGTATCTGGGTGGAACCCTGTCTGCAAAATGTCAGCTCAGGGCAACTTTTTACTGAGGAAATACAGTAATTATAACTGAGAACATGTTCATAATGGAGTCATTAGCACAACCTTAACCAGGGCGATAGGAGGAAGCCTGTGGGTGTTTGCCAGGAGGGGCTGAGGAGCACGAGGGTCTGTACTGGCTCTCCAGAGCCAGAGGGATGAGGATATTCACCCCAGCTGCCTGTCGACAGCAGTGGGGCTGGAAGAGCCAGTGCTCAGAGCTTGGGGACCAAGGAGCCCCACTGAGACCCTCTGGGGCACGTGATCCTGTGGGGAAGAGGGGGAAAGGGGAAGAAAGGACATGGCTGTTTGCTTGGACCATGGGTGTCTTCAGCCCAGCTCTCCTCCTCTTCCTCCTCATGGATGTTTTACATGTCTCCACACTGCAGGATGGACATGGGGTCACTGGAAGGATGTCCCAGTACCTGCCCACTCCCCTCTGCCACAGGATGGGTGCCCACAACCACCTTCCTCACAGAAGTGATTGCCAGTGGGATTTCCCTCCTGGCCCCTGCCCAGTGACTACAAACTCCTTCTCCAGCGTGGCCCCAGTCAAAGGCAGGGCTCTGTGATGGGATGCTGTGGGTGGCTCCCAGCTGCTCCCGGGTGGGAGGAAGGACTGGCACTCCCTGTCCCCTCAGATCCCGTGTGGCAGGAGGGACAATGGCTCAATGGCTGTCCTGCCTGACTGGCACTCTCTGTCCCCTCAGATCCAGCGGGGCTGAACGTTTCCAGCCTGGCATAAATTAATTTAGCCTGTGGCACTAAAGTGCATTACAGAGGTGATTATATTCTGTGCTAGAGTGAATGCACCTTAATAAACCCCAGCCAAATGCATATAGAAAAGGTAACGCTGCGGATTTATCTTTTTTTTCTATATTCTTTTATAGCCTCCATTTGCTTTTGTTCTCTTTTTTTATCCTTTTGGCTTTTATGTTTGCAAGTGATAAATTTTCTCATGTTTTACATTTTATATGTAGTTTATCTCTTTATTTTGTACTTATTTTGCATTGAAAATGGAATGAGTCTTTAGAATAATACAGCTGATATTGAATTTTTTAAATTGCTATTGGGTATATACTGCATAAGGTGGTTATCTGATCTCCAACTTAATCATGGGAAAATATTGCTATGGGGAAAGCTGGCTGGGTAACAATGAGACCCCTATGCTTTCACAAAATTTATTTAACTATAAACCTATTATAAAGCATTAATACAGAATTCTCTTACTTTCTGCCACATTCAGGTCAGATTTATTGTACAGCATTACTGAATTCAGCCCAAAACTGAATTAAACATGCAGTCTCTATAGAGGATGCTATTCAAGCTTATCAAGACATGCTCCTGCACTCAGGATTTCCTGGCTGACAGTCAGCAAACATAAACAAAATGATGGTTTTGTTGTGGTTCAAAAGTGGAGACTCAGGGGTGAGATAGAAGATCATGGATTTGTCCTGCTAGAAATAATTGTTGTTCAAAGTGGAAGGACAGCCAGTAAGGCCTGAAACATCCCCAGTGCCTGGGACAGCCCTGGAGCTGCAGAGGCCACAGCCACCTCTCACTCTGGGCTGCTGGCATGGCATGATCAGTTACGCTCTGAAGCTTCTATCTAATCATTTAAAATATTGTTAAATATTTTCCGTATTTTCCACAGTCAATGTGGAAATTCTTAGCATGTATTTATTATGGATGTTGAAAACTGATAATGACACAGATGACAGTTTTCAGCAGTGAATTCAGTAAGTATTCATTTTTGAAGTAAAGTAAGAGCAGTTTTAAATTAGTTGTCACCACTTTTGAGACATAAACTCGTGCCTGACCCTCTCTGTATCTTCGCATTTATTACTCTACCAAAAGCAAGATGAGTACTTCTCTTTCCTTTGACTTCAGGACTCATTCCACTTACCAGGAGCAGTTGTTAGACACAGCCCAGTGTCTGTGGGGAGAACAGGGGCTGCCTCCTCAGCTCTGGGGCAGCGCAGGGTTAACTGTCCTGCCTTATGTGCAGAAGTGTGACCCCTGGACAATCCAAACTTCTGCAGTTTAGAGCCTTGGAGTGCTGCTCCAACAGGGCACCCACCCTTTCCCTGCACAGACAATCTTCTAAGGACAAAGAAAAATGAAATTAGAGAGTGGCAGTAATGCTGTTGCAGTTAATGATCTCATGAAATGGCTTGTTTGTGACAGAGCTCATCCCTTCCTCCAGAGCACTGCTCAGCTGTGGAATCAGGATCAATTTCGGCAATAGGAAAGAACATGTTCCTGTTTGTTTCATTTGAATTTCTCTTTTAATGTGCTGGTAATATCTGCAGTGCCCACTGCTGATGTAATATAGATCTAATTCTCAGCTCATTTAGCTGCTGCCTCAGTAGAAACACAATGCCTTGTGGGAGCGATGATTAGAGAGCAACAGCGGAGATATAAAGTGGGGATAAATGAAATAAATTCCAGAAAAGTTGCTAATGACACAGTCTGTGACCACATCAGTCAGCTGCTGCTCTGATGCACTGAACTGCAGCTTTGTTTTGCAGGGTTTTAAATGATAGCCACGTTGTAGAGCAGCGAGGAGGAGGAGAGCAAGCAAGAATGAACAACCCACCCTGTGCTTCCAACCCCAGTGTCATGGGAGCATCAAGTGTGGAGGAGACAGAGCCATAAAAGTGAATGGTATGGCACTTGCTCCTCAAGCTGTTATCTGTGATCTATAAAGAATTAAAATGAGCTCATTATTTCACATGTGCCAGAAGAATGGGTTCATCAGTATGGTGCTGAAATGCATTATGACTTAGTGATTCCTGATTTCTTGTCTGTTGTACTTATTTGAAAAGGTATTTATAAGCTCTGTATCAACTGCCAGCCATTGAATTTTTATTGTGTATTACGGAGGGAAGTCTTATGTCTCAATTTGCATCCTTCTTAGAAACACAGAATCGTGGAATACATAATTCTGGTCTTGTGTAATTTACTTGGGAAATACCCGATCACAGGCTCTGAGAACATCCCCCCCAAGCACGCTCAGGTGACTTCTGTTGGTTCCCATCACACTGCCTTGCTGTGCAGGCCCCGGGAGCTCCAGCTGGAAATCTGTAAAGGCTGTGAACCAAAATCTCTACAAATATTTGCATTAATGTTTAATGAATTTGCTTCAGCTGTGTTTACCCTGCTTTTGTACTTCTGTCCTCCAAACCCTCATACATGACAGCCTCACAAACATGACTCAGGGCTGAAGCAGTGTTCAAAACCAGCACTTCCTCCCCAGTTCAGTGTCCCAGCACTGTCCCAGCAGTTCCCAGCACTGTCCCAGGAGTGCCCCTGAAGTGTCCTAGCACTGTCCCAGCACTGTCCCAGCAGTGCCCCAGCAGGGCTCACCCTTCCAGTCCCAGAAAGACTCACCATTCAGACTTCAGAGAAGTGACCAAGCTCAAGGCCAGGTTGGACAGGGCTTATAAAAGGTGTCCCTGCCCCTGGCAGGGGGGTGGAATGAGATGAGCTTTAAGGTTTTGGTTTGGGATCAGTCCACCACGTCGCAGTCACCCCATGGCATCTCACAATGCCCATCTTGCAGAGGGGCTGCAGGAATAATTAGTGTTTTCAGGGCACTTTGGAACAGTTAAATTCCTGCATTGTTGGCATCCTCCACTGGGTCAAACCAGGCAGACGTGGGAGACTTCCCCTCCCACCCTGGGCCAGGCTCCTCTGCTCATCTGTTCTCCTCATCAAGGGTCACTTTCCAACAGGGCACTTCATTATATGGATAACACAGTTTGTGTCACAACTAATCACACTCCATGTTACACAAGAATCTCTTCCCAAGTGAGACGTTAACGCGTCTCTGGTGTGAATGACAATGTGTGTGGCTACAGAGAGGAAAATCAGGGGGAGTGGGTGTTGGACCCACTCCAGAAGTCTGGTTTTCAAGGAGAGAATTAAGATGATGAACCACTGACATTCTCTACTCTAGAAATGCAAAAATACATATTTTTTTTGTGTGTGGATTTGTTATTAAGGACAAAATAAATCCAAGTGGTTAAAATCTGTATTACAACATGAATTTTCTGACAAGAGGTGATTGGAATTCTGTTTCTGTGTTCGGAGAGCAATGGGGACACACTGCATATTGCTTTTAGTCTGACTTCCACCTCACCCCACTGTAATCAACGTTAAAATTCAGATCAATAGGACTATTTATATGACTTAAGTTGGGTTCTTGCATGAAGGTCACCCTTGAATCGGGTTCTTACAGTGCAGTAAAGCTCAAAAAATCACCAATGGCAAATCATAACCCCCAGACCTAAACCTGATTTTTAAGGCAAGAAACCCCCACTCTCTGTAAAATGGTGAAACCAAACAGAAAGCTCCTCCACAGTGGGGTGTTAGTTCCCATTTACTGTGCAGATGGATCAAGACAAAATCCCTTTTTGGTTGTTGTAGCCCAGAGAAACACATGCCTGGCATTCCTCCGCCATTCCCATCCTCCTGCTCCCATTCTTTTGTACTCTGGGGGATACTAAAAAGTTTGGTCTGTGCTTTGCTGTAGTGTTCATACATCATTTCCTTTCATAGAGGAAATAAAACATGAGTGGGTTGTGTATCTTAAGACAGATTCATTGCCAAGTTAACATTAGATGTTATTTTAAAAACTCATAAAATTGACAAGTGGCGTGGCTGGATAAGTCGCAATAAAGACATTTTGTTCGCTCTGAATGACAGGCAGAACTGATGGTTATGTCTTCGGACTCACTCCAGCAAATGGGTTTGGTGTGTCTCATCACGTGTATGAAGAGAAGGGCAGAGCAGCAGGGAAGGGGAGCAGAGAAGGAGAGCAGCAGGGAAGGGGAGGGAGCCGCTCTGCTCAGCTCTGCCCAGGTGAGTCAGTCATTCTTGGGAATGGCTATGAGGGAAAACACTGGGGACAAGAGTGTATCGTAAAACTGTCTTGAGACAGACTTGCTGGCGATGAATAAAACTAAAATACATAATTTGGAGCACAATGGTACCTGGAAAAGCTCTCAGCTGCCAGGCTCTGAGCATCTTGGTGCTGACACAGGAGTCATTGAGGCCGCAGCAGGAAACATTAATTTCAAAATATTTGTATTTCTTCTCAAATCAGGGCAATGAACAACAGGAATTACCTGGTGCTTTGTGATGGACATGATCCCAGGGGTCTGAGCCAGGCAAGTGGGGCAGAACAATTTTTCACCAGACAGTTTGCCTTTGTGTGAGGAACCCAACTGACAGCATGGCTTGGTTGGTGCTTGGCTTGTCCCACACACGCCCTGCGTGGCCATGGACTGGCTTTTCTGCCAATCTGGGGGAAAAGGAAGGATTATATCTGAGTTATTGGTCCCAAAACAGGGCTCTGCAGGCTTGGGTCAGAGGCTGATGGCTAAATGTGGCCTCCTGACTTGCAGTTGTCCTGTTCCTATCCAAGGACGTCATTTTTCAAAATGTAAATTAAATTTTTACCTCTGTAGTTGTAAAAACAGGAATTATAATAAATCCATAGCTTAGCTTGCTTCTGGAATATTAACTTTACAGCTCTGAATAAAAAGGACATTGCTCACAGAGGATGTTATCAGGCAAGACTGAGGCCCAGTGGTGGAGCTCAGCTCTCTGACCAGGATGGCACCACAAGCTCAGCTCAGGGAGCCCCCACAGCCCCCACAGCCCCCAGCCAGTGGGAGAACCACCAGCCCCCGTCCCAATCCCCCTTTGGGAAGGGATCCCAAGGACCCCACACCACAGACTGGACTCGCAGAGCGGGTTTATTTTCCAGACAAACGCATCCCAGTGCCCCTCTTAATGTCATTCCAACAATAACTGTGCAAAGCACGCTGCTAACATCATATTTTTTAGATTAATTTCACCAGCATCAGCATATTGGCAATTCAATTAACTAATTATTGAAAGTGTTTGTTTTCTGTTAAAAATATCTCCAGTAATAATTGTTGGCCCTCTTGTTATAAAAGATGCCAGAATCTGTTTCAATTAGTATTAGTTTTAAAGCATTAATGACATTTTTAATATCCTCCTGGGTGCTTATTACCATATGAAATTACCATGGGAGTCCAATATTGTGTCTTTCTGTAACTGATACTCAGATTCTTCTCATTTCTCCCCTGGCCTCACCAAGCACTCCCCAGGCAGCAATCACACGTGACCAGGGACATCATTCTGTACCATTTTACTGAGCCTCAAGGCCATAACAAGACTTTAATGCACGACAAAATTTCTGATCAACTGTAAAAAATATCAGAAATAATCTTTAAGGTCCCTCCCAACCCAGACCGTGCTGTGATTCCATGATTCTACAATTGCTCTAAACTTCAACACTGGGTCAACAGAGTAGAAACTGCCCACCCTCCTCTCATCCAAAGCACATGAAAATTTGGGTGTAACAGGCGTTGGTACAGCCAGAGCATAACCTCAGCACTGCAACCAAAAACTGGAATCCATGACGAAATTAAGAATAAATGTACAAAAAAGCACATGCATAGAGATGCATTAAAAAGACCCATTTACAAATGCACCTTTTGGTACTTGCCTCTGCCTCAGCAGCACATGGGAGGTCAGCTGCTCTGTTCCTGCATTGGAATTTTGTCTGTGAACTGGAGTGAAAAGAGTGAGGCTTGATTCTCGTGTTATTGATATGCTGGCCATCCCAAATTTCTCACCTCACTACCCAAATTGCTTTCTAAGGACCCGATCCAAAGCCTACGGAAATAAATAGGAGTTTTTCCATTATGTGCAGCAGAGTTTGGATGGAGCCCGGCCTCTTGCAGGGCCTGTCGCTAAAAGCCATTGCTGCACAGGAATTGAGTTGTGATTTTATGAACTGGATATTTTATGAATAATGTTCCCAGGCTGAGCCCCCAAAGCACGAAAGAGATTGGTTTTATACAGTTATAATCATACACCCAGTGTCTATAATCAGAGAAATACATTCTCCTTCCCTTGCAGCGGGAAGGTGAGATATCCAGCACATCCCCTCACTGCAGCACAAGCTCATTCCAGCCTTTTCCCGGGTTCACTCCTGATTTATTGCTCCTCAGCTGCCCAGGGTACATCTACAGTGCCCTGTGCAGAGATCTGGGAGGAGAGATGATGCGGTTCCTGTGTGGCTGCTCCTTATCCAGGACTTCTGCAGGGGTGAGGGATGTCCCCATCCCTCCCAGTTGCTCCAGCCATCTCTGGCACTGAGCCGTGTGGCAATGTCTGGGCCACAGGTGACACTGTACACAGCAGTGCTCTTATTTTCTCTGGAAAGAGCAGAGTTTTACCCCTTTTCCAGTGGTGTTTTCCTTAGCCCTTGCAGAGTCCATGGCCAATGGCTGCATCTCAGAGAGACTCAAACCATTATGAGGTGAGCTCCATAATGAAACATGAGATGGCACTAAAGAAGGACTTCAAGTGAAGCTTCAGCATCAGGAGATCAGTTTAAAGCACAAGACCAAATCCTGTGTCCCACATGGCCTTGCAGCTCTCGAGAGGCATCGCTGAGCTCCTGCTGAGGGGATCAGCTTTTCACTTGAACTTTGTCACACGCTCCACTCAGGGATCTGCTTTGAACCTGAAGAGGTGTCTGACTCTGTACCTCCCTGCACTTGTAAGGGAGCAGTGGCAGTGCCAGGCTGGGGTGGTGTGAAGGAGCTGCACCAGTGCTCACAAACAGCCCCTCTGCTCCCCAGGAGAGCGCCCACAGCCAAAATTAATTGTGCAGATAAAAAGCTGCCAGGGCTCTGCCTGTCCCTGGGATGCATTGGCAGACTGGTATCGTGCAGTCAGCCTTACAGCCTGCAATCTGAGCTCCTCTCCTACAAAACCAGGCTCACGTGGCACTCGTTGGCAGAAACAGGCATCTGTCTGAGCCCCAAAGTTACACATACACACAAAATCACATGCCTGGCTCCCAGGTGAACTGCCTTTAATGCTCTTTGTTGACATCACTAAGAACAGGATTACACCTGCCCAAGCAGTACTTCAGCTGCTTCCAAACAGGAAAGAACTCCTGGAGCCCAGGGATGTGCTCTTACTGACTGAGCCAGGGGCAGGGGAGGGAGCAGAGGGAATATTGCTGTGTCCCTTTCCCTTCACTCTGCAAACTGTTCAATCCTCGGATTTGACTCCCATTCTTCACTCAGAGACCACTCATGGGTGTTTGTCAGCTGCCTTCTCCATTCCTGTGGTCATTGTCATCCTTAGGATACAAAGATTCCACTGTGCATCCTCTCCTGGCTCTGGAGCTCAGAGCAGAGCATTTTCACACAGCAAAATGTGGCACTTCCTCAGCATCCCTTCCTCACATCCTTGCCTGTTGTCCCCTCAGCAAACCTGGGCACTGTCAGCTCACAGCAAATGGCTCTTCCCTTCTGTGCCATCCTCTTGCAGAACACCCCTCACGCTCTCTTACCCTTTACATCCTGAATTACTGTTGCAATGAAATCCTTGAAGCACAGCCTCGCTAAGGTTGGAAAAGGCCTCCACGATCATCAAGTCCAACCATAACATTTCCTTGTGGGAGGGTGGCTGTGACTGCCCTTGGCTTGTCAAACCTGAGTTCATTTCTGCTCCCTTCCAAGAGAGAGCAGGGAGGAGGGAAACACACCACCTGCAATGGGCAGTTCCAGTGCGGTTATTCCAGCCATAGCTGAGCTGGTTTATGCCTCACGAATCATTTGGTTCTGAGTCATCTCCCCAGAAGACACTCCAGGCACTGGAGCCGCAGGTGAAACGCTGCTGCTGCCAAGGCTCTGGTGGCAGGTTATTTGTAAGACCACAGTTCCATCAGCTCAGCTTCGTGACAGTCCTCCTGGGCCTGCTGCAAAAGCCACCCCCTGTTCTGGGCTGGGCATGGGCACAGGCACACAACTTCTCCAGTGCCACAATGTCCCCAGCTGCCCCTCCTGCCCTCTGACCGAGAGATTTCTTTTCATACTTACACATAACACTGCCTGATACTTACACATAACATGCATGATCAAAGATGCTTCTAAGTCAAAAATCTTCCACAGCCTTGAAAAAGTGAGAGTTAATTTGTGATCATGTCTATGCAAGAGGCAACAAAACAGTTAAGTGAGAAGATAATAAAGATATTACTGTCCTCTCTTGAGGATCTTCTGTCCCTAATTTAATAGTTTTCAGCTTTTTAAAGGATTTGCCAGCACAGTTTTCTCACTTCAGCTGGGCACAGCTTGTGACCTCCATCTGAGTAGTGTCAAATCACAACGCAGCACATTTGTGAGTGTACAAATAAAAACCCGTTTTCTTCCCCTCAGCTTTCTGGATGCCAATTTGCCAAAGCAGCCTTGGCAGAGGGAGTAGCTGGGGGAGGGTGGAGGGAGATCCTGCAGCTGCTGCTGACCCAGCTTTCCCAACCTAAGCCCCATTTGGGCTGAAATATTGTTTTGGACGCCCCTGCCCAGCCCAGAGGAAGAGCCTGTCCCGGTCACAGAGCCCCTGCAGCCCAGCTGCCTGTGCTGTGCTCCCCGTGGGTCATGGGAAATAATCCTGGTGGCAAGGAATAACCTGGGCATGATACACCCTGGGGTAGTTTATCCATGGACTCCCTGGATCTTAAAATGACAATGTGGGCTCAAGAAGGCAAGAGGAGAAACCTCATCCACAAAAAGCCCAAGCAAATTTAAAAAGCATCAATAAATCACAGATTGTTCCTATTGAAACAGGAGCTGGACCCCTCACTGCTTTCCTTCCAAGGGACTGCTGTGCTGAACCATGACATTCTTTTCCTCATGTTGTTCTGCCTTGACTCGGCAGTTTGAATAATTCCAGTATTTTACTCTTATGTGGGAAACTGCTGGAAGAGGCACCAGCACTTCTGCACACACCTGAGGGAAACCTTGCATGTGTCAGGGGAATTTGGGGGGGTTTATTCCCTGCAAGGTCTGAAATATGCACTCCTGATTCCTCTCCTTGGGTGGGGCTGTGGCAGCAGCATCCTGTCCCCACAGCTCCCAGTGAGCCAAACCTCAGTGCAACTGGGAGGACTGGGAGAGGGCTCTGGTGAACCTGAGTAACAGGATTCCAGCACCCTCTAATTCTACGCTGTGCTGGCAGAGACATGGGAACAACCAAAATCCATGAGAAGCCCTTAATTGTCCCTTTCCAGAGCAAATGGGTGTTTGTGTGCGGGAGTGGGAGCTGTCACCATCCATTACCACGTTCTTGTGTTGTTAACTGTGAATAAGCAGCAATGCTTTGATAAAGTTTGCAAAAGCATAATTAGTCCTACAGGCACAATATTTTCCAGTTTCAAATGCTGCTTCCCCAGCTGTACTTTTCAGATTTATGGTTTCAAAAGCAGCTGATCTCAGCCTCTACTGAAGCTTAAGATTTGGGGGGGTTGGGCTTAATGACATTCAAAATCTTATTAAAATACAGGCACAGAGACATGCAGTACATGTTCCTCCATTCTCTTTGTTGTATGCATCTGTCACCATCTAACAATGTAAGGGGGGAAAGAAAAAGAAGAAAAATCGAATACAAACACAGACTTTATCGGGAATTCTGCTGGGATTCCATAACATGTAATCTTTTATCATGCAGCCCTTTATTTCTGTAATGAACTAAAACACACTCAGTTTCAGCACCACTGAGAAGGAAATACTGGAGGAGAGGAGAGGAGAGGAGAGGAGAGGAGAGGAGAGGGCCACATCTCTGCACAGGTCTGGCTGCAGGGGGGATGAGGAGAGCTCTCACCCGCTGCCCAGCAGACCTGAGGACACAAGTGCTGACACGGTTCAGTGCCACAGGGATGGAAACTCCCCAAAAGCTGGAGCTTTTGTGGCTGTAAGGCCCTTGATGTCACTTACGATCAACTTCCTCGTGCAGAAACAGACCGCCACAGTGGGCTCGTTTTCCAACAGATCCAATATTTTGCTGCTTAGCTTGACTTTTAGATTTATTTCCCAGTTGATTCACCCATAACAGCTTCCCTGGTACTCGGTGACTGGTGTTCCTGGGCTGCAGGAGCAGTGCAGTATGCTCGAGTGGTGCTGAAACAGTGAGTAAGTTTTTATTTATTTTACTCCCTTAAAATGTCAAGATGTAATACAGCTTCAACCTTAGCTCAGCTGCTGCAGTGCAAGAGCTCCAGTGCTGTTTGCCAAAGCCACACTTTTTGACAGCCCTGGTCTAAAGCCAGACACAGGGAGATGAAAATTCCCCCAGCACCAGTGGAGCTGCCCAGGGGTGCTGGTGTCCCTCCCCTTAGGGTCCAAACACGCTTCTTTCAGAGCTGAAAAGCAGCAGCATTTTTCAAAGAGTGGTGGGAAGGAGCTGATGTTGATCCAATTCCTAATGTGCAGACTTGGAAGTTCCTTCATTTTAATTTTCCATCCAGTTAATAGTTCCTAATCTCAGTTGCATCTGAACAGACATTGCTCTGTACATTCACCAGCTTCTTTCTACAGTTACTGCACTCAGGGTTGCAGTAATTCCCTGTGTTTCATATTGGGAATTCTCTGCATGTTCAAGAGAGCAAACGCTGAGCTTGGCTGTGCCAGCTGGATATTTTAACTCAACCAGTGACCATGACCCTGGCTCATCCCTGGAAAATGCTGCTTTCCACAGCAAATACTGGAATGAGCTCCTCGCTGTCCTGACCAGATTTATTTCCTGTGCCACCCGATGGAAATAGAAATTTCTTTTGAAAACCAAATTTATCTTTGAATGGCAGGGCTGTTTCTGCACAGCCCCAGCTCAGCTCCAGGGGCTCCACAGGGCCACACCTGCACAGCAGATGGACAGACGGACAGGGAAAGCTGTGGTTAGCAAAGGGGTGAACAGCAGAGAAGGAAGAGACGGAGTGAAGGAGTGTTCAAACCAATGGAAACTTGGAGAAAGCAGAAACCTGGGTGGATGTTACCCTAAAGCAGCACATGATGGCTCTCAGTGCAGATAATCCATGCTCCTCTGCTCCAGCTTGGAGCCATCTTTAACCCCCCCAAAAATTATAAAATTATAAAATAAATCAAGCAAAGCATTAGAATAGCCATAATTCCTGCATTAAGGTGCTCCTGTGCTGCTGAGGGTTTATTCTTCATTGCTCCAGGGTTTTGTAAGTCAAACCCAACCTCTATCACCATTCCTCCACCATAAATCCCAGTTATTTGGGAGCAGTTAACCAGCCACAGCAGGAATGGTTGGGGAACACATGAGCCTTAACCAGCCCTCAGATTTCCACAGGCTGTGTTGGAGATTTTCCTCCTTTCACTACAGCAGCTGTCCCTCAGGGATGTGGGGTGTCACATCAGATACTTTTTTTTAATTTTATTTTTTGTGACCTCTGGGATGTCCTGGAAGTCTGGGAGCATCTCTAGCAGCCTTTTGTTATGGAAGTTCTTTCCTTGGAACTCCGAGGGACAAAGATATTTCCCTTAGGTATAACAAAGGGACAGGCTTTCTCCAGGCAATTGAAAAGTGATTTGATTTGCCACTGGAAATAGGGAAAGGGAGGTGGAAAACCTGAGGAGCCCAGAGGGCCACTGCCCTTCACACCCTGTGTGTGGAAGTTTATTAGTGCAGAGGAGCTGGCTGTTAATTTTTATGAAAATTGCTCTGTAAATGACAGCTTATTGAGATATTTATTGGCAGCAATTATTCGAATGAAGGAACAAAGGCAGTAAATTCGGTTCTTCAGGAAATTAGTGCTGATTTGCAGCATGAATAAATATAAACACCACGTCTGCTACGCTCAGCAATGACAGAGAAACAATCCTGCCCAGCCCCACCATGAGGGGCTCCCACAGACCATTCCTGGGGCTGATTCACACCTCAACAGTAAAGAGTGTGAGAAGGATCTGAACTCATTGGTTTCACGGGCACTTAAGGAGCTTAGAGGAAATAAAAGCATATTATAGATATATGAATTATAAAGAAGGAATATTAAAGGATCTCTCCTCCATTATGTTCCACAATTACTTTAATTCTCCTCCAAAGGCAAGAGGCTGAGTGTGATCCCAGCAAATCACTGTGGAGAGCTTGTAGGGAGCACCAAGGTGGGCTCAGGGCTGAGCCCTCAGAAACCAGACCCCAGACTGGCATTGACTCCACTGCCCTTGGGCTGCTGGCTGAGCTGGGAGGGAGGAGGGAAGGAGGGAAGGAGAGAAAGAGGGAAGGAGAAAAGGGGGGAAAGGGGGAGGGACAGAGGGTTCACCGGCACTGGCACAAACTCACACCAGTGAGAGCCTCTTTTCTCAATCCACAAAAGTTTTGTTGGAAAAGCCCCAAAACTCAAAGTCCTCTTCCTTCTCTTCCTCCTCAGTTTCATGGGCTCTCATTTCCTACATGTTTAAGACCCTCTCCTAGTTATGCACACGAGAAATGCAACATCTAATAGGACAGAGTTGAAGAGAAACAGATGCAGAAGTGAAGGTCTTGAATCTATTAATTAAATACCCATATGGTCTAAAATATAAATGTCTTCTTTATAAAAGGACAGGTAACAGGACTTCTAGGCCAGAGAATATATGTTATAGGAGTGAATATGTGTTACAGGAGTCTCATATTCTTACCAAGAAGCTTCTTTGATGTCAAAAATGAAAGGCACTGAGCCCAGTGGGGACTGGGGTGGCTCCCAGAGCACCTCCAGGATTTGGGATACCCCCAGCCTTGGTGGCCACTGAGGCCCAGACCAGACCTGCACCATGGCACGAAGCGAAGCATGGCCTCGTGTGACTGAGAGGAGCAGTAAGTTCTTACTGCAGAGTTCCCATTGGAAATTTATTCCTGGGTAAATGGCAAGTAAAAATTTTTACTTTGGACCCATTAGTCTGTGATGATCAGCAGCCTTAATCATGAAGATAAATTTCTGAGCGTGTCAAAATATTTATGGAGAAGAGTCAAAGAATTAAAGAATGCACAGTGATTCCTTAGGTACTCAGACTGAAGTCTGAGCCACTATGCAAGCCACAAGATTTAGTTTCATTTCAGTTTCAATTATAAGATTTTATTCATGCTATTAATTCCCACTGTCATCTGAAATCTAAAGATTTTATGTAGTAAGATTCAATTGTGGTGGGAAATAGAAGCTTCTCTACCATCTGCATCCAGTAAAGGGCATGTTTTCAGTGTTGAACAGTAGAAATATTAGCAAATATTATACAAAGATTACTAGAAATTGCAGAAATGTGGCCTTATATAAAAAAAATGAATGATCTTGCATTAGATGAACTTCCAGTCACAGTGTTGACTATTTCTGCTTTTTTCTCTCAGCTTCTAATCCTTTTGAAGCTGCTGACATGGGCTTGCTCCTCCTGAGACCAGATTTGTGCCCACCTCACCATGGTGCCCCTCTCCCCTCCTTTGTGCCTGGTTTGGGGCTGCAGCCTCTGCCTGGGGACATCCCAGTCACTCACAGGTATCCGAGGTTTGTGGTTCCTTCCCCGAAGAGCTGTAAATCCTCTCCCACAGGCTGAATTCCCTGCCAGCAGTGTGGCCTGTCTGGCCCATCTGAGGGAAGGGACCCAAGGGAGCTGTTCCAATGACCTGCCTCTGTTTGCTCACCCACTTCTCAGGCTCCTGGAGTCTCTGTCAATGCAGAACTCAATGAAACCAGGATCCTTAGGAGCTAAAAAGTGAAAGCAGAAATCAGAGAGAGGAGCTGTTTTGAGGTGCAAACAGAAAGGAACAATGATCCCATCCCCAGCTCTCTGCAGGACACTGGGAGTTAAGGTGCAGCTTTCCCTCTGCTCCCTAGACCAGCATCAAAACACACACTGCACTCCTCAGAGTGCCAGCACACGGGATCAGCCTCTGGAAAATGCCTGCCAAAGGTAAATCCACACAGGAGAGACGAGCACCAGGAGGAAGGTGGTCTATCAGGACGGGAACACCAAACCATGGGCACACCTGGGCTCCAGGCTGGGCTGGCACCTTCCCTGGCTCTCAGCAGCACCGTGCTGGGAGCTCCTTGTCCCTGTGGAAGTGTCAGTGCACAGGAACTCTGGAAGTCTGGCTGCACCTGCCATGCTCAGCACGAGCCCTGCTCCCACCACCCCATGGATCATCATCCCCACGAGTGCAGAAATTATTGTTTGTACCCTGGGAGGGAGCATGAAGAGATGGTCCTATTTCATTCTTGGGTGTCTCTGGGTGCTGCAATGCAGGGCCCAGCCATGGAACTGGAATCCCACTGGAATGGGGCAGGAGACAAGGCCAGGAGCAGGGTCTGCCTAACAACAGACACTGGGTCCAACGTGGGTTATAACAAAGTCATCAGTTTTGTGTTGAAGATACTGAAGACGTGATCCTGACAACAGCACAAATAAATTGGTTGTCTCATACACAAACACTCCTGAACATTTTATATTTACATGGCAACCAGCTTATTATATTTACATGAACATCTGCTGCAGGTTCACTAAAAATCTTTAAAACAGATGGACATGAAGAAAGAGCTGGTAATTAACAAAGCTATATGTTGATTAAATCAGCATGTGGTTAATTTTAATGATTACTGATCTTCATTGGGGTACATAAGACTTCTCAAAATCAAATCCACTTTAGCTGACATGTTGATGAGCTACAGAGCTGCAGACATGAGCTGCAGTGCCATGGCAGCATCGATGGCTGGTGACCCTCTGCACCGCTCTGTGAGGTCAGGGCCTCATCCTGCTTCCAGAAAAACTAATTGGAGCAAGAAACCATGGGTCCACAGCCAGGACAGGCTGTTGTGAGGATCCTCTGTGGCTTGAACATAAAACTTTACCAGATTAGTTGCTTTCCAAGTAGAGCATCCTTTTAGAAACCACAGACCAAGCTCCACTGAGATACCTTGGAGATGAGAAGCCAACCAGCAGCTCCAGTGGGATGCTCCCAAATAACCCTCACCTTACCCAAAGCTTCCAGTTTTAGATCTCCTTAATTTCTGCCCACTCGGCTGAACAACTCTGCTGTCACACTTCTGCTCCGTGTGCTCGTACCCACAGACCAAAACTTCCTTGTCCATCGCATTCCCCAGCTCAGCAGACCGACCCCTCAGAGCCTCCTGGTGCCCAGCAAACACCCCACAGACGGCCAGTGCACCCACACTCTCCTCATCTACTGCATTTGCCATCTCACTAAAATAAATGCCAGTCTTATGTACTGGTCCTGTTCTCCATACCTGCAGCTGATTGACACTAATTAGAATGCATTCTAATTAATTATTCATTAATGGAGTCTCATGTCAGCTCTTGTGTTTCTGTGCCCAACCACATCAGAGCGCTGGGGTCAGTGATGTGCTCCCAGCCCTGGACATGCCCCCGTGGCACTGATCACTCTTCCAGCAGTGGTGCAAACCTTGTTGCTGCCCCTCCTGCCCACCCCTGCCCCGGCACCCAGAGCCCAGACCAGCAGGGCACAGCACTTCTCTGGCCAGTTCTACCAGTGAGAGAAAACAAGATGTTAATTTTAAAAGAACTTTGAATTTGTCTGATTCAAAAGTAGAACCACAGAATATCCTGAGTTGGAAGGGGCCTGCCAGGATCACTGAGTTCAGCTCTGTTGGACTGTTGGACTCCTAAACCATTCCAGCCAACATACAGCTCAGCTATTCTGAGTTATCTTCCCTGTAAAAATTAGTGAGCACAAGCAGCATAACTCTGGTGATGTTCAGGAAAAAAAATCACATTTAATAGGGAACCTGGACCAGAAGTTGCAATCCAACCCCTCTTCTCATGCAATCTGACTGTGATTTCAAATGAACAAACACCAGCATCTGATGGTTAATTTACATCTCAGCAATTATAATATTTCTATGGAAAATAAACCAAAATGCCACCCCCAGGCAGTTGTGATCTTCTCCAGGGCAGAAATCTGCTTTACCTCAGTGAATGTGGCAGTGAAGTCACAATCTGTGCATCAAGTCACAATCACAGGACACCACATGGGTATGAGCTCCTTTAATAACTGGAGGAAGAGCCCTGAATAGCTGTATCAGCATTTTGGGATAAAGAATGGAAGTAAATTCTCTTGAGGCAGTTTCTCTCACAAAATGCCTCAGGTAGTGCCATGGGGCTCTCTGCACATCCCCAAGAGGAGATGCAGGATAAAAGCAACCCAGCCTTGGGAGAAAATGGTATCAAAAACCTGCAGACTGAGGGTCTGCTTTGCAATGAAAAATAAATCAAAGGGGAGTAAATTTGTGACTGGATCTTTTGTCACCGACACCAACGACTCCCCCGGGACAACGGGGAGCAAATCCACAGGTTGTGAAGGACAAGGAGGCCACAGGTGCTGCTGCAGTTACAGCCCCGCTGCAGATCTCCAGCAAAGCTCCGTGGGCTGCTGGGCTCACGGGGCATTCACCAGCAGCAGGGCACGGAGAATCATCGACTCCAAGGGCTCCTTCTCCATGAGGGATGGGGCCAGGCCCTCAGCCAAAGGGACAAACAGGCCTGGGGTGACACAGCCAGTGAGCTTCAGGAGAGCTGGAAAAACAGGGCAAATAACCCAAACAGAATCAATGTTTGTGCTGGAGGTGCCTTGAATTTTGACAGACCTGAAGTAGAACAGCTTTAACAGACTCATGGATCCAGCCCAGTGTTACACTAATCACAGTAAACCAATTCACCAAACTGCAAAGCTCTGAGCCTGAGCCATAAAAATCTCCTGTAAACACCAGGCACTGGGATCCAATCTGTGAAGGCAGGATCATCCTGACAGCTCCCACCTCACTGCCAGTGAGGCATCAGGGATACAGGATCACTGCTGGACCCACACGGGGCTGGAAGCAGGGCAGGTACTTAAGGAGCGTTATCCTTTCTGCAAATGATTAAAAATACACATCAGCTTTTAATAGTTCAAAACAAGCACTCTGCAGCAACACCCAGTGATTTCATGTGTGAAGTTTGCTCCTGTAAACAACAGGATTTCACAGAATATTAAATCCCATAGTTTTATCAAAGAGGAAACACAAAACCAGCCTAATCTCTAAGCAAGTAGACAACTCTGATTAAAAGAAAACGGACTTCAAAAAACCCTCTAAAATGCTAAACTGAGCCATCACAGATAAGAAACCCTGCCATATGCTGCAACATCACTTTGCTGGCATCCGGCAGTCACAGGGATCAACAAAACATTGTCAGGAATTATTTCAGTGAGCACGGATGATACTGCAGAGATTAGATTAATTAAACCAGTAAATCCCAAGCATGGATCAGAAGCACCCAAGACAGAGAAAGGAAGGGAATGGAAGATGGGGAGTGTTGCCAGGAGGATTTCGCAAAGGCCTCAGCAGCCCAGCAAGGCTGGCAAGGCCCTAAGGCTGAAACAAGGAAACAAAGAGAGGGGAGAGGGAAAGTGCCAGGTCACTCTGGCACTGGCACTGAACCCCCAGCACCGCCCACCCAGAGCTCCCCCTGCTCCCCCAGCCCCGTCCGTCCCCCTGCACGGCCACCAGGACCAGCAGCAGCGATGGGCACCGTGCTGGGCAAAGGGGTCAGTGGTACATGGGACCCCATCTCAGATCTTGGGCCCTCAGGAAGGAGCCACCCAATTCCTTATCCTTCACCATATGCTTTAAAATACAGCTTAAAATATCCTTCATACAAATATACTGTAAAATACAAGGGAGGATGTGCATTGTAGGCCATAATGCACAGCACCCTCCTGACACTGGAAAGGAAGTGATACCACGCAAATGGCAACCACAAGCAGCACCACTTTGGGAAATTAGCAAATAAAATTAGAGGATAAATCACACCAGTGTCATCTGAGGAAAAGCCAATGTGGGCACAGACACCCAAAAAATTTCCAGAACAAACCTGTGGAACACATTGCCAATGGGTATTGCTGAGAGCAAACATTTAACAGGATTCAGAAAAACATGGGTATGTAGATCAGTGCCAGAAAGAAACACTTATTTCAGCTGGGTTTTATGGAAGAGGATATAAACCCCTCTGCAATAACACAGAAACACAGTAAGGGTTTTTCCTATGGGAAAAAGTTTTCCATGATGATCCATTTCCTTCTATTTCTGTGCCTTCTGAAGTATCTGAGCCTGGTACATTGTGGAAGAAAGAATTTTAAAAAGGGATGGATCATTAGGCTGATCTTCTGTTTCACTCCCCAAACTTTTGAGTAATAAGATGAGACTTAACTGGGGAAAAATGAAACTTATTAAGCAAAGTGGGGAAAGCACATACAGTATAGGAAATAGGAACCTAGAAAAGCAGTAAAGCTGGAGACCTTGGGGCTGGGTTGGACAGTAAATTAGAAATGAAAATGCAATAGAATTTGGCAGCCCAAAAGGTCAATGCAATTTGGAACTGTATGTGCCAAGACTCCCATCACTGAGCAGGGGGATAGAGCCTATTACCCAGTTTCAGATTTAAGCGGCTTGAATAAGTTTCAAATAAATATCCAAACATTTGGATGCTTAACCAAATCAAGCCTCAAAATCCTTTTGGATTTTCACTTTGATTTCTAACATCTTTATGTTTGGCCTCTTTTCTGAGAATTTAATCTGTTGTTAAAGTGAATCTTTCAAGATAAGCATCTGCAGCTGCCAAGAGACTGTTGTGTTAAGCCCAAGGACGATTTAGCATCTCGCAAACTGGGATCTTGGAATTAGAAAAAATTGCTTTGCTTTTAGCAGCAGATACATTTCACTGCCTGAGAAACGGCCTTGGCTTCTTAGAACTTCTGATTCAGTTACTCCCCTTCCCAAACCACTGCCATTTTCTTTGAACAGCACTTTTTCCTGAGGCCACTGGGCATCACACGCCAATAAATAGAGAGAAGTCTCTATTTATACACAAAATAGTCCTTTCATTTCCAAATGCCCTGCAGTGACCTCCACGTGGCTGGAGCTCCATTTACTGCCACTTCCAGCTCCAGAAGGTGGTGACAGCTCTGCTGGAGAGGGCAGTTCCCTGCACTGTTCCTCCTCAGGAGCTCGAGGAACCTGACAGACTGAGTGGGGACTAAGTTTCAGAGCCATCAGCTGACTCCAGGAAAAAGTCTTACTAGTATTTAATGACATAAATATTTAAATATTATAGTGTGGTGAATAGTAAGAATTATTTTGTCTTTAAATATGTACTTTCTGCGCTCCTTTTATAACCAAAATTACATCTTTCAACTGCTCATTGTTGTTTGATGTAACTAAATCTTCCTTGTCAGGGAAGTTAGAATCATTTCACTCACAATTTTCTTTGCAGAAGGTAGAAATTTATTCAGTCTGACCTAATGATTGAACCGAGCAGGTTTCTCCAAGCTGCCTGCCAAACTCTGAGTGTTTACTTTGTGAGCTCTGAAGCCACATTTGGAATGTTCCTTGTAAGTGCCAACAGCTCAGGAAGCTCAGGAATGACCGTGAGTTATTGAGATAAATCCAGGGCTAAAACCTGGGTGCTTTCTGAGATTGGCCTCAGTTCAGGAGGGAGGGACTTGCCACCATTTCCCTGGGAGGCTGCAGAAACACATTTTTCCAGGCGTTCCACGTCCCGGCTGAGCAGCTGAGAGTCATTCAGAAGATGTGAGCATCTCTAAACAGCCTACTCTCCATCAGGAGGGAGGAACACGAGAAGTAAAATGTATTGAAGACATCACTCAGAATATCCAGGTCAGACAGGGACAGTCAATGGGATATGGAGACTGAGCAAGCCTGGGCAGGGCAGGGCAGGGCAGGGCACGGCAGGGCAGGGGGTGAAGATGCCCCGTCTGCCCTGAACCCCCTCCTCAGCACAGCAGCTCACTGACAGCACTGCCCAAGAGCTGGGATAGATCTCTCTGACATTTCCCACAGCCAGGCTCTCTCCCAGCATTTCCCAGTGGCAGGAATGATGTGGGGGTTTCCCCAGTGATGGAGCAGTTCTGAACATGTGAGAGTCAGAGTTTCCAGAGTCCCTTAAAGCCTCCACCCTGACACCACAGCTGCAGCTCTTGCTTCCTTTCATCCATGTTCGAAGAAACTCACAATTATTTCTTGCTGGACAAACTCTTTAAATTTTCCTGTTGTTCCCTTTGACCTAAACTGCAGATTAACTGAGATCCAAATTATGTCTGTTGCAAACAGCAAATCATGTACCAAGCAACCTTAAAAAAGGATAATTTTTTAAAGATCAAAAAGGTTCAGTGTTGCCAGTCATCCTCAGTCTTTAATTCTTGGTCATTGTACCAATAAATTATAGGTTCAGATAAATATACTCTTCTCTGGGTTCTTGGAAGACAGAAACAACAACCTGAGAAATAGATTATCCTGCTTAGTACAGTAAATGGAAATTCACATTTGACATCAAAAGAAGAACATTATGTTGAAGGAATTCTTGTTCACAGTTGCCCCAGAGTGTTCACACTCACTCCATGCCAGCTGTACCACGGCTGGTGCTGGCACTGGAAGGGTTTGCTCACTACAGGACACTCAGAGGTACCTTAAGTTGTCCCAAATGGCAACAGTCATGCTACAATCTGTGCAGAAAGGTCAGAAATAATGAGATTTCCTACTAAAGCATCCTTAATAACACAGAGCAAACAGGAGCTCTTGGGATGCTCCTGACCCCACACCCCTGGTGAGTGCACAGGCCTCTGGTCCCTACATGTGGCACAGGGGAGTCCAACTGCTGGTGCTGCAGAATTCACCTGGGATGTGTCCCCCTAGAAACTCCACAGCAAACACAACGCTGAGAATTTAGTGGAAATCACAATGAAGAGGTTTTCTGACGAGGATGCCAACCTAAAACCTCAAAACTGAATTTCACTCTTTGGGTGGAAAGGTTGAGCAGAGTGTGTTACCAGTTTAAAACTGCTGCAGAGAAATAGCACTGGGAGCTCCACAGCTCAGGCTGAGGCAGGCAGGAAATTAAAATCTGGGGCTGGTGCCTGAACTATCTGATCCCCGTGGGGCATTTGTTCATTACTGCATCACACCACTGGAATCAGCCAGGCCTTCAGGCGGTGACAATTAAAACTTCATCCATTTGTTTTGGGGTAATGACACCTGTTGACACCAACTGAGAGCAAGTGGCTGCAAGGAACAGGGTCCTCCCCCTTGTATTCAATCTTTTGGCCTTTTGCTAAGCCATCAAAATGTACTTTTCCACAGAAGTTGTTCTGGTTTATTTGATCAGGCTGCCTCCAGAGGCTCAGAGCACGCGGCCCAGTCTTTGCCTTGGCTAAGCCTGTACAAAATCAGAGGCACCTGAGGCTCTGGTGGTGTCTGCAGATCCACAGTGACAATCCCCTGCCAGATGCCCAGGGCTGCTTTCCCAGAAAAGACACCCCCAGATTCAACTCCTGCTGGACTCTGCCATGTGGAAAAACCACCCACTTCTGCTGGATCCGTCCCCACCTGCTCTTCCTGGGCCCCAAAACAAGAGATTCCCCTCTGCAGAACTTCACACTGGGATTGCTTTGTAAATTCCGTACAGCCCCAAACACTCACCAGTGCCCTGGGCACCCAGTGCCAAGGCTTGACTACCTTCTCCACAAAGAAACTTTCCCTAATATCACAGAATCACTGAATCAACTAGGTTGGAAAACACCTCTGAGATCATGATGTCCAATCTAGGAACTAACAACACCTTGTCAACCTCCCAGTATCCCATCATCCCTGGGAGTAGGAAGTCATTCCCTCTTGTCCTGTCACACTCCAGACTTTTGTCCAAAGTCCCTCTCCATCTCTCTGGGAGTCTCTCGAGGGACTGGAAGAGGCTCTAATGTCTCCCCAGAGCCTTTTCTTCTCCAGGCTGAACACCCCCAGCTCTTGCAGCCCATCTCCAGAGCAGAGGTGCTCCAGGCACTGGCTCAGCTGCAGAGCCTTCCCTTGCTGTTTCTGGAGGGGGAAGGGTTTTTAAAGGATTGGCAGTAATTTTTTTCTCAGTTGTTTTCCATGCCCGGGTTTCTTTGCTAAATACCAGCTCTGCTTTGTGACAGCAGTGCCTGCTCTTGACTTCTACTCCCTGGTGTTTCATCCTCCAGCCATGCCCACCACATTCTCCTGATCATCCTCAAGTGATTCCTGAGATACATGACACATATCATCTTCTCTCCTAGAGTCCTGATGGCTTTGCAAGTTAATTAAAATAGAACTTCAAAGGCTTTTTGTAATAGATTATAATATCTTTGGTTTCATGACATCTGTTAAAATTTACAATTAAGGATGTCATTTTTGGTGAAAAACATGTTCTTTTACACCCAGACCATTTATTTGTGTATTTATTTAGTGACAGAGCATTTCATTTATAAGAAACATGCAAAAGCAATCATTAATCATACTTTTGTCACAAAGCAGCTTCCCCAGCAGTTCACTGCAAGCCCACAGACAAGCTGCTCGGGTGTGGGTGTTCCAAGGAGAGGCAAGGAGCCCTGCCAAGGGAGCTGCTGGAGGCGCCTCTTTGTTTCAAAGTCTAGCAGAGAGGAAAGAAACAGGAAAACAAAGAATTGGCAGAGAGAAACTGGAGTTATCTGCGAGGGATGCAGCACAATGGATGGGAAAGAAACATCCCATGGATGCTGTGATGGGCCACAGTCTCTTCTTCATGTGGTCCCATGGCACTGGCAGCCACCAGCTGCTGCAGCAGTGGAGGACAAGGGAACCACAAAGGTCCCTCAGGTGGAACACCCCCTTAGGGCTGTTTGTCCCATTTTTGTGGACAGTCCTTGCACTTGGTTATCTCAATAGCTGCAGAAAAGACTTGAGGCTTTTGCACTTAATTCTGTTTAAAGGAAAGTGTACTGCTGTAACCACAGCTTTGTAACACTCACATAATCACCGAAACTCAACATGTCTGCTCATGTGATTTCCAGTTTGCCTTAGTGATCATTCCTAACCACTGGGAAGGACTCTGGACACAGAACAGCCTATGAAGATCTGTACTGAGCAATCTGTAGGTGATTAATTTCAGTACATTACAATGCCACACTCCTCTCTGGGGATCAGCATTTTAAAGCACAACATCCCCTTCCCCAGCTGGTGCAGAGCTCTCAGTGCTGTCACCCCACAGCACCCCTTGTTTGCTTCTCCCGGGGGCTGGGAATGAACAGGCTCTGGGATCACCACACAGGCTGCTGTGGCCAGACCCTGCCCGGGACAGGCATGAAGGTCACTACATGTGCACGTGAGTCATGGACTAATGCCTTTCCTGAGCTCTGCCCTATGTTTTAATGAGTGCACTCAGTGCTCAGCACCAACCTGGGGGGTTGCAGCTCAGCTCGTGAAACCCACCATCAAAAATCAATGAAAGATGAAAAGCCCAGTGTCCATTACCAGAAGGGTGAGATGCAGCAGCATCTTCACAGCAGCTACAGTGCAACTCCATGATGCACCATCCTGTGTCTGCAGGTGCTGTTATTAAACATTAACAAACAGCACAGAACAGCTTTTTGTCTGCCCTGTGCTACAAACCAGAAACTGTCCCTGTCAGTCATTGATTTAAAGGTAAAATAACACAACTATACCCTAACCCTGCAGGGGAAGAATCCAGAGCAGGCTGAAAAAAACAACATTATTCCTGGTGGGTTTTGTGGCAAACCCTGCGGCAGGATTGCCAAAGAAGCTGATGTCAGAGGACAACAGCAAAGTCACCTGGGCTGTGGTGGGGCTCCAGTGGGGAGTGTTAGGCTTTGACCAAGGCCTGGGTGGAGGGAGAGCAGCTCCAGCCATTCTCCTGCCCTGAGGCTGACACTGCCCTCAGCCAAGGAACACAGGTCACATCCTGTGTGGCTGCAATTATCACTGTTTTCCATAAAATCTAAAAATATTAGCTGTGTTACAAGTGAACCTCTGAAAGGCAGTAAAGATTCGTGCTAGTGCTGTAAGTATGTCCCAGATCTCCCATTTTAGAGGGCTGGTTTCAAACTCTCACACTCTGGTTTGTGAACTTTTGTGCTTTTTAATTATATAGCAGTGAAAAAACAGAAAGGGCCATCTTGGAAAAAAAAGGTTTAGAACTGAGAATCAGTTGGATCTCTGCTATTCTAAAGCACAAATATAGACAGTGCCAGATTGCCTCAGCTACCTACACCACCTCTATGCATCACAAAGCTCAGATGGCCTCAAACCAGCCAGATCTGGTTGAAAAACATTATAAAACCATAATTCTACTTCAGTTATTTTTCACCAAACTGGCAGGGAAGTTGACAGCCTCAAACCCTTTGAGCTCATTGCAGATAAGGAACTTTGTGCACGAGGTCATCTCAACATCTCAGCATCTGGAAGCATGTTGGGAACAAACACTGCTGGCTGTGGCAGGATTGCTGTGACACTACAGTCACTGTGATCTCAAACATGTCAGTATTGTCATGTGGCTGTGGAAGGACCCCAGCTCTCCATTGTCCTCATCTCCTGTTAGTGCAGGGCTGACCAAACAGCACTTCTTACAAGTGCAATTCTTACAAAACTCACTCCCATTTGAACTTCCAAGTGGCACTCGGGGAATATGGTTTGGAGGTGATTATGGTGGTTGATGGTTGGACTAGATGATCCTGAAGGCCTTTTTCAACGCTGAGGGTTCTGTGATCTCCCCAAGACCCGCCAGGTACAAAGGCCAGAGGAACAACTATGGTCACAATTGGTGACCACCCCCAGTGGCCTCCTTCAGTCTCGTGTGTTTTATTCTTCCCACAACACATAACTTCAAACACCCTGTGACCTTCACTTGTCGACAGAGTGAGGATGTAAGTGGCACTCCAACTTTTGAGAAGGTATTTGCTAATTCCACCCTCATCTGCAATGCCCAGAGTCCTTCCCCACAGGACTGCTTACAGCTCTCCCCGCATGCCCCTGATGCCATCAAAGCAACTCTTAGAAGAACAGCAATCTCCTGGAAGGGGCAAAGACCCTTTCTTAGGCACTGCTAGAGAGTGTTGAAATCAGAGGAGCCTCTGCTGCTCGCCCAGATGTGGGTAACTTTGTTTTACAGTTTGCTCCTAAACATTCAACATGAAGAAAAATTGCTGCAAATTAAGGGCTTTCATTCAGTCATCTTGTAGAATTCCCTTTTATCACACCTACCTGGGCAGTTCATGCATCTGTGAGTGCAGAAATGGGTCATTGAGGTGAAACGCCTTGGTGGAAAATCAGTCATGAAATGCAGGTAGCAGATCCACTGACCCACAAATGCCAAAGCACAAGGCTCGTGGGACACTCTTACCTTCACCTTCCTCGGGCTCTGTGTCTCCGTGGGCCAGAAGCCACTCATGCCACAGTGCTCTGCAGAGTCGGATCAGCATTTCAGCTGTCCGGGCCAAAATATATCTGAATCAAAGGGCATCTGCAGCAACAATGTCAAATATGACAAGGCAGGCAGGAACCAGGTCTAATAGCCGAGGACTTCCTGACTTTTTAAGCTATTCAATTGAACATTTAAAAGGTTTAGTCTCCTCTCAGGTCTCAAAAGCACCCCAGGGCAGGCTTAAGTAACTGCACCATTAGGCATCGAGCTGTAAATTGCCTATTAAGTCTGAGTGAAACTGTAAAATTGCTTTTCACAATGCAAATTAATGTAAATAAGAACAATTGGTTACACATATCACAGACTATCAGATTGACGACAGATGATGAACACTGGTTTCTCCCCCTGAATTAGCATTGCTTTAAAGTCAAAGTTGTTCGTGTTTAGGAGGTCTGGACGTTCTCGTGATAAATTCCACTAGTGCATTACAAACACACGCACATCAGGATGTATAGCCTCTATTACATGAAATATAAACCCCCTCTTAGGCCAGGCACTGATACTTGCTTTCAAGCCTGATAGAAACACCACAAAGCAAAGCAAAGCACAGTCAGCCACGACTTAACCTCAGTCAGAAGAGGGAGATCATGAATCGGTTGTGAAGCCGCTAGGATGGAGGGAGGAAATCTCAGAACTATCGATAGATGATCAAAGCCCCATCTGGAGCCCCTGGGCCCCAGTCCATCACTGGTGGGAGCATCTGTGTGCCACAGTTCCCACCGTCATTGCCAGGGGCAGCGTCTGGGCAGCTCATGTTTAGATTTGTTTCCCAGAGATGCAACAGAATTATCATCAGAAAGGTAAATCGGAATGTAAATCAGAAAGGCCCCTTCTTTGCCTCATCCTGGGCTAAAACAGAGTCACCACACACAGGCACAATCAACTCAGCCGTTTGGGAAGAACAAGAACAAGGTCTGTGCCAAGAGGGACATGTTCAGTCTCAGTAGCCGACATGTGTCCCACAAACTCACCCTTCAGAGACGCTCCTGACAGCGAGGGGAAGTGGCACTACATCAGCCAGAGAAGTTTTCCTCTCTGGCTGGGGGTGTTCTTATTAGAGGTTTTGCTTATCATTATTAACATATGTTATCTGAAAATTTACATTCCCATTAGCTACAGAGATAACTGTTGCTGGTTTATTAGAGACTCTTGCAGAAATCAGATTTCCTGATAGCTCCCTGAGGATTACAGCTCACCTTGGGGAGGGGATGGGGAGCTGTGAAGGAGGTACCAGCTCCCTGTGCCCACAGACCACCCTGGGGCCATGCCTGGCTGCCCCAGAAAACAGGGCACAGACACCCCCTCTACCTACACACCTCTGGGCTTGGGCTCTTGGAGTGCACAGAGCAGGTGCCATGAGACCCGTGAGGAGAACCAGCAAGGCTGGAAACTCAGCCCATGTCTCACAGGGCCGTGGCCATGGGCAATGAAGAGCTCAGCACAGACAACTGTGGTTTCAGGCCACGTTCATCCCTTCCCTCCTCACTGTATTCCCAGCAGATTTTTCTTCTCATATTTCTAACATTTTAATTGCTGTTTTAAAGCACAGTATTTGGAAAGAGTCTGGTACGAGGTGCACAGGTCAAATAAACACCACGTTTGCTTATCTTCCAGAGTAATAAATTTAAAGGAAAAAAAATAATTAGCCACAAGCTGGAAGTGTTTTCTTTCAGCCTCGGGGACCTTTCAGCTTTTTGCATCTCCCTCTCATTAACATATTGGTAGGTATAGATTAATTAGGCAAAAAGAACTTAAACCAAATTTGAAAACACTGCCCTCTATTTTATGTTGGCTGCCTTGGTGTTGTCAGGGGGTTGTTCAGGCCTTGCTCTGTTTGGCTGTGCTGAATGCATTAGCATCATTTTGTATCACACTGCTCACCACTTGGGATGTAACATCTGAAGATCTTAATCCCTGGGTCTGCCTGCCCTCTCCTCACAGGTCACCCCATGGAAAATCGATAGCCCAGAAAATAACAAATGCCTGGATCTGTAGGGTTGCTGCAGCCCCAGGTCTCAGCTGTGATATTCTTCAGTCAGGCAATAATTCCATGGGAGCTGTTGCTGTGCTCTGTACCTGAATGTATTTCTTGCCTCAGCTCATGCACCTGGTCTGCACAAAGTATAAAATGAGCCCTGAAAACCACCCAACCCGAATGTTAAAAGGCTGTTCCCCAAGCATCAGAGCATTCCTATAAATCACTAGTCCTGAAGTGCAGGACTTTACAACACTGTTACTACAGCTATTTATTGGGGCTTGAGACACTGCAAACAGGATCCCTGTGCACATAAAGTCACAGTGATTTATTTTAATGCATTTTGTAAGTAAATTCTTAACAGATGGATGGAGCACCAGAAGGGTGACACAAGGGAGTCAGCAGGTGGACAGAAAAGCCAAGAATGGACTGGCACTGATCAGATTATCCACTCCAAATACCTTGAGACAAGCACAAGCTGCCCACACAACAGGCTGGCACTGACCAGACAAACAAGCAAAAATAGCGTGGAGCTGCAACCTGTCTCCAGCATCCTGTTCCAGTCCTGACTCCTTCCTGCAGGGACGTTGTGCAGAGACTCTGGGCAGCCTGTCCCCACACAGCCAGGGCTGGCAGGGGGACACGAGGGCTAGTGGTCCCCAGGACCCACCCAGGCACCCGGTGCTTTGCAGGAGACACGAGCAGGGGCCCAGCTCTTGGCACAAGTGTGTGCATACACACACACACACATGGTCTGGGGGCTCTCCAGCACTAACACGTCCTCATGAAGGTTCCTGCCAGAGCAAATCCTGATGGAATGGTCAGGCTGCTGCTCAGCTGTTACAAATAATCCTTGTAACTTTGCCCAAATTAAAAAGTGGGTTTTTAGAACAGCTGTAAAGCTGATGGCCAGATATGTTTGTGTCTCCTCCTGCTTTCTGACATTACCTGTTCTGTTCAGTGGCTCCTCCAGCCACCCCTGCTTGACACACAGCTCTTACCCAGATGCCACTCCAGAGATGGGGCTTCACCTCAGTCCATGCCAGCACCACCAGGTGAAGGGACCTTCCCTCTGCTCTGGAGGGCTGGCCAGGACTCACGTCTGTGCCCCTCCAGAGCTGAATGATTTCAAGTATATTCCTGACCTTCAGCCTCTCCTCAGAACAACCAGTAATGGCACATGTTAGATCAGGGTGCACCATGATCTGTATCAGGTCTTGTTCACAGCTTTTATTGTGTAATCATCCCATTTCCCTACTGAAAAAAATAACTTTTCCCTTCCCTGTAACATTATATTTAAAACCTGAGGGAACACTACATCTGAACAGATTGTTTGTGATGCTCTAGAGGAAGAGGAGCTTTGATTGGGGAAACCAAAACCCTAACCAGAACTGAAGGTTTGGTTTCTTCTCTTACTCTTGAAAGTAATCATTTACTCAAAATGCATTTCCAGAGATTATTATGTCCCCACTGTACATCAGCAAAAACTCCAGGAGTTTCGCTCCACAACAGAGATGGAAGAGCTCCATGCATTAAAATGCAACTGAAACAAGGTTTTGCTATTTTATAAATATCTCCTGGGTTAAATCCAGCCTGCTCCCATGATGTTATGAAGGCACAGTTTAATAACACCTAGGTGGGATCATTGCCATTCCTTGTTTGCAGTACCAAGGCTGCAGAGCTAAAACCACAGCTGGATTTCCTCTCCAGCTTCCCAGGCAGTGTAGCATTCCTTGTTTCTTTCTCTGTTTGTTTGTTTTGAAATGGCAGCCCTCAAAGTAATTACTGTTCTCAAAAAAATTTTCCTGCCCTCTTTGTGCAAGCAGCATTCTCACTAAATATGAAATAGGAGCAGGTGTTTATCCTAAGCCTTAGCACAAACCAAAGGACAGTCCCAGACTCAGTGGAGCTGGGAGAACCAACAGGTTCCTCAGCATTCCGGCCCCAGTGAAAGAGCCTCATGGACCTGCCCAGCCCCTGCCACCAGTGCTGGTGTGGCTGTCACGTCAGAGGGGATGCACAAGGACACAGGTATCCAGGAAGAAGTAATGAATTTCCATAATTTCTGGTATGCCTGGAAAAAATACACACAGCTCTTACCTGAGAACTGAGACAGGACTTGCAAATGTTATTTGTTGTCACCACTAAGGGAAGAATTCACTGGCCTGGCCCTTCACAAAGGATGGAGTGGATCTGTCTGAGTCCAGGGGCATCATGTTTGCAACATTCCCATCCCAGGGACTGCAGCATCAGGGTGTTCCAAAACCCACACTGGAGGTGCCAGGAGAAGCTGTGCCCAAGAGCACAGGCAGCATGAGCTCTTGCACCTGATTAAATCCAAATTGCCCCCCAGCAGTTTGTGCCTGGGTGAAACCCAGCACCAACCCAGCATTAGCCCTCGCTGATTGTTGAGCCCCACCGCAGTCCCACTGAGTGAGCACTAAGTGTTTGGCTGGAGCCCTTCCCAGTTGGATCTCTCCACAGCTCCAAGCCTGTAGCCAGGTAACACAGAGGTAAAACAGCCCCTCAGCCTGGGCTCAGGACGGTGCCAGGGAACAGCCTTCAGCTGCTGTGAGGGGCAGGGGAGTGAGATGGCACAGGGGGAAAGGTCAGTCAACTGTGCTGCCAAAGATAAGCTGCCAGGAGAGAAGTTCATCCTGGCACCTGTGCTGGGCATGCAGGGAAACAGGGACTGCTTGGGGGAGGCTGGAACACAAACCTTCGAGATGACAAGCCTGTCACTCCTCCCAGCCCTGGAGATGTGTCTGCTGGCAATGGAGCCAGGGATGCCATTAACGGATCAGAGTTGAATATGTTAATGGTGGACACACCAGGGCACCATCTCGTGCCAAAAAAAGAGAAAAAAAGAAAAAAATTAAAAGGATGAAACGTCTGTTGTTGGCCAAAGCCCACCACACCCAGCAGGATGGCAATTTCCATGTGTGCTGTCCCTGCACTGGGCAACACAGCACCGAAAGGTCAAATAAAGAGACTTTGTTCCAAATGTAAAAGCCAATGGCTCGAGACCACAGTGACCCACAGCGTGGAGCCCTGCACTGCTGGCAGTGCCACTGGCACCGTGGGCAGGGGCTGTGGACGGGGACTGAGGGATGGCAGCAATGACCTGGCGACTTCCCACACAGCCAACAGACAGACAGACAAGGAGCACACAGCTGCAATGTGCTCCAGCTTTGGTGTAATATCTAAATCCCAGTTACCAGGATTCAGCATCCTGTATCAGCAATAATGACTAGAACTATTGAAAGTCATTAAGGAACTTGCTAATCAGTCTCCTAATGGAGGCTATCTGTTTCCCTTTACACAGAGACAAATTAAGCAGGTTAAAGCAGCTCCCAGCAAACATCTGTTGAAGCAACTCAGAATTAATGGCAAATAAAACTGAGTTCCCTT
This sequence comes from Pitta sordida, assembly GCA_013390025.1. Lineage (NCBI taxonomy): Eukaryota > Metazoa > Chordata > Aves > Passeriformes > Pittidae > Pitta > Pitta sordida. The sequence goes on from WEKX01006557.1 coordinate 163,635, forward strand.
TGTGGTTGATTTTTCTCCCAACTGTACTTATAAACATGCTGTCATGACTTGTCAGTCCAAAACAACTTTGCAGCACGTTCTCATCCCCTCACAGCATCTTGGAAAAGTTCTCCCAGATCATCAAGTCTAACCAAGAACTGCCAAGGCCACCCCTAATCCGTGTCCTTGAGTGTCACATTCAGTTTTTAAATCCCTCTGGGGATGGGCATCACTGCCCTGGACAGCCTGTGCCAGGGCTGGACAAACCTTTCAGGGAAGAATTTTTTCCCTAATATCCAACCTGAGCCTCCCCTGGCACAGCCTGAGGCCATTCCCTCTCATCCTGTCCCTTGTCCTGGGAGCAGAGCCCGACCCCATCCAGCTCCCCAGGGAGCAAGAAGGTCCCTCCTGAGTCTCCTTTTCCCCAGGCTGAGTCCCACCCCATTCCCTCTGCCCCCAGTGCCATGCGGCTGATGGCCCAGCAGCCCTGGGCAGGTGCTGCAGGTGGCACTCGCCAGCTGGCCAGCAGCAACCGAGGATTGTTTGTAAAGAAAGCTGTAGAATTGCATTACCAGAGCCAGAGGGAAAGCGTGAGAAACCATCGGTGCTGCTCAAATGCTAATTGGTACCTGAGAGAGCTGGTGCAGCTCACCATCTGGGCACACTCAGAAGCATTTTCAGGCGAGGTACATTCAGCCCTGCATGTGTTGGGCAAGGCTCTTCTGAGCCTCAGCACTACCACCCCACTCTGTGCGCCTGTGACACATCACCCTGGGCCTCCTTCCCAGATGTCAGTAAATTAGAGTCTCCTTGACACTGATAGACAAGTTGTCACGGAGCTGTTTGTGTCTCCAAGGCAGCTGCAGAGAGCTCTGCCCATGCAGCCGGGTTGTGAGGAAGAGCCTGGGGTGTTCATTTGCTCGCTCACTGATTACTGTCCCCACTCACACCTTTGGTCCTGGTACCTGCCCTGGTACCTGCCCTCCCGTGCCTGTGCAGGGATGGGTCCCACACGCCCCAGGGAAACACTTGTTCTGACAGTGAGAAACTCAAACAGGCACCAAGACCCCAAACAAGAGATTCTGAGTTCAGCAGACAGCGACACGAACAACGTTCCCCAGCCCAGCAGGAACCTCTGCAGGCCCCACCAAGCTCCAGAGTCCCAGCAGTGATCTTTCCCTGCACAGCAGCACTGCCTCTCTCCCAGCTCCAGACACGGTGTGCAGAGCCAGCTCAGGCAGCTGGCCAGGGCCAAGCCTCCGGAGAGAGATGAACAATCCACCTGAAAACTCATCACTGTCATCCATCACGGCTGTATTACAAACCCTGGCCTCTGACAGAGTTGGGGTATAACCCTTTCCCATAACCCCTCCGACAGATTTCCAAACTAGATAGATACCCAGCTTAAAAGGAAGGTGAAAACACTGATATTAATAAGAGTCAAGCACATTTCCAGGAAAAGCAAGCCTTGAGTAAACCCCAGGAGGCACCTGGCTGCACTCTGGGAGCCCGTCACCCTTTACATCTCATCTCTCATTGACGAGAACCGTCTGCCTTTCATTATACACTGGTACAAAAGCCCAGACACAATTCCACAGAAGATGGACAGGGAAAAGCCACGTTTGAAGCTGAGTGGCTCCAGTGAGCAGGTCCCCGGGATCAGCTGGCTGCCAGTCTGCAGCCCAGGCACTGAGCACAGGGTGACCCACAAACCCAGCCAGAGCTCCCCTCTGCCAAACAGGGTGAGCTTACCACACTCACAGACTGATAAACTGGGAATCTGAAGGTTGGTTGTTGCTGAAATTGGGTCATTCCAGTCTCCCATCCACTATGGAATTCTGGCATTTACATTATAATAACAGTTTTCCCTTCCCTTCCACGTTTCACATGTGCAGATGGATCTGACACATGCTACCAAACACTTTTTTGTAGACATAGGTTTTTGGGGTATTTTTTTCCCTTTTCAAGCACGAAAGCTGCTCCACGAAACCTAATGCATGAGTTGTCTGTCATCCAACTTCGTCAGTGCCAAGCAAGAGACATCAGGAAGCTTTCAACTGTGCATGCTCAAGGCAGAGCTTTTACATAAGAAATGAAACAGAAATGCCCCAGCCCAGCAGGGACAGAGGAGGCTCAGGCAAGGCTGGCAGGGCACAGCAAACTGGGCAAAATGGTAAGACAGCATCAGTTAAATGGCAGAAATTCCCTGGTTGGAGTCTCTGGTGGGTCTTATTACAGACTCCATATCTGGAGAGTTTGGGATTATCATATTTTATAGAATATTGGGAAAAGGTGAAAACAGGAGAAACTGTGAGGAGAAATGAGAATAACCTCAAGGTGAAAAAAAAAGAGATTAATGATCAGAAAACTGAGACAGTTACAGATTTTAAATGTAAGTTTCATTTAATTTCTCCTGTTCTCCATACTCACAGATGAAAAACACAGTCTCTGATGATTTTAGATATTTGATTAAGTTTTCCAGGAAAATATGAAAACAGCTTAGCTCTACACTTACCCAAGACATATCCTTTTGCCTTCACAGTGAAAATGCACAAGATGGAAACAGCCTGATTCAGCTCCAGCACAGCACAGCAGCCACAGAATGGTAAAAGGGGTTTGGCTCCACGAGCCATCCCACTGGAATGATGGGATGTGTCCCTATCCAGCACTTTTGATGGCTAAAGAAAGTTAATTAGAACTTCTGAAACAATGAGACATCCAGTTTTTCAGAGATGATTCATCCTGCGTCCGCACTGTTCTCCCCAGGGTCATTTTCAGAGTAAATTAATCTCTCTAATGTCAGAGTGGAGTTATCAGCAGTGACACCGTGGCCACAGTGGTGGCAGCAGCAGTGGCCGTGCTGCAGAGATGTGGGGGTGGCACTGATGGCATGGGGTCTGACAAGACAAAAAATCAGTTTAAAATTAAAATAAACCCAAACCACACCAAAAGCAACAGAGGCTCTTTCAGCCTCTGGCCATGCCTCTGTTCCTCATCCTTCCATCTGGAATGGACAGAGATAACATCGCTGGGCTGCCCTGTGCCACACCAGAGGTGCTGCTGGGAAGTGCTGGGGACAGGGACAACAAACATCCCCATTGCTGCTGCCCCAGCCGTGGTGGGGATGGGCCCTGGTGCTGCTGAATTAAACATGACTTTCTCTAGCCTGCCTTCAGCACCGCGTACTGCAGCCAGAGCTCCTGAGTTTGTTCAGCTGGGACATTCCAGCAATCGCAACATGCTCTGAGAGTTGGGAAAATAAAATACCAAGAGTAGCTGTTGTAACTCCTCAACAGCCTTCGCCTTGGAGGCTGCCACTCTCATGGAGCTCTGAGCCATTCCCTGAATACATCCTGCAAGTCATTTTGTCTGCTGCCTGTTTGAAAAGCAAGTTAGATAATATTTCATATTTTTCTTGGCAAGATGAGCTTCAGAACTGGGTTCCAGCAAATATATTCTGGAGTCTACACGCTTGTTTCATGTGCCATCACATTTCTGACCAATTTAACAACATTTGACCAAATTTTTGGGGTTTGGCAAGCACTTTTGCCAGGAAATTCATTAGCTGGGATTTGCAAAACTAGAGGAAAAATGTCAATATTTACACAGGCAGAGAGAATTCATTTTCTGATTATTGCAGGGATTGCTGGTATTTTCTTTAGCCCCAGTTATCTCTGGCAATACACAGGATGTGACAACTGTTGGACCTCAAATAGCATCACTCACATGAAACCGTGGCCAGGCTGGACTTTTATTAAGCACAGGGAGGCACTTGCTGAAGAATCCAATACTAACATTGATTACAAAAATGTGACAGTTAAAAATAAGACACGTGAATGCTTTCCTCCTGCATTTCCCATTGACTGGCAGGCTGGTCCCACCACTCCCCCAGGCAGGAGCATAGGATCCCCCTGGGCTGACTCAGGAGGAAATCCTGCCCCATCCACGCTGCTGGAATGGTCCCATCTGCAGTGACAATTCAAAAACCAGTTTAAATCCTTGAGGCTGAGTGAGTTCTGCACTTGGTGGGCAGGGGATGCACCCAAGGCAGCACAGAAGGAAGTGGCGTGGCAATCCCTCCTTCCAGCCAGTGGTGAAGGCCAGGCTGGCAGGGTTTGGAGCAATGGTGTCCTCTGTGATTCTATGGACCAGAGACATCCCAGCAGCTGTGCCAGCCATCCCCTGAGGGTGACTGAGCACTCAGTGCCACACTGGAACCATTTGCTGCTCCTGAGACAGACACACCCCCACTGGAGCCCCAGGGCAGCCCCACCGCCCTCCCCCAGTAACTACCAAACAAACTATGCACCAAAATAAATGAGCCTGGCCATTTGTTATCTTACTGCTGCTCCGGCAGCACGCTGAGGGTTGTAAATTGGGTGCTGTATTAAAAATGACAGAAACACATCGGGTCCTGTGCTGAGAGAGGGATTTCACTGAGGTGTTGGTGCCTCTCAGCACCTGCACACGGTGATGGGGCGGAGGGAAAAGGCAACAGAGACACTGAGAGGCCACGGTGCTGCTCAACGATCCACAGGAACAGAAATCAGAGGGAAATGGTTCTGGGGCTGCAGCGTGTGTTGGAGCAGGGTCCTGAGAGTGGCAGCAGGGCAGGAAGGTGAGCTGAGGTGGCAGCAGGTGGCAGAGAGACAGCAGAGGGTAGTGGGCAATGGGCATCCAGAGGAAGCCACCTCCCTGCAGGGATCTGTGCTGAGCACCACTGCTGCTCTGGGGGAGCAATGCTGAGCCACCCCAAACAGGACCATCAGCTCTCTGCAAGCACAGTTACCCTGGGCTGGGGGGCACAGGGAGCCCATAAACAGAGGTGGACAGAGCCACCACCTGCACAGCACCCAGTGCCTGCCAAGGGCAAGAGGAGCACAGCAAAGGGAACACAGGGACAAAATCCTGGCAGGGCAGAAGGATGCTGGGACTGCAGAGCTGTGCAGCCAGAATGATGTGATGAACCCAGAAAGCAATAACTGAGGAGCTGTCTGTCTGAAACACACAGAGCAGAGGTCCAGACACTACTTGTTTGTGAAGGTTTGCACTTCTCAGAGGGCTTTTCTCAGAGTGATCCCACACTCTGAGGCAGGATTACCTTCCCTCCCTCCGTTCTGCCGAGCACACGGCTCTGGATGAATTATTGAACTCCTCGTTTGCCACGCTCTGGGTAACGACAATCTCTGTGCTGAGAGGACAACCTGCCAATTCCTCAACTTCTCTGTGTGTTATTAACATGACACGTCAAACACACACGTCAACAGCCCACAGAAAACCCTCTTTGCTTTGGCCTCACATTATGCAAAGCAGAGAAATTATCACAAAGAGGGCTTCCCCCAGTTGTTAGCAGGTTCCATTACTAGGCCACTTAATCTATTTTAATGTTCTTCTCCCTCTTGCTCCACATGAAAGCTTTACTGCCAGCACTACAATCGTATAAATACAAGTTAAATCCTGAGACTGTGAAGAGTTTTGGTTTCAGAGCTGAAGTAGAGAAGGACAACAAGAGATCCTGGATGGGAAGGAAACTGGGGGATACATCTCCAGTGTCATTGTGGGGGACAAATTAACCCCTGGGTCTAATTAAAGGTGAAACTTTTCAGTATACTTAATCACACGCTTACATATATAGAAGAGATATATACATTTACATATATAGAAGAGAAAGATCTAATTTGTTCAACACTTTTCAAAGAGTAACATAATAACTGAATTGATCAGTAGTGATAGCATTAACTATAACTATATTAACATATATATAACAAATATATTATAAAGATTATTGCTCGGATGCGCAGGTGTACAAGTAATTAAACATTTGCTTCTCTGTGAATAATGATAAGGTTTCCCACCTAAGCAGTGGCTGATAACATGAGGACAACTGCCCTGGGTGGCCAATGCAATTCATTACCAGCATCTCACCTTTGGCAATTACCTTAAATGACCTCTAGTGCTAAGCCAGAAGGAAATGTTTAGGTGTGATCACAATAAACATGCATAAAACTCAAACCAGGTCACCCATAAAAAAAAAAACAAACAGAAAAATGAGAACTCATTTGAATAATACTGAGATGTAAAGATGCATTCATTTTTTGTTGTGTGTTCTATGATAGACTGTAATAAAGCTGTGATTACATCCAGAGATATGAATTTATAGTTCTCATTTCTCGATATAACAGCCGAGAAGGCATTAATAACAACTGAGGATCAATCAAAATCAGAAATGCTTTCTGAGAAAGGGGTAATTGAGAAACAGAAAACTCAACACCTACAACAAATGGTTCTTCAGGGAGAGACATTATTTCTGAAATATGTTGACTGTTATCTAATTAAATAGAGGAAATCATCCTGGTGGCTGGACTCCCAGAACCCATCGCAGCTGTTGCTCAGAAGTGCTCATTAGCAGGAGGAGCTGTTGTGCTGGAGCAGCAAGTGCCATTCCAGAGGAGTTCAGAGGGACTCAGGGACATTAACCCTTGGGAGACAATGAGAACCTTCAAGGAAAGCAGGATCTGGAGACTTCAGGGCTGCATAACCAGCCAAATCATTCAAGATGGATTGTTTCACTCAGGTTGAAATGTCTGTGGAATACATTACTCAGTGTTTTCACTGGCTGCTTGGCCATCCCCAGTGATACCTCCCATGTCTGGATGAAGCCACCAGTCTGCAGCAATGACAGCAATGATCACCCTGTGCCCAGCTCACACAGCAATGCAGTGACAGCCCCAGCTGAGGCCAATGAGAAATTAGGGAGGCTCATCAGATTTAACTCAGGTCACCTGTAATTGGGCTGGGTTTATACCAGGCTCCTCCCAGCAAAGCCTGGTCTCTGCTGTGCTCCTTGTGCCTGGTCCTGTGCCCTGAATGGGCCTCACAGCAGCAAAGCACCATTCCAAACACAGCTCAGCACCACACCTACCAAATCCATGGAATGTTTCCTCAATCACCTGGATGCTTGAGCATTCAAACTTATTTAATGTCCCTGGGAGATTCAGTTAGTCAAGGTGTTACAATATGTGATCTACAGGATATGACTGATGTTAAATTGACTACAGGATAATTAGATGCTAATGTCACCATTGTATCAGCATGACAAGAATGTCACCCTCTGCCACATCTGTGTAATTTCTGAGTGACTGTGGTGTCACCTTGGAGGTTGTTTAAGGCACCCTGATGACACAATTGCAGGGTTGCCTGTGCAGGGTGGGCTGTTTGGGTGTGGGCAGACCCAGGGTTGCTGCAGGGTCTCAGGGCTGTCTCACCTACTGTGCCACAGAACTAAGGCTGAGGACATGAATTCTGGTCTCAAACATGTTAATTAGTGTCCCCCTGAAGAATGAGGGCACAACCTGGATATTCTCCCACAGTGCCTGTTTACAAACACAGAATCACAGAATCCCAGACTGGTTTGGGTTGGAAGGGACCTTAAAGCTCATGTTGTTCCACCGCCTGCCATGGGCAGGGACACTTTCCACGGTCCCAGGATGCTTGAACATGGCCTTGGACACTCCCAGGAATGCAGGGTAATGAGTAGGTTCAGCACCCACCACGCTGAACCCACGCAGATCTGATAAAATCTGTTATGCTTTTATCAGATCTCAGATGTAAAAACTGTCCTCCACCACAAACCCAAAGTAATTTTAATCTCAGCTGGATCTTATCAGCCATCCTGTACCTACCAGCTCTTTGACACAGAAATCAAACAAAATACTCAAATTAAAGGTACACAGATGTTATGTGTATGAAGATGTTATCTATAAAATATTATGAACTTTAAATGCAGAAATATATTCCAGAATTTCCTTCTTTTTCAAGATGAAAACTTGTTGCAGATAGATGTCAAGTTTGGAACGATCATCAGGAGGAATGCCATGGCCAACAACAAACCCATTCCTACCTCCCCTAGCCTTGAATTTAATTGAGGAGTCGATATTGGTCTTGGTGTTTTAATTATACTCTGAAAAGATTCTTACTTAGGGACATTTAGAAGGGTTATGTCAAGGACATTCAGAAGTGGCAGGGACATTCAGAAGTGTCCCGGACACTTAGAAGTGCAGACAAGCTCTGTCCTAACAAACCCAGTTTCCTCTAGTCTGTGAGATCGGGGCACTGACGTTTCAATGCCTCGTACTGGGAACACTACAGACAATCCAATACTGGAAGTGAAACTTGTGAGGCACGACATGGCTGAATTCTGACCAGCAGAGGTCAAGAAAATTAACTTTTTCCTTTTGGCAGCTGTGCCAGGAGTTCACTGCGGGCGTGAATTCAGAGCATCACCTGCCAGGTCCTGCCCAGCACTGCCCCAGCCCTGGCTGTGCCTGCAAACCCGCCTGATCCACACAAGTGACCATTAGCTATGGAATTGCCACTTTATATTCACTCCCAGCTGGAGCTTTCCCGTGCTGGGCACATTCAGAGGGTTGACACTAAAACATGCAGAGCAGTGCATTAAGGCATCAAAAAGGGTAACTTAAAAGTCATTGCCATGGCTACATGACAACTTATTTTGCTGTATAGTATGTTCTATGAAATATGTATGATCCCATTTAATATATATCCTTTGTTTTCAGCATTTCATTTCTGATAATATCCTTTTAATGGTCTTTTAATTATTGTAATGATTAGACCCTTACAAATCAACATGTTTTATGTTACATATGCTGAAGTCCTTTAAAAATATTTCTTTTTCCCCGCACTTTAAAAGGTGCTTTGCTCTTTTGCAGTGTCTGGAATCTCTTCAGAGCCACATTATAAAGTCTTCCTGAAGCCTCATTTCCTTCCCCAGCTGTCAAGGGCTCCTCGTGCCTCTTTCTTCTTCCCTTAAGGATGTGATAAAGAGAAAACATCAAGCATCCATTGTTTGCATCTAAAATGTAATTGATCACATTCTTCATCTTTTTATTAACCAGGAACCATTATGGGACTATATCTTGGTATTGAACTTGTAAACAAGGGGCTCAGAAGAGCAGCACAGCACTGAAGGTGCTCCACACTCGGTCAGCTCCCGGCTGTCCAGACAACAACAGCTCTTTGCAGACTTCTCTTTTCTTCCTTTCAGATCCAATATTGGGCAGCTTTGTAGCCTACAGCTTCCCCATTCTTCCAAAGACACACATTCTTTAGTCTTTCTCAGCGAAAAACATCGACAGCTTTAGGTAAGGTCACGTATCCAGAAGGGAAACCTCTTCACTCATTTGATCTTGCAGTGGTCCAGATTGCACAGGGAAGTTTAATTAAACATCCAACATTTACTCACCCATTTCAACACAGTTTCATTTCACTTTTATTAAGGACAGGACTGGGAAAAGAGGGCATTATTTATAATTCTTTTTGCTTTTTCCCAATTTTTAAGGGAGATGCCATGGGAGTGTTTCCATGTGTCTGCCCACCAACATGAACCTGACCAATCTCCTCTGCTCCTCATGCAAAAGTAAGATTAATTTTTTTCAGATAAATAGGACACTCAGCAGAAAGTTTGAAATGGGCAGTGTGTGCCTTGTGCCTCCCCTCCTGCCCTGCACATCCTGCACAGCAGGAGGACCAGGAGACAGGGGGAGTGTCTCAGCCTGCCCCAAAACGGCACATTTGGTCAATGTATGAACCCATTATCATACATCCACAGATATTTTAACATTATCAATTAAGAAAAACTCAGTTTAAGCAATAATTATAGTAGGTGCTCTCTCTACAGTAACAATGGATAGAGAACATTATCACCACTGCTGGTGGCATCAACTTGAACAGAAATGGGTTAGAGGGGGAAAAACCACAATTAGGCTGAGACATGCATGCCTGACTCTGAAAGAAAGATTGTTTATGACTTGTGCATTAGGGAAATTGCTCGAGATGAGCCCCGGGCTTATCTGTCCCATCCAGGACACCTCACGTCAGGCTGAGGACCAGCAGTGGGAACTGTGGCATGTGAAACACATCCCACCTTCATCCACCAGGAATTCCTGGGAAAACAGAGCTGGGAAGGAGGGTGAGCATCACCCAGCCTGCCCTGGGCCTGCCCCGAGCTGCTCCCTGTGCAAACTGCAGCCAGGGGCAGCAGTGGCTCCATGGTTGACCCAGGAGCACCAAAGAGCCCCTGAAGCAGAAGAAAAACTCCCTTCTTTCCCTGTTCCCTCCCCCATCTTTGCAGGAAAAAAATTCCCAAAAGACATTTGTGCAACTAGTAGATAATAGTGTATTTATAACAAATAAGTGCAACAGAAACAAAAGCGACATATTAAAGAAAAGAAGTTCAGTATTGAAAAGGGAAAGTGCTGGCAATGAACAGAAAATAAGAATATTGAAACTGCTGTCAAGAGCAGCACAAAATAATCATTCTTGTCTCACTACATCAGCATCACTGTTCAGGCAGCACACCTGGAGAATGCAAAGCACACCAGGTTTTGTTACAAACCCCTTGTTTCCATTCAAGGAAGAAGCTGCAAAACCAGGCCTTGGTGGGTGCCAGGAGCCAGCCCGGCCCAGGGTCCCCCAAAGTGAGTCCCTGGGCTGAGTCACAACCTGAACCCCCCACCCTTGGCACAGCAGCCCAAGGGGGGATCCTCAGGTGGCATCAAACAGCCACAAAACCCCCCCACAAATATACAAACAAACGACAAAACCAAAACCAAACAAATACTTTAAAACTGACAAACAACATGGAAAAGATCCGCCAAAACAAAAAACCCAAACATTTCTCAGGTGCATTTGCTACTGGCAAATCCTATCCATGGCATCACTTTTAGACTAAATCCTGAGTCCCAGGCCTTCATGTTCCTGTGGGAACAAACCATCCCCACGCCCCTGTCTTGCACTTTAGTGTTAGAGGCCCCAAAATTATCCTACAGTCAGAAAGAGAGACTTTCTCCCACCCACTGCACATTCCACTGGAGTCTTTCTGCTGAACTCCTCCACTCTGCTCCTCACCAGCCTTTTCTCAAGGGACTGATTAACATTGGGACTAATAGTTATCACATATTTGGTGATTACAACATAAATAGAAACTTGTACACAACATTTTAAGGATAATACGTTGGAATTCTCGAAGCGTTTCCTTCATACTTCTGAGGATGTTAACTTTAGTCGGGGTTTGGTTGGATTTTTAAGAAAGGCTGAATGTATGGTGCCATCTCCTGGACCGTATGACCTAATCCACCAACAGTGAAGTGTTCCAAAAATCCGGGAGAAGAGATTGACAGAAGAGATTCCCTACAGCTCACAGAATCCCAGACTGGTTTGGGTTAAAAGGGACCTCAAAGCTCATCCCATCCCACCCCTGCCATGGGCAGGGACACCTGCCACTGTCCCAGGCTGCTCCAGCCTGGCCTTGGACACTCCCAGGGATCCAGGGGCAGCCACAGCTCCTCTGGGTACCCTGTGCCAGGGCCTGCCCACCCTCACAAGGAAAAACTTTTTTCCTAATATCCCATCTAAATATCTCCTCTTTTAGTTTAAAACAACGTCCACCTGTCCTCTCATTATCTGCAAATATAAAAAGTCACTCTCCCTCTTTATCTATAAGCAGAGATTGGGACCAGCAGCAAGAAAATTCCAGGCCAAGCATCAGTAACCTTCTTGTGCTGCACAGGAACAACATGTACAGGGAGAATATGGACTGATGAAAGAAAGGTCTGGGCAAACATTTGGCCTAATACTCTAAAAAGGGAATTATCACAGTAGCATTGGACAGCTGGGGCACACTAGGCATGATTTAGCCTCAAAATATTGTTACCAGGTAACCTGATTTACTGGGGACATTAAGACAAACTATGGCCTAGACAATTCAAGGAAAAGTATGACCAAGAAAACTGTAATGTACAAGTAGCTATTAACAGGCAAAATACAGAGATTGATCTCCTCCAAGCAGGAAGGGTTCTGGAGAGCTCAGCTCTCATCTCTGTCCTGGCCCTGTGCTGCCAACGGGAAGAGCAACCCAAATGCTCCTGGGAATCCACGAGAGTGCTGCCCTGGAGGAGCCCCCTCACTGCCCAAACCTCCAGCTCTCCAAGTCTCCAGCTGTTCCAACAGAGCCGTGGCACTCACTGGGATCTCCATCTCTCGCCTGCTGTGCTGGCAGCACCCCACGTTTGTCCACAGCCCATGTCACCTCCAGGGTGTCCAAGCTAAGGACCTGCCCTAAGGTGCCAAGGGTCAGATGCAAGATGCACAGGGAAAGGCTTTGGTGGCAGACACAAACTGTAGGAGTAAAAAAGCTGGTTTATTTTTCACTGAAAATTAGCTGAGCCTGCTAATTCAGGAAGCTGTAGGTGACCTCACACTCACAGACACAGCTGCTCAGCAGTTGTCAGGCTGCACACTGAGGGGTCCAGAGGTACTGGAGATACTCCCCCAGCCCCTCCAAACCCCAGATCCCCTAAGAGCTGGTGCTCCTCTCCCTGAATCCCACCAGAGTGACCCAGCTCACCCCTCCAGCCAGCTCCTCTCCCCAAACCCCACCAGACTGAGCCCTGAGCCAGAGAGGGGGAGGTACCCACCACCCAACCTGTCATACAACAGCACAGCTCATCTTCAGACTGTTCTGTACAAATATATCCATATAACTCTCAGTCTGTTGTACATAAACACATAGATATCGGGGGGAGGGGGAGTTGGGCTTATTTTATTTATTTCTAGCAGGTACCAATGTCTATTTAATTCGAACACACTGCCCCGTGGGACTCATTAGCAGTTTAACAAACCACCCAGGTATAAACACACGGCAGATAAAAAGACAGAATTTTACAATATTTTATGTGGTGCCTACAAAAATAATCCGGGTGAATGATGGAGGGTGTCAGGGAAGTGCTCAACCACATCAAACAATGAAAACATTCCTGAGATGGGCTGTTTAAATATTAAATAAATACTCCAAACTTCTGTAAATGTCAAACAGGAGAAATGATGGAATGCTATTTTTCCTAGTCTGTTCCTACTGTAATTATGGACTCTACACTCCAGCTAAAAAGATCATTTATCTTGTACTGAGTATTTCAATTGCTTTGTCTCCAATACATTGCAGATATTACCTGCAGTGGGTAACCAGGCCCAGCACAGGAGCTCCAGGCACAGCTGATGTGCCTGAAAAATATGTAACATTTGTCTTACTTTTTTTAAAGTGTTTCTTATAAAATGTTTTATCACTATTTTTGTGAAATCTTTTTTATCGAGCTACATATTGCTAAAAAAATTAATTTATTCTACCCAAAAAGACTAATTTTAGGGGGAGAAAGGCTATTGACAGGCGAATATTCTGAACTGTATTCTCTTTTTTTTATAATAGCACCAGTTCAGGTAAAGGAAATCCTGCTGTAACCACCACCCCTGTGGCTATTGCAGAGGAGAACAGAAGTAGGAAGAGCTCAGAATAGTAAGGAAGACACTTAAATCTTTTGCTGCTGGTAAAACTAAGTGAACCACCATGTGCAAATGTTTAACATTACTGAAATATCTAGTATTTTAGAAAATTTTGGGGAAATCCCAATTTAAACTCCTGTAGGCTTATTTAACTGAGATTCTGGCTGCAATGAAAACTCAGTGTGAAAGAGCAGAGGCACTTTCAGCTCCAACAGAACAGACTGTGGTCCTTGCTGGAGTAAGCCAAGAGTGCAAGGAAGGATCAAACGGATTTTTGAGTGTGCATTGCCCCGATCAGGGTTGTTATCACCTGCATCACACCAAAGCCTCACACCACAAAGCACAGTGAAGCATTCATCTTTTTTTCTTTAATCTGCTCCGTCAGCAGCTGATTTGTTGTAACTATTGATTTCTTGGAACTTTTCTCCCTAACTTCATAAATCTTGGGGGGTTTTGCCAGCAGCTCCTATAGCGCTTTTAAAGACATTTCTTGTTGTAAGATTTGTGTATAATGAGATTTTATCAAGGCAAAGCCTCCTTTCATTCCTGTTTGTATTTGATATCTGTAATCCCAGCGGACTCTGAATTCAGACAGAACCCACAGATCAAACAGCGCAATACCCAGGGCAGCGGGAAGAACCATCAGCCGGTGACACGGGGATGGCTCCGCTGGCTCCGGGGCCGCTCCAGCTGCGGGCAGGGCACCGCCACACGGGCGAGTTCTGTTCCAGGAGGGGATTAACGACCCGAGCATCCCGATCCCGATCCCGCTCAGTGCACGGAGCGCCCCGGGACCGCAGCGCCGCAACCGCGGACCGAGCGCTCCAGAGCCGCTCCCGCACCGCCCCGAGAGCCCCGCACCGCCCCGCACGGCCCCG
>WEKX01006557.1:178325-234068 GCA_013390025.1 Pitta sordida
GGGGCCGGTCCCGCAGGCGCGGCCGCCCGTCCCGCAGAGCTGTGGGATGCGGTGGTGCTGACGGCGGCGGACGAGGCGCAGGCGGGCGCGTTCCGGGAGCTGCTGGCGGAGAAGCTGCGCCGGGAGGAGCTGCCCAGGGGGGTCCGGTACCTGGTGTGCGCCGACCCGCCGGGGCCCAGGATCGGTGCGTGGGGGCGGCTCTTCTGCCCGCGGGTCTGTCCCGGGGGACCGGGCAGGGATGGGGGGTCCGGGCTGGGATGGGGGTCCCGGCAGGACTGGGGGATCCCGGCAGGACTGGAGGGTGTCCCCGCAGCACTCGGGGGGTCCCGGCAGGACTGGGGGTCCCGGCAGAGCAGGGTGTCCTCTCAGGGCAGGAGCCCACCTGGAGCTCCATCGCAGTGTTATGGACGGGCACACACTGTGCAGCTCCTGAGAGTGTGTCCTGTGCATAGAGAACAGCACTGACTCGTGTGTTTTAGAAATTCATACTTAACCTGATTGTTTGAATAGTTTGTGTTTTAATATATTACCCAATGAGCGGTAAACCCGGGAAGAAACTAGTCTGACTGCACATAATACCATCCTGTAATCTTTAATTCCTGTTCCCTTTGATGTACAAAGTAACTAGTATCAGTATTATCTGCAGTGTAGAGTAATACACAGATATTAATTCTAAGAAATCTGGCAGAGTAATAACTCACAGGGGGCATAAAAAAGTATCCCAAACCTTCCTTATTTCCATATTGTGAATGTCAGAAGTGTTTCTGAATGCTGCCCTGAAGCCACTAGTGAGCTTTTGTGTGACATGTTTCCTACAGGAGTTGGGGTTTATGGCTGGGTTATGGCCCATTTAATTGATTTAATGCTTCAGGTGCTGGGGGTGTGCAGAAGTGACTGGGAGGGAGAAAGAGGGTTTTCCCAAGAGCTGTGTGGTCGGGATGCCCTGCCCTCAGAGAGCACAGGGACTGTCCCTCACCTTCTGTGGTCAGGGCAGGGTGTGAATTTTAGGTGTAACGCCCTGGCATGGTGCTACTGCAGGTGCAGAAGTTGGATCTTGTCAGCTGCGGTAGGGTACAAAGGCTGTCCCTCAGTGCTGGTGTGGCAGGTGTCAGCTGGGCACTAGTTCACCTCACCACCTCACCTGTCAGAGCAGGTGTTACTGGAGCTCACAATACTAAAGTTCTTTTTCTTTAGGAAATGGTGGATCAACTCTTCATGTTCTTAAGTACTTGGAAGATCTGTATGGTGATCAATGGACATCCTTCACTGTGCTGCTGATCCATTCTGGTAAATTCAGTTTTAAATTCCTTACTCTAAAATTGTATCCTTTTTATTGTTTCCTTCCTTAAAATCATACGATGGCAGAAAAATCAGAGTCCAGAAATACAGTTTCCTCAGAAAAGTCACCCCAATGTGTGATCATTTGACATTAGGTTGGTGCTTAGGAGATGTTTCTGTGACTTCAGCTTCTCTTCTCAGCACTCAAGGTGTTCAATCAAACAGTGAGAAAGAGAGATATGTAATTCGGAGTGTCTGATCCAAGTTCCTGCCTTGAAATACCCCTTTAGGGAATGCGGCCCTTGCTGGTGGGGACCTTGGGCTCTTCATAGCTCCAGGAAGCCTGAGAACTTGCCTTTTACTCAGTTAGTCAGGACACTTCCCAAAGTGGAAGAATATCAGTTCTGGAGAAGAGAAAGAAACCAGATGATACATCTCCTGACCAAATCTCTGCTTATTTGACTCATCTCTGACTTAAAATTCCTACCAGGAGTGTAGGGTTCCTCCTCTTTTCCAGCAAAAAGTAGGCGTCATTTGCTTTCATCACTTCAGCAACAGACAGCTCTGAAACAAACTAAAGGTAAGGAAATCAACCACAAATTTAATATGAGCTGTTTAAGGCAGGCTGGACTTTGCACATAAGGTTCTGCCTTGGGAAGTGTTTGAAGCAGAGCAATTGCTTTCTTCACATCTGTCATTCCTTGAGGAATATTTGGTATATGACCAAGCTGAGAGGTTTTCAATGCTTGTATGTACTTGTGAAATAGCTGTATAGGTTTAGTGTTTTGGTTACTTACGTACAGTGTCTCTGTAATTGGAATGATCTTTCTCCTCCAGGTGGTTACAGCCAGCGTTTGCCAAGTGCCAGTGCCCTGGGGAAGATCTTCATGGCCCTGCCACTGGGAGATCCCGTTTACCAGATGCTGGAGCTGAAGCTGGCCATGTACATCGACCTGCCCCGTCACATGAAACCAGGAATCCTCGTCACCTGCTCGGATGACATCGAGCTGTACAGCACTGGAGTCACAGAAACCATCCTGCTGGACAAGCCTGGGTTCACTGCCTTGGCTCACCCCTCAGATTTGGCAGTGGGGACCACTCACGGTGTCTTTGTGTTGGATCCGTGCAGCTTTTCGGGGAAGGGAGAACTGGAATATGCGTCCTGCCACCGTTTCCTGCACAAGCCTGACGTGGAGACGATGCGGCAGAGCGGGGCAGTGTGTGTGAGGGGGGATCAGGGTGACCTGGGGGTGTCCTCAGAGTGTGTGTACACAGACAGCGTGTTCTACATGGATCACCACACTGCCAAGCAGCTGCTGACGTTCTACAAGCAGGTGGGCACGCTTCGCTGTGAGATAGATGCATATGGTGACTTCCTTCAGGCCCTGGGGCCAGGAGCCACTCCAGAGTACACCAAAAACACGAGTAATGTCACCAAGGAGGACGCGGGGCTGGTGGCAGTGCGGCAGCAGCTGTACTCCCTCCTGCGAGGAACCGCCCTCAGTGTCGTGGTGCTCCACAACTCCCACTTCTACCACATTGGAACAACTCAGGAGTACTTGTTTCATTTGACTGCTGAGAGCAAACTGAGATCTGAGCTTGGCTTGCTCTCTGTGGCTTTCAGCATCTTGCCTGACACTGCCGAGGTCTCAGGTAAATCGACCATCATTCAGAGCATCCTGGAGCCCGGGTGTGTGGTGGGCCCTGGCTCTGTCATTGAGTACTCCAGAATTGGCCCTGAGGTGTCCGTGGGGAAGAGCAGCATTGTTAGTGGGGCCCACATAAATGTCAAGGCAGACATACCTCCCAACTGCTTCCTGAGCTCAGTAAGTGTGAAAATCAGCGATCGAGTGGGTCATGTCACTGTGGTGTTTGGTGTAGGAGACGACCTGAAGAGGAGTGTGAAACTGCTGTCAGATATACACTCGCTTCTGTTTTGTGGAGCCAGCTTAGCAGACTGCCTGGAGCTCTGGAGTGTGGAGGCTTCAGACCAGCTCTTCTCCCAGGAGAGGACACACCTGGGGCTGTGGACTGCGAGGATTTTCCCTGTTTGTTCCACTCCAAGTGAGTCTGTTAGGATGTCGCTGGAGATGCTGAATTCTGTGCAGCACATGTCAGCTTTCAAACTGAGTGGCTTTCAACTCCTGTCTGTTGAAGAAATACTCACCTACAAGGATGTAGAACACATGCTGAAGTTTAGGAAGCAAATTTATGATGAAATCTGTCTACAAAGACAAAAAGACAAGTCTGTTTGTAGAATGAACTGTGCGTGATCAAGTCTCCTGTTTGCATTTGTGGATGATTGATTACAAATCCTTAGGAAAAAGTACACAGATCTTTTCTCTGATCTCACTGAAATAGAAATAAAGAAACTGAATTAACAGTGTTGTTGTAACATAACATTAATAATGCAGCAAATGCACGTAAACTCTTCTTTTGAGGAAAGGAGTGGAATACTTCAGATCTGAAAGCACTAATTGGTGACTTTTTGTGGGTTACAGTATCTTGTAGTCTTTGCCAGTAAGAATATGATACAGAACAAATAATTGGAAATTTGATTGAAAGCTGCTTTAAAAGGTTTTAAAGGATAGAATATTTGCTCCAGCAACATGGAATAATACAACAATAAGTTATGTTTCTCTCTTTTCATGCTGACTGTTTGCAATACAGTTTCAATTAGGTAGAGGTAAAAATGATTAAAAATGCCTTTAATTCAAGACGTCTTGATCATTAATATTGTTTTTCTCTTTCATTCTGTAATTTTTTTTATCCTTTCCTGTCAGAGGAAAAGGATTGGCATGAGAGATCATATCCGCTGAGCACCTCCCTCCCTGCTTTAATCTGCACGAGGTTTCTTCCTTGTTGATAAAGAAACCTCTCAAGAGACCGAGTATTTTTCTTGAGGATTTCTTCCCAGCAAGAGGAAATACAAAGGTTTGGAATTGCTGGAGTTGACTTCAAAGAAATAAGGAAAGTTTCTGAGCAAATAGGGGTTCTAAAAGTCATCATGAAATATTAGTTTAACAGTGGAAATCGCAGAGGGAGGGCCCAAGATAAATGCATAAAGTCACAAAGTAAAAATAGCCACAGAGTACGGAGTTGTGGTTTGCACATCATCTCCTTGCATGATCTGTTCCTCTGTTGTTACACAAAACATTTCAGGAGAAACAAATGTTTGACACAGACTTTGCATCTTCAGTTAGAGACAGAACTTTGTTGGGCACAGGCTTCCCCGAGGGTTGCTGTGCTGCCAGGAAAGCTCTCTGCTGCTGAGGAGCAGCAAAGACATTGTGCTTTTAACGTGGTTATCCGCTCTAACTGTTACAGCTGGTCCTGGATTCCCTGAGCACTGTGTATTGATTGCATTAGCAAAAGCAATCTGGGTAGGACTAGGAAATGGATTTGCTTCTGGCACGTAAGTATTGGGAAAAGACACTGAGGAGGAGCACAGTGAGTGAGCAGTTTGGAGGAGGTTGGGTGGGCTGGGCTTTGGGGAGCAGTGTGCATTCCAGGATAAAAAAAGCCCTGGCCTGTTCCCCTGGTGGCAGCTGTGGACCAGCACAGCTGGCCCCAGGTCGGTGGGTGCCCTGGGTTCTGCCAGCACCCCGAGGGCACGGGGAGAGGGGAGAGGTGCTGCTGAGATTGTAGCAAAGCTGTGGAGAAGGTGATGTACAGCCCCACAAACAGCTCAGAGCAGGGTGTCAGGAATCACCTGCTGGGAAATGAAACATTCAGATCTTGAGGCAAAGGTTTTAATGAAAAAGAAAAATCTATTGTAATGGAATAAGCATGGATTCACCAGGTAAGAAACGTTGCACTGCTTGAAGTCTTTATGCCACCCCATGCTTGCTTCTTACACTGAATGTTTTTGTCTCAAATTTAGAAGGCAGATTTTGGTCACTATTACCCCTAGGTAATAGCAGCAGGATTAATGGATTTACTCCACAGGTACAGAAGTATCTGGGTTTGTAGCATTTTTCATTTTTAAGTTGAAATGAAGTGTTTTTAGCTATAACAAATTGCACTACTTAGAGCAGACCCTTCCTGGCAATAATAACCCATGTCTGATGTGCCCAGTCTGTGAATGTATTTTGTCCATGTTGCATTTACAACTCCAGGTACTCTTTGAATTCCACACTCTGCTGTTAGTGTAGGTGACAACAATGTCCTGGGTGCCACCAGCTGGGATGAACATGTCCCACGGAAACTGAGAGACTTGTGCAAGGCCACCCAGTAAAACTTGACAGCAAGGTCATAGTAATTTGGGGTTCCAGTCCTGGATTCTGGAAAGAAGGCCATCCATGGCATCCTGGCCCGTGATTTTCCTGCAGTCTGAGTAGTGAAGGATGCAGCACTGGGCAGGCAGGAGCTGCTGAACCCTGGAGCTTGATTTTGGTTTGGAGTTTCCCGGATGGATGCAGCATTCATACATCACCTGTGTCACTGCCTGTCTCCATCTATCCCAAAATGCAGCTTGGGCTGGTACAGTCTCAAACAAAGCCAGAATTACTGTTTAGTGATTTTATTCATGTCAGCTTGTTTTATTTAATTAGTTTTGCTGTGTAGTGCAATAATAGGGCTCATAATGAACATTGTCACAGTGATTCCCCTGAATGCCTTGAGCACGTGCCAGGATGAGCAGAGGTTTGGCCCTGGTGTCTGTGTTACACTGACATTTGAGAGGGGTTATTTCAGTGACCTTTGGGGCAGGAAACTGAAACCTGAGGGACTGGGCACTTAAAAAAAGAGCACAAGGGGAGGCAACTGAAATAAAAATGAGCAGCTGAGAGGGATCTGTGCCAGAAGGGTTTGGGGAGCTGAGGGAGGGAAGTAAGCTCCAAGGATCAGCTGGATCTGCAGACAATGTTCGTGCCTTGTCAGGGTGTTTGTGCTGGAGCTCAGCACTTCCAGCCGCTTCCTATTCCTAAATCTCGGCTGCAGGAGCTTCATTTTCTGCTCTCTGCACATGTGGAACATGAGTCCTCGTGCAAAGGCCTCTGTGGTGTTGTGAGAGCAAAAATAGCAGTGCTGTTCTGCTGTACAGTCTGTTCACTGCAAGCACCTGCTCCCTCACCAGGGCTACAGAGCTCCTTCACTTTCTTCTTATAAATATGTATTTAAGGCCCTTTTCATTTCCTGTCACCAGAACAGCATCGAAATTCATGGGACCAACGTACAGCTCCTCCAGGTAAAGGGTAGATATGGGTATGTTCTGATTGTGGGTATGTTCTGGTTGATTTGAAACAAAGAGGATCTCAAAAGACTTGGCCCTGCAAAACCTCCCTGGGATGGACATGTAAAACCAGGAACAGAAAAATAATTATTTACACATCTCTGATGTAAGACTGGGCATGACAGCTGCACATTCCAAACATGGAACTGCATCAAAATGTGTAAAAATTAATCAAAGAAATTTGTTCAGCTTAGTAATCTGCAGACATTGTAGCTGAAGAATTTACTCACTGACAAACATCTCTCCTGACATTTCAGTGCCACTTGTGGAGCTGTTCATTCAAACTGCCCTCATGAACAGTCAGTTTCTCTTTCTTCTCTGTTTGCAAACAGGCTCTGCAATTATTATTCTTCCTTGTCTTTTTTCCTGCAGTAGTTCCAGGTGTTCTGCAGCTGCTTCCCCCAGGTGAGGGTGTGAATGCCCCAGGAATTCTCCTGCTGCTGGGGTGGCAGGGCTGGCTGACAGGGTCACCTCTGCCTTCCCTGGATGTCACCACGAGGGAATCTTCATCCACACAGGCCGGTAAAGAGTGAGGAAAAATACGGTATGGAGTCTGATTACTCATTTTTGGTGTATTTTCATGAAGTAGAGAGTATAAAAATAGAAGTACTATGCAAGGCACTTCTTGTAGAAAAAATTTCAACTGTCTCTCCATGGAGATTTCACGCTCTTACTTTATACAGCTGTTGTGTTAAACTGCATTTGCTGTGGAGAATGAACAGGGCATTCCTTGGGCTCTGAAGTCTGGGTCTGGGTCTGGGTCTGGATGGGAGGAAAGTCCTTCTTTAGGGGAGGAGACACCTTGGGAGCCTGGGAGTGTGTCCNGTGGGAGGAAAGTCCTTCTTCAGGAGAGGGGATCCCACAGAAGAGAGGGGACACCTTGGGAGCCTGGGAGTGTGTCCCCAGCTCTCCCAGGGGTTTGGCAAATGGGTGTGGGGATCAGTTGCCAGGCTGGTGCCTTTCTGCAAATGTTTGATTGAGTATCACAGGGCACAATGTCACAGCAGTTCACATGGACTGAGGTGTGTGTAAATAAAGGGATGAGCTGTTGAGGCACCAAGGTTGTTGCGGTGGGATGCAGCACACGGGAGATCTTATGGGTGTGTGTTCTGTTAACTTACCTGCTTGCCTGAAATCCTGCACTGAGAAAACTGAGAACTCACACACAGAACAGCTGCCAAGGTCAACCAACACGGGTTGAATTTATTTATGTATAAATACATGCAAACATATATTAAAATATAGAAATACAGGTGTGTATATTTACATTTCACCTCCTATTATATACTGCATTCCCAAAGGCCATACCCAGCTAGTCCAGTGACACCCTCTGTGTCAGGGTACAGTGTGAGCTGGGATCATCCCTGGCCTCTCCCAGCTGGGAACCCTCAGCACTCCTTGGGAATCCTCACAGCACAATTCAGATTCTGCTGCTTAAATTCCCTTTTCTCCACAAAATCAGTAACAAGCTGCCAAATTACACTTCCCACCAGCCTTATATTCCTCTGTTCCACAGGTGAAGGCAGGTGTTTGTGTGGGAATAGCCAGCAGATTTTTAATCAAGCTGCTTAGGTGTTTCTATTGTTTCAGCCCAGTGGGCAGCAGGGGCTGTTTCCCTCCGTGCCATTGTTACATGACATTCCTCTTGGCACAGGGTTTATTTTTAGCCAGAGACTATCACAAGTATTTTTCATCAGGACTGTCCCTGCCCCTGAACAGGGAATCGTGTTACTGCAAGAACTTTGCTGAAACAAAGAAGATAAATTGGACAAATGGGGAATTATAAATCTAGACCAACCCAGACTTGCACGGGTAACTAATGTCACTTTTTTACAGGCCATGTGCCACCCATCCCTCTGCAAGGAGCCAGTGGTATTTCAGGAGATAACTCATTGCTGCTTTACTCTTGAGTTCAAGGCTCAGGTATTGTTCCTGTCTTAACTCAGATACAGGCTGGGAAAAAGGCAAAAAGCTACTAAACCAAATTTCATTGGGGAGCCGTATAAGATCGTATTAACTTGGATTATTATGTTGATTTAACTCGTAGTTCATTAGAAAAACCTTTACATTTCCAACTGCTTTCTGCTGTGTGTATGTTTAGGAAATAAGAGTTAACAAAGGCAACCTGAGCTTTAGGTTTTCTCTTAAATATTATTTAATATTAAAATATTTCTGGTGAGGATTCATACATATGAGCTGTCTCTGAAATCTGTGTGTATGTGTCTGCATTGACTGCAGCAAGAACAGTTTAATAGTTATAATGTTTTAAATTTAATAGAAATACATATGAAACTGTGCAATTGGATGTTTAAAAATCAAGTGACTTGGTTACTGGGATGTTATGATTTGAATTTCTGGGTTTTGTGTGTTTGGAAGTGTTTTATCAATCAGGAGTTTTTGTTGTAGATGAATGGAAGAAAAAGGTCAGTGAATCCTATGCCACAGTCACGGAGCGGTTGGAGGATGACCTGCAGATCAAGGAGAAGGAGCTGGCAGAGCTGAAGCATGTTTTTAGGTAAAATACTCTGCAAACATGTTTATTAATTTTTTATCAAGCAGTATTTCCAGTTCCAGGTGTTTCTTACGGACAGAGTTTCTCATGTGTGGAATGCATGCTCCTTATGTCTATTTTTGGGAATCCATCATCTCAGTGCTGGCCAGAGCCCCACAGCAGAGCACCAAAATTAGTGGCTGCTGGTCTGTAATGCCAATATTGTACAACAGACACCTGTGCACTTTTGTAAATTCATTCGCTTTAGTGGGATGTCTCATTTTGCTGTGCACCTTCAGGTTTGCTGATGTTTGTGCAACATTCACTAAGGCCACTGTCAGAATTTTTTTCCCCTAAAACACTCAAAGAAGTCCAAAGGCAGGAGTTAAGAAGAGACGTGGGTAAAGCTGGGCCCTCATCACAGTCGTTCAAGCTAGTTTTTATTTTCAGTATTGGCCTTTTAATTGCAGCTTTTAATACTATATAAAAATTTCCTTTCAATATTTTCTCGCAAAACCACGAAAATTTTGCCAGTTTATACGAACCCAAATCATTGAAGTTGAATATCATTAAGAAAACAAACCAAAGCAACTGTGAACTGGGTATAAATTCAGTCTTGTGTCTCAAAAAAAATTGTTTTGAGATTTCACTTTTCAACGCTTCCCAAATGCAAGAAGCTGTGCCGGGGGATCAGAGCAGTAATCATCTGTGAAATCCCTTTTTCAGCTCTGATGAAGCCTTCTGCAAAGTCAATTTGAATTACCGCACGGAGAACGGGCTCTCGCTGCTCCACCTGTGCTGTGCATGTGGGGGTAGGTACCTGACACACATGAAGTGCTCAAACACTTTATTTGGGTGGTTTGTTATGGCTGGTAGCTGTCACCAGGGCTGCATTTTCTGGGAATTTCTCAGGCAGGGGAGCATCTGTCAGCTCTGAGCTGCAGTGCCAGGGGGTTGAACTGGGTCACTCTGAGCCATTCCTCAGTCCAAGGAGGGCTCTGGCTGATGGTGGAGCGTGATTTACTACAAGTGTTCACCTCAGATTGCTCCCAAATGCATTTGTTAATCCACACCCAGCACAGAGCATGACTACACCTTTCTGGGGTCTGTGCATGGCACAACCTCCAGGACAGGGACAGACCTCATTGTAGCAACACTTTGCCATAAACACACCCCACCAATTTTATTAATATAATGAAAACCCCTGTATTTTATTTCACAATGTTTAAAAGAATAACTCAAATACTTTAGTGACAGATACCAGCTGATAGGGCCTTGACTGACAGCAGATCAGAGCACACAGGAGAAGAGGACAAGATTTTGTGTAGAAACACTCTAATAGTGGGGGTTTCCACTCAGATCCACAGAGCTGCTCTGTTATGCACAGCAAGTCATTACTTTATGCACACGCTTTACTCTTGTACCATTCTCATCAGAAATCGGCTGAGAGGGGCGAACAGAATCCTACCCTGAGGTTTCAGCTCTGCAAAATGCTGACCAATGACCTGCAGAAATGATTTGATGCTACCAGTCAATCTTAGGCACTATTACCATGAGGATCAACCTGATCCTGCACAGCTGGAAACTGAGTGGATCTTTCCTTGTCATTTCAGAGTGTAAGATCCTATTCAAAGGTGGCATCAGTACCTGGTAACTTCAGGGCAGTTGCTGGGGTTGCTGAGAGGAAGTTTAGGAGAATACATAGTATTAATTAGTTATGTAAATATTTGGAGGAGGGTGAGGAGCTACTGGATCCCACATTGCCCTTGGTTACTGTCACAAGGATTCAGAAAGCAGATGCATTTATTGATATGATCACTGAGCAAAGCTACTTGCTTCTGGTCTCGTCTGCACTTTCTTTCCTGTACTGACATTTTTCCCCCCTTTTTTTCTCTGAAGGCAACAAATCACACATCAGAACTCTGATGCTGAAAGGGCTGCGCCCATCCAGGCTAACGAGAAATGGATTTACAGCTCTGCACTTGGCAGCTTATAAGGTAAATTATTTTGAATAGAATTGATGACAGGAAATCAGAAATGAGCAGCAGATATTTCTGAACTGACTGAGCTCTGGTGAACCTATAAATTTCACATTTGTGGCAGATAGGAAATGCCCTGTAAAGAGCCCATGCACAGGAATTAACAGGTGCTTTTGCAGTGTCATCCATGGGGAAGGATACTGTGTTGGGTTTACTGATTCAATCATCTAATGCAACTCAAGGCAAAGGAGTTGTCCAGTGCCACCATAAAATCAGGATAGAGGCATTTTTGAAGTACAAGTTTTAGTACAGCAGGAGAGATGTCTGGTGCTGGGACAAACCTTCCCCCTTCTCCTGAGCCCCTGGGCCACGTCCATCCCTGTCACAGCCGGAGAGGCTGAGGTTGGTCCTGCTCCCTCCAGCTGTGAGAACCGTGTCCCAGGGCTGAGAGCTGTGTCCCAGGACTGAGAGCTGTGTCCCAGGGCTGAGAGCTGTGTCCCAGGACTGAGAGCTGTGTCCCAGGGCTGAGAGCTGTGTCCCAGGACTGAGAGCTGTGTCCCAGGGCTGAGAGCTGTGTCCCAGGGCTGAGAGCTGTGTCCCAGGGCTCAGAGCTGTGTCCCAGGGCTCAGAGCTGTGTCCCAGGGCTCAGGGCTGTGTCCTAGGGCTCAGGGGTGTGTCCCAGGAGTGAGAGCTGTGTCCCAGGGCTCAGGGCTGTGTCCCAGGGCTCAGAGCTGTGTCCCAGGGCTCAGGGCTGTATCCCAGGGGTGATGGGGTCCCATGTCTGGGTTGCAGGACAATGTGGAGCTGCTGACAGCCCTGCTGCACGGTGGGGCTGACATCCAGCAGGTCGGGTACGGAGCGCTCACGGCCCTGCACATCGCCACCATCGCCGGCCACCACAAGGTACGTGTCCCTCTGTGCTGCACAGGACTGACAGAGGTGAGCACTGACATTGGCAGGTCATCCTGTTTTGCACTCCTGCCTTTTGAAACAAAACACAGAACTGTTTCAGAACAGCTGGGTTTTATTTAACCTTTTTTCTGCATTTGGGGAAAACCACATCTGTGTTTGTATTTTTGCATTGAAGAAACATGAACAAAGGACACAGATCTGTTTGTATATCTCTTACATTTCTATAAATGTCTTTAAAGCCTAGGGAATAAATTGTGCTGTTTTCTAAATATCAGAAGTGTTAACCAAGAGATACACGAGGAAACATTCACTCACACACGTCAGCATTTCTGAACCTGGATATGGAGAGTCTTCCAAATAATCTTTCTTAGTGTGAAGGGAGCACAGTAAAAGAGTTTTACTTCTTCTTCCAAGTGTCATGGGCTCTGCTTCACAGCTCTATGATTTTCACTTCAGAAAGGGACTGAGGTTCTCGGTTTAGAGCTGTTTTGTACTTTGGATTGGTGCAGAGAAAGCTGTTCCCAGGGTGAGTCTGGCATGAATCTTAGACATCCATATTGATAAGTCTTCTGCAGGTTGGAGACTTCTCACTGTGGGGAGCAGAGAAAGGAAGAGGATGAGTTTCCCCTGTAATCAGGCTGTCAGTCATAAATCTCTTTTCTTATCATTTACCATCAGTTCAGCCATTTCACACACCACCTCATCTCTGTCACACTGGCAGCAGCTCCCTCGGTGTACTTCATTTATTTTTTAAAATAAATACCGAGGATTTATTCTTAAATGAGTCCTGGATCTGAGGGTACTGGTGAATTTGTCTTAACCCTGCAGTTTGGCACCCAGCCCCCAAAGCACTTCCAAAATGATGTAAATCCAGCAGGTCTGTTTGCACTTCATAAGAGATAAACTCTAAGTGGTTTTGAAAAGTCCCTTATTTATGTCTTGGGAAGGATCAGATCTGTATCACGAGCGTCTCCATAAATGAAGTGGGACTCTGTATAACTCATTTGATTCATCTGCTGTTCTGGGGACTGAGGATTTATAATCCAAGCTCAAGCTCTTGCTTCCTGCTATACAGCTGTGAAATGTTCAGTCAGCCTGGAAGCTCCTCTGCGAGATTAAGTCATTTGTTTTGTTCACGATTTTGTAAATATTCATGGAAATACAGAACAATTTTTTCAATCCCCCAAATAACTAGAATAAGTTGAAGAAAGAGGAAAACATTTTTTGGTTGTCTTCCTAATTCAAATAAGGTAAAAAATTATTTATACCATTAAATAAACAGCAGAGGTGTACACCCCAATCTGTGCAACATCGTTTTTTACTACAGGAGACAACTGTCTATTTTTAAGTAGAGAGAGAGAAAACTGAGGGAAAAAAGTTCTTTTTGTCCCATTTCCCTGAAAAGTCAGTCTGTGGCTTTGGCTCCATCACTCAAGGGGTCAGTTCTCTGGGACGAGGCCATCAGTGGCAATGGGATGTTGCATCTCATCTGACCAGTGTGGTGTATAAATATTCCATGTTCTCTATGACTTTGGGCTGTATTTTATTTCACCAAAACTGTGCTGTTTCCTGATTTTTGCCTCGTAATGGAAATTGCAGTTTTCAATGGCAAGAATGAAAAATTAATTAAAAACTGAATAAGAAATTGAAAATGACAAATTAATGAAGCTGATGACTATATTAGAAACATCAGCAAGTAAGTTCAATAAATCTCTCATTAAGCCTGTTGTTTTGAAAACATTAAATATTTTCAGCCTAGTGAGGTCATTTACTGAATAAATACATGTTATGAAGTAGGAGTACTGCACAAAATGTTCAGGGTATCCCTTTGAATGACAAATGGGTTGTGTGAGGAGCAGGGCAGCATTTGTTCCTCCAGCCTGGGCTGTGGTGGGTCCCACCTTCCTGACCAGCCTCACCCGCTTCTTTCTCTGCAGCTTGGGAGCATCCCCTGGGTTATGAGCTGCACCTCCACTCACAGCCTGTCTCTTGAGAAGAAAAACCTTTTTGTTGTTGTTGTTGGTTTTTTTTCTGGTCTTTCTGTAAGAATTCAAAGCATTTTTTGCATCAGAAATCTTTCCCCTTATTTTCTGAAGTCTTTCTTTCCTTGCACATCCCTCCAGCATCCCCCCTATCTCTGAAGCCTGTGACAGCTGTCAGTGCTTTCCAAGGCTCCTTTTTTCTTTTCTAGAAAGATATCTTGTCTAAGAGACTATCAAGCCTGTCTCAGTACCCCTCTCATCATTCACACTTGAGTGAAGTTTTCTTAATACAGCACACAAAATTCCATTTCTCAGGAGATCACAAAGCAGCAACCACTGCTGCAGCCTGGAAAATGTGTCAAAATTCAACTGGGTTTATGTGAATCGTCAGCTCAGGTGGATCCACATCTCTCAGCACAGTTTTTTCATCTTTGAAGATCCACCTTGAACCTCACAGATGAATCTGAATTTTGAATTCCAGCTTCCAAAGATATTAAAGAGAACTGGAGTTGTGGTCATGTCCCTGTGTGTGTTACAGCCTCACAGTTCATGGCTAAATTAAAATCAAACTCATCCAAAGAAGTGTCAACCATAGTTGTGTAAAAGCTGTGGTCCAAACATCTCCTGTCAGAGCCAGCATCCACAACTTCAGTTTTATGATGTTAGTTTGCTGAAAAATACCTAAAATTAGTCACTTGAAAGCCACTAAACAATTAAATCCTGGGCTAACTGGCTCTGTGTTCCTACTCGTGGCCCACCAAGCTGCCAGGATATTGAAAATTCAGTTGTGTGAACCAAATAATCAGACCTGGCCCTGCACGGGGGATGTTACAGCTGATGCCATGGAGAAGTGGTTAAAACCAGTAAGAAATGGACATATTTAAACATATTGGGGCACAGACCTTATGCCGAAAATGTGTTCAGGCAGCAATGCACTGCTTGAGAGTTTATTGCAGTCCAGGAAAACATGGGCCTCCTGAAGGACCAGAAAAGGGGAAATTTGAAAGAAAACACTTAGGGTTATTTATTGAAGCCAAAGAGCTATTACCTTCTAAAGTGCAAAGGAATCTTTCCACGCTGAGGGAATTATGTTTGAGGATTTACCTTCACACACTTCAATTTAAATTTAAAAGGATGTTTCATTTTGTGGGACATTTTCACATCTAAAAACCCTGATATGTTTATGGCTCTTTGTTTATAATGGTTAAAAGAAAATTAGAAGTTGTTCTGAGAAAATCCAGACAGTCATTTCCGTGCTCTTGCTTCCTAAATCAGTGTTTTTACCGGCACACTGATTTTCAGGCTTATTCATAAAGCATCAGTGACATTCAGTGTTCAGTTAAAGTACTGTAAGTTAATCACTTTCATGTGCTGCGTGCAGCACCTTTAAAAATCCTTATCTGGGGGGTTTTTTACTTCTTGTTTTTTTAAACTGGTGGTGGTTTTGGAGTCCTGTTTGGCCAGCTGACCACACACACACACACACACTAATTGGTTCTAACTGGGATTTTGTGGTGGTTCCCTTGCAGGCCGTGGATGTTCTCCTGCAGCACGGGGCCTATGTGAACGTGCAGGATGCTGTGTTCTTCACCCCCCTGCACATCGCTGCTTACTATGGCCACGAGCAGGTAACCAGGGGGGTTCACACACCTCAGCACCCAGGCACACGTAGGGTTAGTGTTGCATCTTTACATTCCACAAGGCCCTTCCATGCAAAGCCCTCACGCACTGAAGTTACACTCTGTGTAACTAAACATCTTCGGCTGAAACTCTGAATATCAACAGGAAATTTCTACATTCCATCCTCTGTACTAGGCCCCAGCAAAAACTGGTGTTTTGCCCCCGAGATCTCTTGAACTAAAGGGTTCTCCAGCCAGCTTTGATAAGCAGGATTGGGCCCAGAGGCACTTCTCATCTGTTCATTCACCTCCTGTACCAGAGATTGCCTAAGGAATGTGGGTGTGCTTTCTGAACCTTGCCAAGGAAGGTTTTCCTTGAAATTCACAAACTTTTCAATTTGCTCCTCTGGCACAAGCCCCTGCAGGACAGTCACAGTCCTGCGAGGTGATGCCCAAAGGTCCCCTGGGGAAAGAGACTGATCAGGCAGGAGCCTGGCTCTGCTTTTGGGGGTATTTCCTTTATTGTGCTGACAGGTCATCCAAACACGTCTGGTGTCCATTCAGCATGGAGAACATTGCAGAATGAGCACTTGCTTTGGAGAATTTTAATATTTTTATGCACGTGTAACTTAAAAATTAGTTTTCTTCTGAGTCTCCTCCCTGTTTTAACTGTACAGAGATGCCCCCATGCAGCACTAGCCAATGCAGTGCTGTATCTGATTTTCTCAAGGTTTTATTTTCATGTGATATTTTAATTAGCCGTAATTAAATATTTAGGTAACCCACCTCTTGCTGAAGTTTGGAGCTGATGTGAATGCAAGTGGTGAAGTTGGGGACAGACCTCTCCATCTGGCTGCTGCCAAAGGCTTTCTCAACATCACAAAGCTCTTGATGGAAGAGGGAAGCAAAGCTGATGGTAAGAAAAGACATTTAAAATTCAGCTCTAACACTGTGTTTTATGGTTCCTTCCAACCCAGACCATTATATGATTCTAGGAAATACTGAGCAATATTAAAATTATTTGGAAATTAATTTCTTGTCCTCAGAGTAAGAGACAGAAATGGGTTTTGGACAAGAACAGTACATTAGCTGGGAAAGTACTGCTCTTTAATACATCCATTTATCATGTTTTCTGTGAGTCGTGCCTGCAGTCACACGTCCTCCCTGTGCAGTAAAAAGGCATGGAGGGAACTGGCACAGTCAGGTGGGTATGACCTGTTTTCAGGAGCCAGCTCTGGGTGCTGCAGCCTCGATGCGTGTGAGCTGATATAATTATCATCAAGATGAGAAGAAGAGACGTTCACTCGCCGTAACGAGGCCGTGGGAGGTTCACTCTCCATCAGAGAGTTTATTCCAAAAGGAAAGAATCTGGGGCACCATTTCAGGTCATTTTCTTTAAAATCGGAATCTTCAGCACAGGGAAAAGGAAAAGGAGACTGGAAGGGGGAAGTCTTTTGTCTCAAAGCATCTCACTTTGAAACTTGCTATAAATGCAGCAGCAAAGGAATGAGTCTTCAATGCCCAGGAATGAAAGGAATTTGGGGAACGGCCTGAATAAATTTGGCAGTGCTCAGTGCAGACCAGTAACTGGGGTCACAAACTTGACCTATTTCTTTTAACATAACCTGGTTCATTAGTCAGCTCTCAGACCACAGTGACTGAAGGCAAGCAGTGCCCACTGACTCAGGCTGAAAAGGCCAGAATGCTGCTGAAATGAAGAACATTTGCAGCCTAATAATGGCCAAATTTCTTCTTCAGCCCTACCACAAGTCATGAGGAAAAAAGAAAAGTGCTGCCCACGTGTGTCATGGCAAATGTCCCTGTTTTACACGTGGCCCATGTATAAATCAAATGTTACAAGTGCTGCCAGTTCTGCACATACCAATCCCATCATTTGCTTTAGCATAAACATTCTGGGGAAAGATGAAGAAACTCTGTAGTTTCAGGAATCCCTTAAGCTCTTTCAAAGCACATTTTTTTTCACTCTCCTTTTTCCATCCTTTCACTTGCGGTCATGGTTGCACCTGCTAATTTCTGCCACTGTCATGTCTCAGTGCTAAGAATAGTTTCTACAGATTTCTTTTTTATTTTTAATAGGTGAGAACTTGGCATTTGCTCAGTTTTACTGTTTCCTTGTAAAGTAACCTCAGAGGGGCCCTCCCTGCAACCACACTGAGAACAGTTTGCCAGGACTGGCAGATGCCAGTGGCTCTGTGCTGCCTGGAGGTTCCCAGTCATCCTGAGGTTTTTATCTTCATTTTGCTTCTCAGTTGCTCTTTCTAAGGGTCATTTGTAACTCAGGATTCATCCATGGAAAGCTGAATTGAAACATTCAATAAGTTTGCTGCTGGAAGAAAGCAGTGATGCCCCAAGGCCCAAAATCACCTTGACAGTGCACTGCAGATGGCACAGAGCAATGTGGGTTTGATATATGAAAGGCCACAAAAATTTCAGCTTTAAACAAATTGGTCCATAAATACCTTAGCAGGAGATTTCAAAATATACAGGCAGAACACATAAAGCTTTATTAAATACCTCAAACACATTGTGTTAAGTTTAAACTCCTTTCTGTGGTCTCTTTCTGTGTCACCCGGCAGTGAATGCTCAGGACAATGAGGATCATGTTCCCCTGCACTTCTGCTCCAGATTTGGGCACCACGAAATTGTGAAGTTCTTACTGCAGAGCAGCTTTGAAGTGCAGCCCCACGTGGTGAATATCTACGGAGACACCCCGCTACACCTGTGAGTGCCTCGGAGCGGCAGCGGGGCAGGTCTGGGGCTCGTGGGAGGGGTGGTGTTGCTGACAACTCTGTCCTGGCTTCTTCTTTAGTGCCTGTTACAATGGGAAGTTCGAAGTTGTCAAGGAAATCATTCAGCTCTCGGGAACAGAGAGTCTCACAAAAGAGAATATATTCAGTGAAACGGCTTTTCACAGGTGAGATGTTCAAATACCTTTGTCAGCAGAGCTCCACTTACACATCCCTGCAGCACAGCACCCAAAATTACCACCAGCAGCCAGGAGAGGGACAGAGCTTCATGGGGAGGGTCAGTTTGTGTTAGGAGAGGGCATGAAATAAGAGACAGAACCAGTGAATGAGGAGAGAGAGAGAAGTGAGAGCGAGGAAGGCAGGAGAGGCACCAGGTCTGTCAGCAGCTGGATGGACGATGGTTCCTCTCTGTGTCCACTCTGGGAGCTGAGCCCAGCCCCTGTTCCATCTGGGTGCCTGCAGGAGCCAAGTCCTCTGAATGAGAAAGCAGGTGGCAGAACACAGTTTGGTCAGGATGCTGGGAGTTTGTAAAAGGCTGTTTAAGAGGCACTTTGAAATACAGACTGTTTGCACAGCTGTGCAAAATTAATTTATTCAGCAATAATTAGAATGTTTCTGGAATTATAAAAATGAACATGCTTTGGTGGATTAATCACACATTTGCACATTTCCAAAGATCCTTTATTACTGCACTTTTATCTCTGTGTAGTTCTTTGTACATTTTTGGCTACCAAAGTGCTTCTTTTATGGGCTGTAGCATTCACCACTCCCTTTACCTCTGCAGTGCTTGCACCTATGGAAAGAACATAGAACTTGTCAAGTTTCTTCTTGACCAGAACGTTGTGAGCATCAACCACCAGGGAAGAGATGGGCACACAGGTAACATCACCTGGGTTTGAGGGCATTTACTGGCACCAAAGTATCAGGAAGCCAAACACCCTCAGGATTTCCAGGATAATTCCAGGGTAATTGGATGTACCTTTCAGACAGAGCACAACTTCTTTGAAATATTTTTACAGTCAGGTATAGAAGTGATAAGATTTCAATGAGGATGTGTCAGGCTTCATTAGTGTGTATATGAGTAACAAAACCTGGTATAAACTGTTCCTCCCATGGTGAAGCTTCTATGCAGAGTTAGGAGTGATTCTGCAAGGAGCCAGGCTGCTGGAATGTAGTGTCTGAGGGGCTGCACACCTCCCTCTCCCTACTGCAAAGAGCTGCCTTCGTTTCTCCTTGCATTTTCTCATGTGCAGAGTCATTAAATGTGGTTTGCAGGTGGCAGAGAAAATGCTGACGTTGTGCAGAGGCAATAGGTTGGTTCTTGCAGCCTCAGTGTTTAATTTTCACCTCTTGCTCCCCTCACTTCTCTGGTGTCCCAGGCTTGCACTGTGCTTGCTTCCACGGCCACATTCGCCTGGTGCAGTTCCTGCTGGATAACGGAGCTGACATGAACCTGGTGGCCTGTGACCCCAGCAGGTCCAGTGGAGAGAAGGACGAGCAGACCTGTTTGATGTGGGCCTACGAGAAAGGTATTTCAGTTTCCTGGTCTCTGCTACCAAGTCTGTGCAGGAAGGATTGGGCAGCACAGGAAGGGGATAACCCCCAAAATAACCCCTCAGTGCCTGCAGACAGGGCTCTCACCACCTGCTCTCCAGCCTGTGGCACAAAGGGTTATGAGCCCCAGCCCTTTGATTTTTCTCAGATCTCCATTAAACAAGAGCTTAATCCAGCACAAACTCCAGCAGAGGTGGTTTTCTGTGCTGCTAAAACAGTTCTCTGCAGCACTAAGTGTACAAATTTGTCCAGGTTAGGATTCCAAAACAAACCTTTCAGGGGCTGGTTTTCCTTGTCAGGTCCTCTGAAGACTATTGTCCATGGCAGGGTTTCTGCAGCAGGTGGTCCCTTTGCCACATCTCACATTTCAGGAGTAGGTGGACTCATGAAAATAACATGCTTCTTTTTACTGGCAGGAATTTCCCATATTTCTGCAGTTGACAATGACAGTAAGTTTCAGATTAGCACAACCATGTCTTTGCATATTTTAGACATGTACATTTTTAATCCCCTGATTTTATATAAATAAATCAATTTGTAAAAATGGAGTGACCTGCAAGTTCTTCTATCTCCTGTTCCTTTCCCAGGTCATGATGCCATTGTGACCCTCCTGAAGCATTACAAGAGACCTCAGGATGAATCCCCCTGCAATGAATACTCCCAGCCTGGAGGAGGTATGGGCTGAGCAGTCACTTCATTCTCTGACCAAAGGGTGTGATCCAGAGAACACTGAAGTCTCTGGAAATGTTCCGCCCATGTCAGGGGGCTTTGGGTCAGTTCTGTCTGGCACAAATAAAATCAGTGTCATGGGACTTGCTGTTTTCCAGGTACCCTTAGTTTAGGTCAAAAATCTTCCTTTATGTTAATTTAGAGTTGTCAGCTTATGTTACTCCTAGAGCAAAGAGCCTCAGATTGTTAGACTGCTTACACCCTTCCACATCCTCAACACCTTGCTGTTCTCTTTGTGTGTTTAGTCCTGATGTTTCTTTGACTGTTGATGTTTTATCTTTGTACTCAGCCCTCCTCATACTTTTAATATCTTTGGGAATCTAATCCCCCTTGGGAAAATTACCTCCTTGCTACAAAAAGACTCATTTGTATTGGTGACTAAATGAAATGACCAGGAAGAGAGATTAAACAAACCTTTGGCCATGTGTGTTGGAGTGCTGCCCCTGAGAGGATGAGGATGCTGTACTGGGGCTTGTCCCGGCCGTGTACTGCTCCAGGGATGGGAACAGGAGGAACCTACAGCCAACCTACCTACCTCCCTGTTCCAGGTTTAGGTGTAGGATAGCTCAGGTGTGTGGAAATCTTTAGAAGACCAAGATTAAATTATTTTGGCCAGCAGTTGGCACACCCAGAAGAGGTTTTGTAATGCTGATCATTGAAAGGATGGCCACCCTTTCAGCAGAAAGATGGGGATGAAATTCCTGGTACGTGGAGAAAGCTGAGATCTTTGGGGAAGTCTCATCAGCAAACTAAACAGTGAGGTGTGTTCACAGTCCAGTTTGGGAACACGGCCTGAATTGCTTTACAAAATCTGGTGGATCTCAATGCTGTGAGTCGGAGTCAGTATGATTGTGCCACAGTAGTGGAGCCACACAATTCCTTTCACTGTGGAGAAAATTAACTGTATCCCAGCCCAGCCCAGCTCACACCAGATGTGTTTGTGTGTTTATTTGAATTCTCACCCTTTATTAGTCATTCTCTCAGCCTTCATTGCCTCATTAATTTATCAGCATAGACCCTTATGCTGACGTTGAGCTCCATAAATTTCACTCTGTTCTTTATTTCAGACGGTTCCTACGTGTCCGTGCCATCCCCTCTGGGGAAGATTAAAAGCATGACAAAAGGTATTTAACAGAGGGAGATCAGCTTTCTCAGTGCAAGGGTTCTGGAAGTTTCTGTTGTTGTCCTGTTCTGTTCTGTTCTATCCCCCTGCCCCACGTTTTACAAACAGGGCGAGTGTTTCTCTTGCAGAAAAGGCCGACGTTCTCCTCCTCCGCGCGGGTTTGCCGTCGCACTTCCACCTCCAGCTCTCCGAGATAGAGTTCCATGAGATTATTGGCTCAGGTACCAGAGAGGGAAGTGCATCCACTTCAAAAGTCTGATGTTCCCAACAAACATCTCCATGCTTATTTATTTTAAACCATTTTAGGGTCTTTTGGAAAAGTCTATAAGGGACGATGCAGAAACAAAATCGTTGCAATCAAACGGTAAGTTTGTCTGGCCTTTCCATCCTGTTTGCTCCCTGGCCAAGGTTGAAGTGTTAGGAAAGCCCATATTTTATGGTTTTTTATGATATGTTTGCCTTTCTGTCTTCCCTTGTGTCAATCCTAAGCTATCGAGCCAACACCTACTGCTCCAAATCCGACGTGGACATGTTCTGCAGGGAGGTTTCCATTCTCTGCCGCCTGAACCATCCCTGTGTCATTCAGTTTGTGGGAGCCTGCCTGGATGACCCCAGCCAGTTTGCCATTGTCACCCAGTACATCTCTGGGGGATCACTGTTCTCCCTGCTCCACGAGCAGAAGAGGTATTCCCTTCATCCTCTGCTCAGTAGGAAATCTGTGCTGACAGAAATATTCATTTCAGTGTCAGACAACAGAGAAAGGAGCACAGTAGAAAATACTGAGCTTTAGCTTAGTTCATTTGGTGTGGTAGGAAAATTAGTAAGTAATCACAAAATTATTATTGCCATTATTTTACAATACTATATGGGTGTACATTACTTGCTTATTTAACATTATTTTGTACATTAAACAATTTTAAAGGTTCCATGATTACAAATAAGAATAATTTACAGACAATTTTTGACTGTTTAGAGTAATTCTTTTTTCTTTTTTTCCCCAAATACAGAACTCTTGATCTGCAGTCTAAATTAATCATTGCTGTAGATGTGGCCAAAGGCATGGAGTACCTCCACAACCTCACACAGCCCATCATACATCGGGATTTGAACAGGTCAGTTTTTGTCTTTAAAAATTCAGAGAACATGAAGGCTTAGAGGCACAAGGACCTCCACAGACTCCTGTAACCACATGGTATCTCATTAGCACTGGATTGAAAATAGTCTCAGAGGTTCTGTACAAACTCATATGAGTCATGGTCCTTGAAGGCAGCAGTCACTAAAAACCAGAGTTTTCCTGCATCTGTTTGTTCGGGTTTTCCTAAACCTCCATTGGAAAATGCTCCATGTATTTGAGCCCAGCACCTGCTGTCCAAGGATGCTTTGGCCCTTCCCTCATCACACAGAATAACACAGAATGTGTGCTCCTGAGAGCAGCTCAACTTCTGAGCCTTCAGTGCAAGAGCAGAGTCGTGTTTGCAGCGTGAGTCTGAGCCAGCCCACAGGCACAATTACCACATGAAAATCTTTGCAACAACTTAAGAGAACGACCAAGAGTAAAATCCGTGTTAAGTTTTGCCAGTGGCTTCACAGGAGCCTCATATTTTTTGCCTTAAATTTTCACATAGCTCACAACCCCTTTGTGAGTTCTGAAATCCAATGCACCACACATAATGCGTTAAATAAATCTGCAATATGGCTCAACAGAATAGAGAAGGAAATGAATCTTTCATGTACTCTTCCCTGGGAAAAGGGTTATCCTTCCATTTGGAGAATAATTGGGAGTTTTATTTCACTTTTCACTCCTGACAGCTATCAGCAATGGTGACACGTATCAGCTTATTACTGCTTACACTGTGGTGAGGGATGGCAGCCACAGTGACTGTAGCACTTTAATAAAAAAGACACCATTTTATTATCAATTTAATTTAAGCCATAACAGCTGAACATAGCTGGAGAAAGCCTTTGAGCCACTGACCTGCATTTGATGGCTCCAACTATCTGTGAATGCTTCAAGAGCTGCTTGGTGAGGGGGATGAAAGAGGAGATGCTGGTAATGGGGATGGAGCCTGCGACTCCTCTGTGTTCAAACATCCCTTGTGAAGTCTTAAAATAGCCACTGCTTTTCATTAAACCCCCAGCATGCTAAAGCATAAAGATCTTCTCATGGCCCTGATCCCTGGGCCTGTCACTTGCAGACCCAGAGCCACGTCCTGTCACAAAGGCAGGGTGAGCTCCTTGTTCTTCTCCCCTTTTTCCCCTTCCGTGGTTTCATGAAGAGAATGATGTTTGCTCTCATCATTGCAATCCCTGTGTGACCTTCACAGAACACAGTTAATTGCTGATTCTGCTGAACTCATTATTAAACCTCTGCCATCTCAGCTCAGCTCAGTTTTTTCTTCTGTATTTCTCAAAACAGAGGCCTGGGAGTTCCTTCCTCATCCAAGGTTTTCGAATTTTCAAGTGGCACTGAAGCAATAATAGCGTTTTTGAGCTGTACATTCCAAGCCTTATTTCTCTGGGCTGTATTTTTTACTGTAGGAAAGAAAAATCAGTAACTGTAGCATTCACTGGAGGTACCAGACTGACAAAACCCTCCCAGAGCCTGTGTCCTGCCCTCAAATAAATCCATCCATGAGCTGAGCACTATGTTCAGCCAGGTGAGGGTGGAGTTGGACATCAGGGAGAATTTTTTGGTGGAAAGGGCTGTCAAGGGAATATAAATCAAAGAGTCATGTTACATTTTCATTATTAAATTTATCATCCCAAGGGTTGGGTTTAGGCAAAGCTGGAAATCTTAAACATAGAGATTTGTGGGAGTCCTGCTGGGGAGAGCTTAAATTTTTTCTGTTCTGAAACTGTTATCTGGTGAAATTTGTGTTCCTTACTTGGCTGTTCTTGTTTCTATCTGCATTTTCTAACAATATTGTGCACTTTCTAACAATAAATTCAAGATGCATTTATAAATATTTAACTACCTAAGCAGGTAATTTGAACTCCCCAAATTCTTTTTTACCATCTTTAAGACAATATCAAACAATTACCTGTAGGTTGTTTTTTTTCTCCAGTCACAATATTCTCCTGTATGAGGATGGCCATGCTGTAGTCGCTGATTTTGGAGGTAAGGAGGTTTTATGGAACATTTATAAATTAACCCCAAATTCTCTAAAACTAAACTGAGAGGACCCTGCAAGACTTCACACAACACAGGGTGTGTGTCTGTTCTGGCCTGATGGTAAATATTTCTCTTGTTCTGTTTTCAGAATCTCGATTTCTGCAATCTCTGGATGAAGACAACATGACAAAACAACCTGGGGTTTGTTTCTTGTTTTGTTCCACATGATTAATGTCAAATATCCAGGCAAACCCAGTTTAGGAGAAATTGACATTGTTTGTTGGAAGAGATGGACTGGTGGAGTATTTCATCTCCCTCAATGTTTAGCTGGTTTGGTTTAATTTTTTTCCTTTAAGTGTCTTTAATAGCAGAGATAAGGGAATATATAACATCTGCAACAGAAAACAATGCTTTATGAAGCTGTGTTGGTGCTCTGTTGCCCTAATTCCTTCCTAAAGAGTCATTTCTAATCCACCCTTCCCCACTCACCCACGTTGTTGGCAGGTGACTCCTGTTTCTGACAGGGAATTAGTTCTTCTGATTTCCTTATTTCACAGCTCTTTTCTCCACATCAGCCCATCGTTCACCATCATATTTACAAGTCAGTTGTTCTGTTCATGGGTTTGAATCCAGGTGTGTCCCTTGTATCACTCCATGGCCAGGAATGTTCACATCATCCTGGGTATTAACGTGGGATGGGCAATGAGCTTTAATGAGCTGTGGTGGCACTTTCTGTGTGTGGAACGAGGGCTGCTGCTCAGACCAGGGTCCTGCCAGGCTTGGTACCATCCCATGAGAAGGGCAGACCTGAGGAACCGGTGAAAATTTCTCCTGGCAAATTACCAGTTATTTTATGGGGTGATGGAGGCAGGACATAACAAAACAAAGGAAAACAAACATACAAAGACAGGAACAGATGGATGTCTGAGGAGCCAAAGGCTGCTGATGTGGGACTGGTGTTTCCTGGTGCACAGAACCTGCGCTGGATGGCCCCTGAGGTGTTCACCCAGTGCACAAGGTACACCATCAAAGCCGACGTGTTCAGCTACGCCCTGTGCCTCTGGGAGCTCTTAACAGGCGAAATCCCCTTTGCTCACCTGAAACCAGGTAAGGTGCTTAATGAATTCATATTTTAAATTTCTCTGAACTCTAGAAGTAGCTGCACTGTGTCATTTTAGAATAGTTTACTGAAGTGTGTTACTAAGTGCTAAGATGCTGCTTTCAGTGAAAAGCCCAGAACTGCCCTATGACAGTCCTGTACATTACTCCCTGCAAATCTACATGACCTACAATCCCTTATTGGGGTCTAGGGTTAGGAACAAGTCACTCTGACTGCAGTCCCTCACGTGGGTGTTGGGATTGCAAAGCCATTCCTGGGTACTTCTCCTCGTGCACCTCAAAAGAGCACCCACAGAGCATGGGGGTGCCAAGAGCAGAGTGACCTTTCCAGGGCCACCCTTGTCACCCCTGGGTGTCTGGCAGGAGTTGCCAGGGGCCGGGAGTGTGGCAGGGCAGGACATGGGTACAGAGGGAGGGCCGGGGCCCCTCTGGCAGTGACACCCCACTGCTGCCTGGCTGGCTGCTGGCTCAGCATCCCGGGACTGCAGGGAGCTCAGCAGTGGGCAGGTGAGTTCCTGGGCTCTGTAGGGGTATGGGCACTGACGGGTCCCTCTGGGCTGTCCCCACAGCGGCGGCGGCAGCGGACATGGCCTATCACCACATCCGCCCACCCATCGGCTACTCCATCCCCAAGCCCATCTCTGCCCTGCTGATGAGGGGCTGGAACGCCTGTCCCGAGGTGAGTGCCCCTGGCAGCAGGAAAACAGCTGCTCCTGGTTGGCATGGGAAGGGTCACTGCAGAAAACCCCCAGACAGGTAACGGGGTGTGCCAGGAAATACAGGAGAGTTGATGAATTGAGGAGCAAAGCACATTTAGCCACTCAATGAAACCTAATTAGTCGTGTAACTTTGAAGTTACTTGGTATAGTGTGAGAAGAAAAATTATTGCTGCTCTCAGACTTTTATAACTGCTAAAGACAGCACATAAGTCCAACTTTATTAATAAAATGTCATACTCAAGCACTGACTTAGGCAAGCACTGAGGTGGATGCAGTCCCTGTACTGTCAGCATTCCCACAGCCCACCTACCCCAAATAAGGAGAAACCACCTTTTCAGAGTCCCAATGCACTTTATTACTCATGAGTGACACTCCATCACTTCACCTTGCCAATGACAGAATTATAAAGAAATTGGTCAGCCCATGGATGGCCAGAACTTTGCACAAGATGTGAGCCAAAGCTTGTTAAAATTATCTTTATTGAAAGTGTTTTGCTTCTATTCTTTACTAAGCTTTCCTTCACATTGCTCCTGGACTGGAGTGCTGCAGGGCTTTACTCCAAAGCCTCTAAATAGTTCCTACCTCTGGCAGGTGGTTCTGTTAAGGACAGTGTGGTGATGGGAATGAGGAGCTGATTTAGCAGTTACATGATTAAGGTATTCCCCTCACTTGTCTGATCCTGCCCTGAGTGTGGCCTCCATAAATCCCTGTGCCACATGACAAGGGGAGGAGGACAGCCAAGAATTTATTGATAGTACTTTTGTAATCTTATGATCTTGTCATTATTAGCCGAAATGTAATTGTTACAGGAAAAGAGGTGAATTGCGGTTGTTACATACACACCTCTTTGTTTTGTAGCTCAGCACTGAACTTGTAGTTCCCATAAGATTCCCAAAGAGACTGGCAGCAATGCCATGAAATTCAGATAAACCTCATCCCTGTGTGTCAGTCTCTCCTCAGCAGATCTGCCCCCTTCCATTTCTAACCCAGCTCTGCTCTTCCTGTTTCCAGGGGAGACCAGAGTTTTCAGAAGTTGTCACAAAGTTGGAGGAGTGTCTGTGCAATATTGAGGTAAGGACCTGCTTCCCAGCCCGGGGGAGATGGGAATGCCAGTGGGGACAGGGACAGTGCCAGCAGCTGAGGACAGTGGTGGCTTTGGAGCTGCTGTAAAAGTCCAAGGAAAAGTGAGGGACAACTTACGAGAGAGAGATGAGAAACGACTGGTAAATATGCAGTAACAGCTCTTTTTTTCTTTTTAATCCAGTTGATGTCTCCAGCATCCAGCAACAGCAGCGGGTCCCTGTCCCCCTCCTCGTCCTCGGACTGCCTGGTGGCCCGGGGGGGTCCAGGCCGCAGCCACGTCACCGCGCTGCGCAGCCGCTTCGAGCTGGAATACGCCCTGAACGCCCGAGCCTACACTGGCTGGACACAGGGGTACGTACCCAGGGCAGGGAGAGAGGGAGGCTCTGATGGGCTCAGACTGAGGGGACTAAAGGGCTTAAGGGCTGGTGCCACCAGAGGAATTTGGGGTTCTTTGGCCGTAGGCAGCGTTTACCCCACCTGGCCTGCCAGACCCAGATGGGGATGGTTTCCACAGTTTCAGTTTGTCATTTATAGAACACTGAGATGATTAATGACAACACTTCCTCACGGCAGTAGTTTGTTGGTGTTTCTCAGAGGGGAGGGGTCCCACTGGTCTCTGCTGGTCTGTGATTTGGGAAGAGCTGGTGGATGATGGTCCTGTACACAACAGCTCGTTATGATCAAGGATAAACTGTCAGCAGGACAGGGGGCTTGGCCCATGACTGGAAGATAATTTTACAATCTTCCTCACTGGAGAAACTTACTTGCAGGAACCTTTTAGCAGTGACATATAAAATACATGGCAATGACCCTGGATTGATGCCTGGAATTGCTTCCAAGACGGCAATGCAGAGAGGGTGGTGAAGCCCCAAACAGGGTATTTGAAGGCAGTTACTCTGAGAAGGGTAACAGTGTGCCAGTGTGGCTGAGGGTCATGGCCTTACTTCATGACTTTTTCTTGCTTTTGGTTTACTGAACTGACGTTCAGTGGGCCAGGCCCCACACTGATGTCTCATGGTACTGTCCTTTCCTCCCTCTCTGAAGAAAAAGCTCCTGTGGTCTGGAGATGTGACTTCAGTCTCATCTAAACTAACACCTCCTGTTTAATTCACAGCACTGGGCAACCCCCTTCTCAGGGCCTGTCTCTGGATGACATGAGGAGGAACTTCCAGTACCCCCCCGTTGACAAAAACGGTGAGTTAATGCAGAGGGTTCCTCTGCTGTGACAGGTTGTGGTGGTGCCCTCAGCACTGCAGGGACAAGGGACAGCACTGCTGCTCTGCCAGGTCACAAGT
This sequence comes from Pitta sordida, assembly GCA_013390025.1. Classification (NCBI taxonomy): domain Eukaryota; kingdom Metazoa; phylum Chordata; class Aves; order Passeriformes; family Pittidae; genus Pitta; species Pitta sordida. The sequence continues at coordinate 207,322 of WEKX01006557.1, forward strand.
GCCCCTCTCTTTTCCCCTTGCAGGGTACGTGTCAGACCCCTTGAGCACCATGAGGTTCCACCCCTGCGGCGGCAGCAGCAGCTTCGAGGAGAGCAGCTGAGGGAGGGACCTGGTGCCACTCTGGAAATCATCCCACAGCTCTTGCTGCTCTGCTGAACCCTGAGTGAAACACCAGGATCCCTGGACTGAACAGCTTTAGTGTTGATGGCAAATGTCCCTGTCCTGGTTCTGCTTTAGCACCTCCCTCTGCTGACCTACCCCAGGGCTGGGTTTGGGGCTGTGCTGCTGTGCTGTAACATGAGGATGCTCACAAGGAAAACTGCACTTTCACCTCAAGTTCCAGCCCCAGCCCCTTCCAGGAGCAGTCTGTCACCCTCGCCTCCATCCACATACCGTGGGAGTTCGGTTGTTGCTGTTTCCAGCTTCTGAACCACACCTGGTTTGGAGTTCCCCACAGCCCCAGACACACTGGGTATCCCATTCCCCACTCTGTCAGTTGGCTCAGCTTCCCAGCACAGCAGCCCCAGCTCTGACCCTTGAGAACACAGACAGATCTGGTTGCCCACCTTCCCTGAGCTCCTCCAGACATCCCTGTGTTCTTACCCACGTTTGGGTTGAGGGATTGTTTTTCCTGAAGGCTGTAAGCTTTCCTTTAGTTGTTTGCTTACAAAAAGCAACACAGGAACTCCAAAACAAACTTTAAAGCAGAAGGAAATTGTGTAAAATTGTGTCACAAACATGGTAACTAACGCAGTGCAAAGTGGCATTTTTGACTCGAAGCAAACCTGTGTCAGGGTGCCACCACTCTGGGCACCCAGTGCCAGCAAGAGAATTAAAAAAAAGAATAGGGGCAGGGTGGGAGAAGCTGAGCTCTTCCCCTAGAAGCAATTACAGAGTTAACTGTGCTGTTATTGTCTGGAGTCTGCCTATAATGCTGTCTCTATGCCCAGGCAAAGCATGGGCAGGAGTCAGGGCTCACTGTTGCTGGGCAGGGCTTTGGGGGTGTTACTGAGGATGTTGAGTTCCTACAGTTGTCATCCCTCTGCATTTAGTGACTCAGCAACTGGGCCTGAAAACCAGAAACTAAACTGAGTTAGGGAATCAAAAATAGAGCAAGGGATTTCATGTGCATTAATACCTGTGTACTCACCCATACCTGAGCATCTCCTCAGAACATGTCACATGGAAACAACAAAAAAAAATACCAGAAAGCAAAACCCCTGCAGTTTAAAAAATTTCTTTACGAAGTCAACTGCTTGCAAATAATTTTACTACTAATTAAAATTACTGGTTCCTTGAAGAAAAGAGTGTCTTAGTTAATTGGTCTCTATAGAAGAAACATCAGACTCAGGGGCGAAATGTGTTATCAGGAGTTATCAGTTAACAAAAATTCTAAGAAATGTAATCTTAAATTAGGAACTGCCAGCATTCTGGTTCCTTCCAATCACGCTGCCTTGTTCACCTGTGAAGCAAATCCCTGCATCCCCCTCTGCCATTGCTCACCTGTAACCCCTGAATTGTGTGCCCACAGCTCCAGGCAGGAGCTCTGTGTGGGTACCTGCCCAAGGCAGCTGGAGCAGCACACTCAGCCCAACATCCCTGGTAAAGAGAGACAGACACCTCAGCCCTGCTGCCCTGGCAGGGGTTATTCCTACAGCCAAACCTTGGCAGAAGTTGAAGGAGCTGCACAGGTTGGGACAGGTGTTTAACAGACCCCAGTGAACACCCAGGTGTGGGTATGTACACAGAGAACACAACCCTCTGAGATGAGCCTTAGCACAAACGTGCTCAGACTGAACATACAAATGCAACCCTCATGTACAGGAGGGAACACACACCAGCTCCTTGATCACATTTCAGTTTCCACTCCCATGTCTGTTGATCTGAAGTGACTCACAGCACCAACCCACTCAAAACCTTGCTCATTTCAGCCTCTTCCCTACTTGAAGGTGCAGTTACAGTCCCCCCTGTGGGGCTGAGTCTGCTGCACCCACCCAGCAGTGCCTCGAGGCTGCTGCTCAGCCAGCCCCAGGCGCTCAGCCCAGAAGGGTCTCGGGGGGCCCATGGAGGAGCAGCAGAGCTGAGAGGAGCCTCAGGCAGCAGAGAGGGGCAGCCAGCACCAGGCTGAGACAGCTTCACACTGGCCACCCTCCTGCAGCCTCAGCCCAGGCTCCGTGGACCATGTCCTGTCCTGACTGACACGAGCAAAAGCAAAAGGCCAAGCTTTATATACTTACAAATACTTGATAGAATTGTTCTGATTTAACAACTTTCAACATTTCAAAGTGCAAAGAATGCCCTGAAGTGTGACCAGCAGCAGGCATGGATCCCTGAGAGGGAAGCCCCTCCATGCCCTACAGCACACTGGGCATGTGGGAGGGCTCCCCTCCCCTAACATGGGATGGGGAGGTACCCAGGATAAAATTCCTGTGTAAAGCCTCCTTGCCCCTCAATCCTGCCATTCCACACCTCTGCTGAACACCCCTGGATGCTCAGTGATGTGCACAACAGTGAGGACACAACCCAGCTGACAAAAGGCTGCAGCTCAGAAAGGCAAAGACACCCCAAAAATGAGAGATACACTCAGACATGGGCACCCTGTACAGGCAAACACACACAGCACATCTGCCCTCAGCCTCCTGACGGCCTGTAGGAGCAAGTGATGCTTGAGGGAGGAGGGAAAGTTCAGCCAGTCCAGTATTTCTCTGGTTTGGGGTTAAAACAAGCATGACAGCTGTGGAACAATCCCTGTGATTACTGCCTTCATCACTCTGAAGAAGTGCTGCTTCTTGGAGTGCCAAACACAGGCTTGTTTCAGTTGTCTGCTGCACACTGAGGAGCTGCTCTGCTGAAACATGACAGGTAGCTGTGGTACTCCAAGAGTGACATCCCAGCTGGCACAAACTCACAGCGTGAATTCACAGTGTGAATGTTGCAGGACACAGCACTGAGGAGCTCCAGAAACAGCTCAGAGCAGAGTTTCTTCCCCATTCTGGGTCTGTTCTGAGGACACGATAGCTGGGTCTGGGTTTGCATTGTCCTACGGAACAAGGAGCAAATGTTACAGAAAAAATCCTGAACTTGGAGCTACTGAGGCACTGCTGTGGTATCTCCTACAAGAGGAGAGAGTAGCAGCGAAGCCCAGTGCTGATGCTGACCTGGAGCCCAGGGGTGCTGCTCTCCCAGTGCCACCAGAGATGTGGCACGGCCGGAGGGGAGGGAAGGCAGAGGAGCTGCGAGAATTAGTGCCACAGCAATGGGATTTGCACGGGATGTTGGGAACAGGAGAGACTGCAGAAAGCTGCCACCCAAAAGGATTTATCACCCCTTGTCCCAGCTACAAGCAGCAGACCTTAAGCAGTGGATAAAGAACGGGATGAGGTGGACAGGGATCAGCCTGGGGGCAGTGACCGGCACACGCAGCACTCACCTGACGGGGGCTGTGGCTCCTGTCGCCCAGGTCAGCAGCTCCGGGGCTCCCTCCGTCCCTGCTCTGCTGCCCGGCCCCGGCAGCGCTCCCCGGGTCTCCCTCGCTCCCTCGCGTGTTTTCCTGCAGACCCGACAGCTCCCGCTCGGTTTCCACTCCCGGCTCCTCCATCCCGCCCTCGCCTGTCGCTGTCCCTGTGCCGGGAGCTGCCAGCCGTGCCCGGGTGCCCAGGCACAGCCCCTCGCCTCCTGCAGACCCTCTCCCCCCGGGCTCTGCTCCCCCATCCCCATGGGCAGGGCTGCTCGGGGAGGTTTCTGCACTCGGCTCTTCCTCAGGGGACATCACTCCACAGCTTTCCCCGTGACACTGGGACACGACATGCACTGTGCCCCGCTCCCACTCCAGCTCGCCCTGGCCCTCGGCCCCCATTGGCTCTGACCCCCTTCCCTCGTACCCCACTGCTGCCTCTTGGTTCACCCCTTGCCCACCGGGCACAGCTCCATCAGCCACTCCTATCCTGTCCCCCATAGAGTCCCCAGCTGTCCCCCTTCCCTTGACTGGCACCCCCTCTGCCACTGTCCCGCTCAGTTCCGCCAGCACTGTTCCTGTCACTGCCTCTGTGCCCACCCTGCCACCCCCGGGCACTGCCATCCCCATGGCCAGTGCCAGTTCCCCGGCCAGTCCCTGGGACAGGGCCCCTGGCGCGGCCTGGCCGCCCACCACGGCAATGGCCACCAGCCTGGGCCCCCCTGCCCGGCTCACGCCCAGGCCCAGGGCCGGCACTGACACCTCACCCACCGCCCCCTCCCCGGGAGATCCCCTTTCCCCAGGCCCCATCCAGCCCTCCATCCCAGCTGCCAGCTCCCCTGCACCTGCTGCCCCACCTGTGGCCTCCTCTCTACCTCCCAGTCCCTGTGCTGCCACATCCACAGACCCTTCTGCCACCCCTACATCGAATTTTCCTCCCATCACTCTCTCTGTCTCTGCTTTGCTGACCACAGATGGGTTTCCACTCCAAAGTGCTTCTGCTGTGCCCTCCTCCTCCTGCTCTATTGGGGTCTCCTCCACCTGAGATGACCCTTCACCAATGGGATCCCCCCCCAGACCCCCCAGTGCCTCTAACTCAGGTGCCATTTCCAGCACAGAACACTTGCCAGGCTCCACAGGCACCTCCATTGTGTCCTCCACTCTTGAGAGAGCATTCCCTCCCACCCTCCATACCTGGCCATGCTCAGATGCTGCTGCTCCTGTGGCAGCTTTCCCCATCTCCATCTGCTCTTCCCCTGACTGCAAAAACTCATTTGGCTTCACAAACTCTTCCCCTCTAGGCACTGGCTCTCCTGCTTCCGTATCCCCTAATGCTTCCAGGAGAGCCCCAGACTCCCCCACAGCCTCCTCCTTGTCAGAAGGGTACTCCTCAACAGCCTTTTCTCCTTCAGGGCCAACAATCCCAGCAAACTCTTCTGCCAGGTCTGCACCTTCCACAACCTCCTCTCCCTCCACCAGGTCACTCACCAGAGCTCCCTTCCCTGCAGACCTTCCCTCTCCCAAGGACTCCCCTGCCTCCAACACTGCCTCACCTGCCTCCTCCTCTGCCAGCAGCCCTGCCGCTCGCTCAGGACCTTTCTCCACAGCCTCCTCCTCATCCTCAGTGACCCCTGCAGCTCCCTCCTGCCCTTCAGACATGGCTCTGTCTGTCTCCTGGCCCAGCAATGCCCCAGCTGTCAGCTCCACCAGTGCTCCCTCGCTCTCCGTCCTCTCCACCAGCACCTTCTGCTCCCCAGGTGACCCCTCTGTGCCTGACTCCCCTCCCTTCTGTGCCCCCTCCCCTTTCAGATGTTTCTCTGCCATGGTGCCTTCCTCTGGTGTGTGTTCCTCCAGGGGCAGTGGATCCCCTGCTGGTTCCATCTCTCCAGCCTCGTCAGTGCCATCTCCTCCCTCAGCAGCACCGTCCTGCTCCAGGGTTTGCTTCTGCCATGCCACCTGCCCTTCTCCTGCTGCCTCTCCTGCTGCCTCCTGTACATCAAGGCTTCTCCTCCCTTCTGAGGAACTTCCGTCTGGTGCTGTCAGGGTACAATCAGACATTGGTTTCACTCAGCACAGTGTCAGTGTTACGTGTTTTACAGGGTTGGTGTTACAGGTGCCATCTCTGCCCAGCAATGGGGACCAGAAGAAAGCTTGCTGTGCTTCTTCTCATCACACCCCTGGGCTCTGACTACATCCCTAGTGCTGCTGTCCTGGCATCTGGCGTAATGAATTTAAGGAAAATGCAGATGCAAGGCCAGCTTTCACCTTCCCCAGTCCTGCCTGCTCTGCCTCCCTCCCTTCCTGCCTGCAGGGAGCTCAGATGTGTGTGACACACCTGTAAGCTTGGCAGTAACACTCAAAGGCAGAAATAGGTTTCAAATTGCTCATGTAAAATATGCACACACAGGAGGAAGAACACTCAGCTGTTCACATAAAATGGGTAATTGCTTCCCATGGATTAAACTGCAGAGTAACACAGGGTCAAGTCCTGCCTTGGGCAGCAAAAGCATTTCCCAAGGAAGCCCCATGCTACCTGAAAGCACAGGGAGCCTCACTGTTTCTGCTTTCCATGGCTATTTTCCTGATTCCCAGCCAGTTTCTTCATGGCCAGGATTCCTTGCCCATTTAACTGCCAAAAAAGTATTATGTACTTATACATGACTACAGAAACCAGCCAGTCATCACTCAACTTTATACAAGTTAGGAAAGAAAAAAGCACAAAGAGGGTTCAATAGAAAAAAGAAAGGGCAAACACTTCTGTAAAAAGACATCAGATGAGTAAGATTTAATCCTTGTCTCTGAGACAGGCAACCTCACCTCCACTGGCATCATGCTCTGGACTCGCTGCATTCTCTGCTTCCTCACCAGGTTTAGGGTCTGAACTCACAGGATGATTATTTCCAGTTGCCTTTGCTATTTCCTGCTCGACTGGTCTGCAATCTCCAAAAACTAACACAAAGAAAACAGGAAGCAAGAAAGGGAAACCATTACAGAGCAAAAGGGGAGCAGAATCCACCCAGCCATCTCAGCTTGGTTTAAAATGGTTTAAAATTCATGTTTGGACAAACCCTTACACTGGACACACCAGCAGAGAAACACCAAGCCAAGGTTATTGGGCTCAGGGTAGCACAGAGTGTTCCAGCAGCCTCAAACAGTCCAGCAATTCCCCGTGACTGAGGACATGATGACACATCAGCCACCCAGAGAAACACAGAGGGCTTGTACTCACCACCTGCTCTCTTACTTTGAGGACACTCTTCACTGCCATCCTCCATGTTCAGTGTCCTGCTTTCCCCAGGCACTGGAAGACATTCCTCCTCATCATTCATGTCACTTCCTCCTGACCCAGACTGCTGGAGTTCCTCATTACCTTCAGGGCTTTGATGACCCATTGCCATTGTATTTTCATGAAAAATTCCAGTACCTTCCCTTGCTGTTGGATCTTCTGGGTTTGCCTTTTCTTCTTCATCTGTTCCTTTCTTTTCCAGTGCAGAAGTCTCCTGATTTCCCTCCATTCTGAGGAATTTCTTCTCCCCATTCCCATTCCCACGCTGCACATGTGCTGTGCTGTCAGATGCCCTGTTGGTATCACACTCCTCTGTGCCATTGTCTGTCACTGTTTCTGCAGGAGAGTCGCCCTCAGTGCTGCACTGAGAGCTGATGGACGAGGGAGAGTTTGCAGACCTCCTCTCTGGAAACAGCAAACAGCACTTTGGTTTAGGATTTGTCACTAAACATCTGCATTCACTGGGCACCCAGAAAGGGCAGAATCCCAGTCAACAGCAATCTCTGAATTACACCTCGTGACAAAATTCCAGCCAGTGTAAATAGAAGAATGTTGGCCAGATGTACCAACAATTAAAATTAAATCCATTTAATATTTTTGTGGTTTCTTCTGACCATGGACATGAACTAGATTAGCTCTATCAATCACACAGAAATACATCTCCAAAAGCACCTCTAAACATGACTCAAACAGGGTTTAGCACAGATTCTCGAGCTCTGACAGAAGACTTCAACTATAGCAACAATCCTTCAGTGCACTCCTGTTAACTCACTGAATATCAGAAAGACCCCCAAAACCATGTGTAAACCACTCAGGCTGAACAGGGGATGACATTCACTGTCTTCTCAAAAAAAAACCCCATAATAGACACCACCACTTAAATTCATAAATGGAAAATTTGAGGCAAAAAAAGGCTTCTCCAACCCTCGTTACAAACAAAACCAACCTTGTTGCTCATCCTCAGAGTCCCTGTCAGAATATCCATCACTCTCATCTTTCTGCAGTGCCTTCTGGGACGAGGCTTCACTCTCCTTTCCATGGTCCAAATTACGGGTTTTATCATCTGAGGATGACTCTGACATTCCATTTTTTTGATCACCAGTCTGTCCCTCTTCATTAACTTCTTCATCTGCTTCAAAATCTTCATCATACTCTGAAACAGAAGAACTGTACTTTGAGATAGGAAACGAAATTCGGGGTTTTTTTAAGCAGACAGAGGTTAACTTCATTAATCTCCTTTTTCTCTTACATTTGCTCAATTTTTTGAAAGCCGTGAAAGAATCTAAGACCACAGATAGGAATTGTAAGAGCACAACATCTTAAAAAAGCATCATGTTCTTCACAGAGAAGCAAAAATGCAGCAAAATTACTGATTGATGCACTGAGTGTGAATAACACATTAAAACAGAACCAAACAAAATGATTAGCCATAGAAAGGACCAGAAAAATTAAGAGCTGGCAAAGTCAGAAATTAAATGCAAGAGTCTCTTATTAGAGGGGGAAAAACTTGTTGTGACCCCCCAAAAATTGCAAGTAATTGAGAAAGCTGGAGAAAGGTAATAGATTATAGTGTGAAGTATGATAAATTTGGATTGATGTGGCTAAATAGCAAATATGTGTCTTACAAACCCAACAAAATTAATTAAACCTCACCAAATTACCACAGAATTGCACAGAATTACCACTGTCACACCCACAGGTCTGGATTTCAGCCAAGCTCTCCCCTGACAAGTATCTGACAGATAACTTTGCTCAGATCTCTAGGTAAAGATGCACTGAAGAACACTGCTCTTCCCTGCACTGTGCACATCCCAGGCACCAGCACAAGGTATGCTGGTGATTCTCACCCCAAATCCAGTCCTTCCACTGCTCCCAGGGGCTCCCTGCACCCTCAGCACTGAGGTAACACACCTGTCCCGTGCAGGTGACTGTCACTGCTGCCACAGCAGCTGTGGCCATCATCCCTTACCTCCTGCCTTCCACTGGGGCTGTTAACGACTTGGTGACAGAGCACCAAGGGCAGAAATGAAGAGTTCCTGAGGTAGAACCAATTAGGTAAATAAACAATTACAGAGACAGTAAGAACTGAGGAAATGAGGAGGTTTATTTTCTGTATTAAAAATCAATTGAGATTCCAACTGCAGTGTAGGCAATTGTGATGCCTACTTAGGTAACTGTCAGAAAGGCAACTCCTCCTGAAGGAAAAAGGCCTGATTAATCCCAAACATGCATCTGGAGGTTCTAACAAGGCAGATGAGCAGTCACACTGCAGAACTGTGAAGGCAAAAATAGGAAGTAGGAATTAAAATCTCACTCTCAATGTGAAGACTACGACAAGGAGTGAGCAAAGGCAGAGGCTGAGCTCGACACCTAATCCATGGAACAGAACATCTTCCACAAGACCAGGTTGCTCCAAGCCCCATCCAACCTGCCCTTGGACACTTCCAGGGATGGGGCAGCCACAGCTTTTCTGGGGAATGTGTGCCAGGGTCTCATCACCCTCCCTTACTCACCTTTTTGGCTCTTGCAAACCACCTCATCCCACTGCATGCCTCAAAGGAGCTCCACTAGTTCCATTGCCCAGACACAGGCATCCCCACATTCCCACAGTCCCACACCTTCTCCAGGATTATCCTCCCCCATTTCTCATCCCTTGCTCACATTTGGGAATACTGTACCATTTTTACCGATGTCTTCCTGACTATCTTCACTCTCATGACCAGATTGGTTTGCTGCTTCTTCTCCTCTGTACTCCTCTCCACTGTCCAGTTTCTCCTCAATAGTTTCCACACTTACTTCATGACTTGGTAAGACGACCAACACTGAATTTTTCACTGATTTCCGCTCACCACTGCTGTTACATGACTCACTGTGCACACCATAGTCCCAGGAAGCCTCATGCTCCTCCACACTGTACTCCACCTTCCTCCTGGGGGGCTTTTTGTCCAGGCCCATTGCAATAATGCACCTATAAAATAACACAAATTGTCAAGGATCACGTTTTCCCTCCTGTGAACAGTGGAGGGCTGCAGACACAGTGACAGTTTGTTGTCAGCAGTGAAACCAGGGACTCATCTGCCTCTGCACTGCCACAGTGACTCACATGGAGGAGCCCTCTGAAATCAGAGAGCTCCCCTAACACAGATGTGGTTCTTCCTGGAAGAAGAGAAATGCTGTCTGCACTTACAGGTGATAATTGATATATAAACAGATTAAAACCAAAATTATTATAGGTGTCCATTAATTTGAACCTGCACCAAGCACTGATTGTGAAGACAGAACCTCTGAGAAAGGCAGATAAACTCCAAATCAGGCCTGTGCTGGATCCAGATCCCACTGTAACACCCAGTAAAGGGGTAACTCAGGGTCTGTGCATAGGACTGGGGGGTTTTGAATTTGTCTGCTGGGTCTAACAACTGTGAGGAAAGAGGGAGATTGAAAGAGAATTAAGTTTCTCTTCTGCTTTCTTGCCTAAAAGAAACCCAAAGAGCTTGAAAATGAAGTATTTTGAATGAGGTGTTGAGAATGTTGAGGGTGACTCAGGAAGGAATTCACCAAATTTTGAATACTATCTATATAAATTCAGAACATTCACTACAAATCTTTCTAGAAATCACAAAAAGATGAGATTTGGGCATTTCCTAAAATTTATAGCCTCTACATATATCCATTATGAACTCAAATGCTTTTCACTCCTTCGAATGTGCCAGGTAACACAATTATATAAACCATGTTCATTATTAGACTGGAGTAAAAATATATGGTACAATAAAATAGCTTTTTCCCCTTAGAATTCAGTCCTTACATGAAGTAACAGAGTACAGCTCTGTGGAGAGTTTCTTGGCAGGAAATCAGCTGTGCTGGCACCCTTGGAGGTGAGACCCTGAGAGGGAACCTCAGTCCTGCACAGCCCAAGGGACACTGAGAAACAGAGCTGTGAGGAGCCAGAGAGACTAAAGAGGAGGAACAAGTGAGAAACCCTCTAAAACCAAGTGCCTGTGAGCCAAGTGTGATGGTCTCCATACCTGTAGCAAGGAGATGCTCCCTCCACGTTGAGGAACCTGAAGTACCTGTGTCTGCTCCGCAGCCGGGTCAGGGTCTGATGTCTGTACTCACAGCAACAGCTCATCCTGTCCACTTGCAACCCGTTGAGATAAAAGGTGAGGCTGAACGGGAAACCAAAGTGCCTCTTGGAGACGAACTGGAATGTCTCTGCAGCCACAGAAAGAAAGGGATCAAAGGAACACATTGCACTGCACTGTCAGCCCGGGGTAACTGCTGTACCTCACAGCACCCAGCCCTCTGTTCCCAGCTCTGGTCACCAGCTGACCACACTCTGCCCCTGGCTCTTGCCTGCCCCAGGACCCAAGCTGGGCACAGCCAGGACAGCTGAACACACGCTCTCAGTTTGTGCACTCCCTGCTGCAGCAGAACAGAGGACAGAGTCTTCCAGCCATTTCATGTGCCCAGTTCCCCAGAACAAAATTCACCTTTTACTGGTGTGATGGAATTGCACTCACATAAAAGAGACCAGAACTGGGCTCCCACTATGGACTTTTGCTTCTGGAATAATAATCAACACACACTGATGTACTCTAGCAACTCAGATAAACCCTATTTGAGGAAAGTTTACCGCTACAACTAGTCTATTAACTATACATCTCTACAGAAAATTAATCCAAGTCATGGTATTTTGTTAAATCAGTTCTCTGAATTCCTTCTACCATCATTTGGAAAACTAATTGTAACTTCACTTTCTGCCATGGAAGAGTAGATCCATATCTGGTGTGAAGGCAGATGGTATAAAAATCCCTGGATGGATGGATGTACCTAGACTGAGTTCAGCTGAAATCATTTTGGTGCCACAGCAAACTTTTGGCCAAAGACAACACTGCCAGGATCAATATGAATTCTTTGACTCTATCCTTACCTCCTTCCAACAGCTTTCCCTTGTAGACACAAAGGTTTTCTCCTCCACAGTGCTGCTGATAGACTCTGATTTCATCTCTTGTCTCATAACGAGACAAATACACACTCCTCCCTAGGTAGGCCATGGTGACAATGGCATCGCTGCGTAACGGGGACTTGGGGAGACCTCCACAATTCTGCAGCAGGAAACACACGGAAAACCTTCAGCTCCCAGCTCCAACGGGAGGGGAGCACACTTCTGGCACTTGGGGCACACGCTTGAGGCTCCCAGGCTCCTACAACAGGCACTGGGCTGATTAAATTGGGAAGTGTTGGTCACATGAAGGGGGCAGGAAAATATTTCAGATTGCAAGGCCCCTTCACTGAATAGCCCCAGATTGCAGGTACTGTGTTTAACTATCATCCCAGATTGCAGGTACTGTGTTTAACTATCATCCCTCCCAATCCTGGGTTCCCACAATTTTATGTACAGGAGTTGAAACTGGCTGGACACAAGGGTGTAACCGATGTAGTGTTCATACACTTGAGGCATTTCTCAAATCCCTGGAGCTCTGGTGCCAGCTCTGACATCAGATTGTGTCCAGATCAGACGGACTGAAGTGGAAGATCCTGTGGGTTTTTGTTCAGCACCTTTTTTCCTCCCACTGATGAAAAACACCAATGTTTTAAGTTTACAGGGGCATGCATAGCAGTTATATATTTTAAGTTATACATTAACTTTATGCAAACTAGATAAGCACACCTTTCATCATTAGACAAACACGCTAATGAGGAAGGTAAGCACCTGTACACAGACAGAGATCACTCACCTTTGGTAAAGGTTGCTCTGTGTCATTGGATGCAGTGGTGGGACGAAACTGCCTCCCTGAGGACACCCCACTTCTCCTTGCAGGGACACCCCTGTCCCCTCTGTGCAGGCGGGGGGGTGGCACTGGCACCACACAAGGGTTGATGACAGGCAGCTGATATGGGGATACCCCAGTCACGTACTCCACTGAATTCAGAAGCCTTAACTCACTCTTCTCTCCCTGCAAAAACATCGTTAACCAGGTGACAGGTTTTGCAGAAGCAGCTCCTGAGCATATGGAACCAGCCATGGTCTGACTGCTGGGTGCATTTATCAGCACACATCCTTCTGGAACAGCTCCTTAACTCCAGGCCTGCTATTTGTCCATTAAAACACATCTGTGCTAAAACCTTTCCTTTGAATTGCAAGGGGAGCAGATTGCACGAAAATATAACTGCCACTGGTAGGAGGTCACAGTCCCACTGCAAACTTTTCCTGCCCATAAACCTCATATCACAAAAACAACTACATGATGTTTGTCTAGAACAGAAGACAGGTCCCATTATCGCCGTTTAAGAGTTGGACTCAATGATCCCTGTGGGTCCCTTCCAGCTCAGAATATTCTGTGATTCTGTGAACATTTGAAAGTGAGGGTGAACATATCACGTTTGACTTTCATTCTCTGAACCTATTAGTGTGACTTAATAGGAGGAATGGTTAAAAAATGGAGTTTTCTGCTACTTTGCAGTGATAGAGGAAAACATTTAAGACTTGTAAGTGAAAATATTCTAGAATTACTGGTCTTAACCAGGTGTCTGCCTCTCTCTCTGCATAACAGAAAATCTACATAGAGGGAGGAAATTTTGTTTGCAGAGAGATTTTATACTATAAAACAGATAGGGTCAGAGTCATCACATTTTTCCTTCATGTGATCAAGAACTAGGCAATAGACCAATAAGACAATGTTGTGAAAATTTAGGGGAAGTGAAAAAGGAGAATTTAAATAAAAGCTGATGCCATTTGACAGACATGTTCCCTGTAGTCCACAGCTCTGGGAACTACAGTGCTAAAGCAGTGTTATAAAACTGTCCCTAAAAATTCCATTCCAAAATGAAACACAGCCTTACCCCCAGGGCAAACTGCTGATCTCTCTCCAGAGTGTGACACTTGTGCTGGGAAGCCTTTGGAACAGACCCTGGTGCAGCCCAGCCACGGAGGGGCTGGAGGCGAAACGGCTGCTGCACATTTCCTGGGGCTGTGTTTGGTCTCCAGAAACTCTACAGAAGGAAAAAGGAAACAGTGACAAGATCTCAGTGTACAACCTCCAGTGCAGAGCAGCACCATCAAGGGAAAAAATAGCACTGACGAAGGTATCTGGAAGCAACGAGTGATTTCAGGTACCTCCAGGACACGACATTTTCTAGTCTGCCTCCAAAAAGCCAGACTCCTTTGGACACCTCTAACTGAGCATCCAAAACAACTCTTGGCATTTACTGCTGTCTCTTCCCTGTGCAGCCCTGAAGCCAGTATGATGAACTCACGGGAACTGTAGCACTGCACTGTGGACTTTAGCTCATGGACACTGAAGGAATGCACAACAAAGCCATGCCTGCTTCTTGTTCCATACTCAGCTTTTTTTTGACATTTTTATTTCATCTTGTCATTGTTTATCCCTTAGAATACCAAGTTAAAATGTTAAAGCCTAACAGCAATGTTTAACTGAAGTAACTCACAAGCTTGGAGGGTGCAGGCTCCTTGGGTTGGTGCTGATGAGGACATCCACCACCATAACCAAGTCCAGGTGCCCTCTGTGTGGAGAGAAGGTCATTCAGGACTTGAAAGTCTCTCTTCACTCTGCACCAATTATCATTATTGATATTAAAACTGAACTATATAGCTGACCTTTGGCCTTGGGTTTTAGTGCCATTATATTTCCAGAGTGTATTAACAATCCTTCTTTGCTGTTAATAGACAGTAAGAGACAGAGCTGCAGAGCACAGGCACCTGAAATGAGTTCCAGTCTGACTTCACCCCCTCAACTCTGATTTCTAAAAGATCCCCACTGCTTTCAGGACTCTATGACGTGTAACCACTTCTACAGCCCCCACACTCACTGACAATGACCACTAACACCAGCTCATCTCATCAGGCAGCAAAAGGCAAAGCCTGAAGCAGAGTTATCAGAGAGTAATTTGGTTTTTTCCTAGGTTCTGATGTGCTACTCCTGCAACACTGGCTTCCGAAGAGTCTCCTTTAATGACACAAACGTGCCAACAGGAAATCAGACTCAAATGATTAAGGATGAGGCCCTAATCCAGAACGATCCTGGCAGCCAGTGCTCTGTACCAAGCACAGATGCCACAGGTCCACACTTCCAGCTGTTCATGCCCATGGAGAATTGGTGAAACTCACCCACTGTGAACGAGCTGCTTGTTCTCCAGCCACTGAGGGACGGCTCCTTGGACTGAGAGGGGGGTGTGGACAGTGCTTGAGGTTGGCATCTTCCACTGATCTTCTGAATTGTTCCATCTGAAAGAACAGGAATTTATGTCTCCAAGGCACTAAATGCTCTACCAGTGATGCGTCTCTTTCACTGGACAGCTGTGACGAGCAGCTCACCTGGACCTGATGGAACACCTGCTTCAGGAAGGGAAGGAAATCATGGGAGATTGGGAGAGACAAGTAAAAAGACATGTCCCCAGCTCTGATTCATTTTCCTGCAGCTTCCTCCAGCTGCTGACCCTCCAAATTCCATTCATCTGCCTATTTCTGTGTTTCTCCCAACCCCTGGTTTGTTAGAAGGTCTGTTTCTTTTTTAGATTTAAGTGCAATTCCCTCTCCCCTGCTCTGACTGCAGCCTGTCACCACCTTCTCTCCTCACCAGCCCCCACTGGGGATGGCTGCCCCACTGGAGAGAGGCAGCTCTGTGTCTCAGCCTCCCTTGCTCAGCCACCTCCCCTCCTCCTTTCCTTTCACATGAGCAACTTGTCCAAATTCACAGAACGCATGAGGTGAGAATTAAATTACACCACTGGGTCCCAGCACAGCAGCACAGCACACACAGATCAGGTGTCTGCAGGGTCTCACTGAAGGAAGCACTTCTGGTTCATGTTCCAAAATTATCCAAGCCCAGGATCCCTTCACAGGGTGCTGGAATCACTGACTTCCTGCCCCAGGAGTTCTGTCAGCAAACAACACCTCTGCATTTCTCACAGTGACCCATGTCTTTCAGGAAAATCTCCTCCTCTCTTTACCTGATGAACTGCTAATAGATGTATTATTCATAATTTAAGAGCTCTGACATTGTTCCCCAGCTTCTCCAGGAGCTCTTCTCAAAGCTCCCAACACAGAAATAAAATGCTGAGCAAGCCTCTGCCAAAATGAGAGCAACCTTTCCCATATAAACCCAAGCAACCTCCTGGGGAGAAGAACCATTTACTTCTGTGGGATTTCCATGACACTAACTGCAAAATGACAGCAAAGTGAAGGCCCCTGAAACCTCTTTTCTTCTCTGCCCAAACTAGAAGCAAACCAGCAAACATGTGAGCTCAGTGCTCAGCAGCAATCAAAAGAACACAGGGTCTAGAATTACAGGGAGAAGAACAGATCTTGAATTATTCATCCTGTTCGGGTTCCCCATTTCAAAACAGAAACAGTAGAACTAGAAAAGGTAAAAAAATAGCAACAGCAACGAGAAGACTGGAATGGCTCAGCCACAAAAGATTCAGACTGAGGGTCTTCAGCTTAAACTGAGAAGGAATATGAAGAAGGTAAGTAAAAGCCTTGGAAAAAGAGAACAGTTATTAACTGTTTCATACCAAGAGCAATGGAGCATTGAGGGGAGATACCAGACAGCAGAGACATTAATTACTGGGCAGAAATACAACTCACAATTAAATTGCCCAGTGAAGGACACTGCAGAACCAGAAGAATAACTACATTCAGAAGACATTAGATACATAAATGGAAGTTCCTGAACTTCTGGACAGGAAGAAGATGCAATCTGGGGCAGGATCATCCTCTACTTGTTTCTTTTTTTTGCTTTTCCATAAACAGAGACAGAGCACTTGGGTTCAATGAATCTCTGGACAGGCTTTTTCTTTTTTTCCTCTCATTTTAGGCATCACCATCAGCACACAGCAGCACTCCAACCTTACCTTGATTTTCTTCACCCTCTCCTTCCTCACAGAATCTTCCAGTTTCCGTTTTATTTCCAGCTGATGGTGACGCTGCCAATGTAAGAGGAAGAGAAATCCCATGAATGGGCATTATGGGATGTCAGGGAGCACAAGAACACTTGCTCCTGTCCTGCCTGTCCCATGCCTTCTCCCAGGTTGTTAGAGCCCTGCAACAGAACTACCATGGATTGAATTCATTTATATTTCACCTGTGTATATTCACATGGCCAAGGGAACAACTGAGCACTGGTAAAGTTGGTAAATTGTAGGGACCAACTCCACTCCTGACACACCACAGAACGTACCCAAATGTTGTACTCAATGGATAGATATACACATGTTCAAACTGTTTTGGTTTTATTTTATTGGGTTTTTTGAGAAAACTGGTCCTGGAAATATCATCCCATAAATCTGAGGGCTGCTGAAGAGCAGTGAGGGAGCCAGGACAGTGTCTGCCCTCGTGACAGCAGAGTTTGACAATGAGAGGCCTGTTGAGGGAATTCTGCACAGAGACTCTCCTTATTCCCAGCAGGAGAGAGCATGCTCAGGGAAAACAGTCCAGCACAAGTTAACAGCCCCTGGAAGCAGCAGAGAGGGCTCCCACCCCCCCAGTAAGGGCATACCTCCATGTCAAGGACCTTATGAAATATGGCATGAGCCAGGCACTCCTGGACGTGTCTCTGGTGGTCCCTCCTCATGGCATTGAGCCGGTATTCTTGCTCAGGTATTATTCTCCCACTCCTTGAGATCTGACAGGCACAAACATAATGTTACTGAAAAGAAGAAGATGGAATAAAGCATGTTTTGAAACAGGTCTCTCCCAGGAAGATCACTTTCTAATGCTGGTTAGCCACCATCTCTCCCTCTGCCATGGTGCAGGAACTCACCTTCCAGTACAGGACTGTCTCTGAGCCCAGACAAATGGGGGGAGCAGCAGCCACTCTTTTAACAGCTGACAGCTCAGACTTGTTCCTCACCAGCCACTGCCCAAGGGGTGGAGGGATCAAACACTCGCCTTCCTGCTGCTAAGGGCTGCACCTGCCTGTGCAAAACAGTCACACCAAGGAGTGCGACTGAAAATGTTCAGCACATTCATCTTTACCAAATCCTTCAGTTTTCCCTTAAACACTTTTGAAAAATAACACTGAAGCCATTTAAACAACCAGCCAAGGCAAAGCTGTTTCCATTCCACAGTGTGAAAATTCTGAGCCAATCAATACGATGCTGTATTTTTGCAAACTGAAACACTTGGCAGAGGGAAACTCTAACGAGCAAAACTAAATATGGAACAAAAGCATAAAAACATTCTGAATTGAATGTTGAACTGAGGGAGGATTTTCAGTCTCACCAGTCCTGATCTCTGAAGATGTCGTCTTATCCTGGCATTGCTGAAATATCCAACCAGGTGTTTGTCTGTCAGGCTGTTGTAGTTTGCAAGAAGTCTGCAATAAAATCAACACAGATGTTTATAATCCTCTTGACTGACAAATTATTACAGTTTAAGTTAAAAAGAACTACCCAACAGTTTGCTACACAAAATGCTGCCTTGGTGAATCATGCCCAGGGCCCTCTTGGCTGCAGGGACACCTTCCACCATCCCAGGCTGCTCCAACCTGGCCTTGGACACTCCCAGGGATCCAGGGGCACCCACAGCTTCTCTGGGCACCCTGTGCCAGGGCCTCACTCCAACCTCCACAGCCACCAAAGACCAGAGCTCCCAAAATCTGAACCTCAGAGGTGAGAATTGAACACAGGAACTGAAGCGTCCATAATTGGCAGGTGTATTTTTAAACAGCTCTATCTTACTTCCCCCTCTGGAAAACAGGACTGATAACAAAGTCAGTGGCTGCAGTTTGTCATACTCTAAATCCATTCCCATTTGAACAAATTAAACACTGCAGTACATCTTGCACAATTGGTTCAGCCTGATCTTTGGGCTCTCTAGGCAGGATGTGCTCACACAACAGGAGAGTAATCTCTTTTGTTTCCTTTGGCTGTAGATTTAAATGCCACTGTACCTCTATTACATCCCTTTCAACTGGATAATTCAGTCAAATGTCTATTGCCAGGCTGAGCTGCCACACACAAAAACATAATCAAGGAAAGAAAGAACCAACACTTTAAAAAAAACCAAACAAACAAAAAAAGAGATCATGCATGGAAGGAATTTCATGTGGGGTTTCACAATAACCTCACAGGTATCTGCCAACAACAAATAAAACTTTAAACAAACAAGCAGTGTAGCTTGCCCTGCTCTGCTTGCTGGTTAAGCACTGATACCATAGCAACTGTTCTGTCTCACTTTTTTAATCCAGAGTTTGCATTTGAAACCACCAGATTCCACCAATTGTGCTAAGTACTGATTTATGGTATCACCTGGCAACTGCATGTTGAGGCAGAGGAGAAACTCAATTCCTTTTCACTTCCTTCCATCTAAGGTTCCTGGACCGTGTCACTAGCTAAAAAGCAGCTCCCACCTGAGCACGGTGATACAGCAACTTCTGCTTCACTGACCTGTTTTCTCATTTAAATTATAAACAGGCTGGTCCCCAAAAATGCTGAATTAAGTTCACATGGGACACTGGAGGAAATAAGGAAATGTGCTGGGCCTGAACCAAAGCCCATTGAGGCACTGGGAAGAAAGCAAGCAGACCCACTGGGGTTTGGCCATGCCTGGATTCCTCACCGGTCCTGGAACACACAAATGCACCTCTAAAATCTCTCCAACAGGCAGAAATACAGAACTGACAAAATCCATGCCAGGAAAACATACAACAAAGGGACATCAGCAGCCTCAGCCAGCTCTGTACAGCCTGGGACAGCCCTTTTCTGGGTACTCCTGGGATCCCTTTTCACTCACCATTTTTCCAGTTCATTCTTCTCCCCAAAAATGCTGGGGTTTGATTAGAGTTGCAGCCAATTTTCCTGGCACAGAACCTAGACTGACTGATCTGCAGTTGCCAGGAGTAGGTCTGAAGCTCCTCTCAAGATGAGAGGCATCACAGCCATCGACAACATGTCCGGTCAGTAATTTTATATTTACTGTTATTTAGAATTCTATGATGCTCTGATCATTGCCACTGTCATTATGAACGGTGTCTGTCCTCAGCTGGCAGCAAGCACTGCACTCAGAGCCAGCACTGTGTGCCATGATGATTTTCACTCAGCTGGGAGGATACCGAGACAAAGCCACAGCACACACCCTGCATGCAAATCTTCACAATTAATATTTCAAGTTGCGAATAAATCAGTGATCACCAAATAACTGCTCTGTGACAGCACCAAGTCAGTCATTGATCGGCAGAGCCACAGGGAATTGTGGCCCCTCTGCTCTACCTCCCGTGTGTGCCATCCCTGCTGAGGAGCCTGCAGCCACACCACCAGAGATGGAGCCTCTTCTGCTCCTGATTTCTTGTGTGGCCACCAGCAAGCTGCACCACTGCTTCTTTGCTCAGAGCATCGCCCACGGCACCGGGATGTGCCAAATTCTGTCATGGAGACCTGCTGCGGAATTCTCCGTTTCTCACTGTTTGTCCTTCACATCAGCTCGGGGGAGCCTGGATTCGGCACTCCCGGAGCCACCAACACGGGCATCACCCGCAGCCCCGGCCCCGCTGCTCCCGGGGAGGACGGGGTCACCCGGACGGACACTCGGGGTCCCGGCGCCACCACCCCCGGTAAGGATGGGGTGACCCGGACGGACACTCGGGGTCCCGGCGCCACCACCCCCGGTAAGGATGGGGTCACCCGGACGGACACTCGGGGTCCCGGTGTCACCATCCCTGGGTAAGGATGGGGTGACCCGGAGGGACACTCGGGGTGCCGGCGCTCGCTCCCGGCCGGGTGACCCCTCAATGTCCGAGGGTAGACGGGCACCCTCACCCCGCATGTCCCAGCCCCGGGTGTCCGAGGGCTCCCTCAGCCCGCACGGCCCAGCCCGGCCCCGTCACTGTCCCCGCTCTCACTCACCGCGGCTGCGGGGCGCTCATGGCGCAGGGCCCGGCGCTGCCGCCGCGTCCCGGGCGTCGCCTGGAGACGGGAGGGAGGGAGGAGAGGGGAGGAAGGAGGGGAGGAAGGAGGGGAGCAAGGAGGAGAGGAAGGAGGGAACGAGGGGAGGAAGGAGGGGAGGAGGGAGGGAAAGGAGCCGTCGCTCCGCCCGCCGCCCCGGCTGCCTCGCGGTGTCACCGCAGCTCAGAATCGTTGGGAGATCAGCCCGGTCCAACCCCTCCTGACACAGGGGACACGGGTGACAGGGACGGGTTTGGAATGTTTCCGGAGAGGGAGACTCCACAGCTGCCACTCTCAGCGTCTTCATTGGACCTTCTTCAGTAGCTCCTTGTCTTTCCTGTCCTGAGCAGCCCATAACTGGACACAGCACCCCAGCTGTGACCGATGTGCCACTCTGTCACTCCCTGGGGACATGGGACACCACACGATATGGGCCCTGGCACAGCCCCCCAACCCTGGGGACAGGGACAGGGACAGCAAGGGAGCTGCGCGACACTGGTGTGCAAATTCTGGGCTGCGAGGGGAGGGAAAGGACGGAATAATTCTGCCCAATTCAATCATCTGAGTTCCAAATCCTCTTCCTCCATCCTTTCCTGCACTGCCAAGGGACAGCATGTCCCAAAAGAAGAGCGAAACCCAGCACTCTCTGGGTTGCCACATCCTCTAGATGGGTGGCTTGCACAGATCACACACCTCAGTCCTACATCATTAGTTCTAGTCACACTGGGTTTTTTTCAAAATCAAAATAACCTCCTACATTTGTACAATAAATCAGAAATAGAGAGAATAAACATCAGATGACATTCTTTCACAAGTCAGTCTCAGTCCTGCTGTGCCATTCTGCCAGATCCTCTGGCAGAGAGCGGCTGCATTGTGGTAACACAGAACTGCTCTGACACCTTCTGGCGACAAACCTTGTGACAAACACAGTCCTTGGGGACAGCAGCAATGAGGACAGACCAGAGAACTGTTCTGAACGACTCAGGCTGCATTCTGTGTGACAGGAACAGACAACACGTTTCACCTGGGTGAGAAACTGCCCACACCTCTTACACCAGTGAACCACTCAAACCCTCACACAGAAACGCAGGGAAGTGCAACAAACAAGGAAACCAGCTCCAGTGCTGCTGCTGAGGATGTGTGAGCTGTGAGGATGCCCTGCCCACTCCAGAGAACGGGGCTCAGGAGTTTCACAGGCACGAGAGCCCCATGCAGCCAGGGATCCAGGAGGCTTTAATAAAGGTCACAGGAAGAACAGAAATCCTTAGGATCAGCAGTTTGCCATCCAGGAATTACTGCCATCAGTTCCAGAGAGGCAAATAGCAGAAGGCAGCTCCAGAGTGACAGTCTCTGTGGACAAGCCAGGACACTGTCACCTCAAACCCTGAGCCAGGCACAGCCAAGTGGAACTGCCTCTGCTCCAAACAGTTCATGTTTGAGAGATTCTGCCCATCTTTTGAGCTGGAGAACGAACCATTTTGTCAGTAAGGGCTTTTATTTCCAGTAAATTATGTGACAAAATTCGATTAAGAAAGAATTTACAGTTCTAATTAACACACATAGTTAGTTACTTAATTCTGTGCACCTGTAAAAAGCAGCTTCATTCTGCACTACCTACAGTGGCCTCACTGCCTTCACAAAAACCATAACACCAAACCCTTCCTTCCCCTGCAGCACAAGGCCACACTGGCAGAGAAAAATCATTATTTCCACATCAGTCCAAAAACCTACCAAAATTACAGTAAAAAATCCTCTGCTCATTACAAAAAAGAAAAGAGATTGTTAATTAATTCATGTAAGCCTTTTCAGCTACTGTCAAACCTGATCAAAAGTATGTTCATAACATACATTGAGTGAACCATGTAAGCAAAGGTGCAGTTAGAGCACCTGGAAAATACATTTATAGATGTATTTATCCTTTATGGAAGGAGAACCATCTTCCCTTGGGCCCCACTGCTACAAATAATGTCTTCATGAGCCTTGGCTACTTTCTCCAGGGGATATTCCGAGCCCACAGTGGGTTTCAGCCAGCCAGCCTCTATGCCATCAAGGACTGCTGTGGCACATTCCTGCCTCTCCTCCTGCGTGTGACAAAGACAGCATTCACAACAAGGTCTTGTATTGACAATTCATGCAAGTGTTAAACCAAATTCCACAATCTGAAAATACTTTATTATGTTCTGAGATTGAACCAAAACATGAAGGAATGAACAAACGAGGCAGTTACAGTGAAATTATGCTTTCACCCCCACAAAGGATAAGTAGAGGGGTGCTGGAACAAGCCAGCAGAGGACACTTTAAAACAGAAATGTTTCTCACCTCAGTTGCAAGAAACAGACCCACTCCAATGATGCTGGACTCCTTGCTCATAGTGTCTCGTGGGTTTATCTCGATTCTTCCTCTGCAGCCCACAACCTGCCCAAAGAGTCCAAAGGCTTCAGTCAGAGCTGTTCAACTGTGATGCTGAATGCACAGACTAAGGCAGGGACACCCACCACCACCTCCCTGCTCAGGGAGACAAACACAGGCAGGGACACTCACCATGACCCTCCCTGCAGGGGCCAGCAGCTGCAAGTCAGCATCCAGGTTGACATTGGAGAGCATTTCTATGATGATATCCACTCCCCTTGAACCTGTGCTCTCCTGTACAGGACACAGGATGTTATTGTAGTGCTTGGGTACCACGGGTGTTTTTCATACACTGCAGGAAACATCCACTCTGCAGGTTATTGTTTAAATCTTCAATAGCACCTTTGTAGGACGGCTGTCAGCTGATGAGCTGAGCTGGAGCACAGTTTGCCGTGCTGACTTATGATGTGCTGGAATGCGCTGAATGTAAGTTCTGACATTGCCTGTGAGGAAAACTCTGCTTTCCCAGCCTCGGGAAGTTTTACCTTGTGTAGAAGTTAAAAAGGCAGCACACTATTGCTCTTACATAAATCCCCTTTAAAATCTGCAAACAACTGCCACCCCCCAGCCCTGGCATCATGCCTACCTTAATCCTCTCAATGTAATTGGGGTCTCTGTGATTAAAGGCTTGGTGGGCCCCATTTTTCAGGACCACATTCATGCCCTCCTCAGTTCCTGCTGTACCCAAAACCTTCAAACCACAAGCTCTGGCAATCTGACAAGCTGCTATTCCCACCTGAGGGAGCAAAAAAAAAAAAAAAAACCAGAACAAAAGAGAAAACTATTTTACCTCTGTCTTTCTTAGCATTTTAAATCCTAATTATTCTACCAGCAACTTGGAACTTCTCCATTTAAAAAGTCAGGCTGGTAATTTATTTCAGCCATAACAACTAATTTGGATCTTGAAGACCGCCAAATAGTCTTGAAAAAAGAACAAATATTTACAGAGGTATGGTAAAGCTTTGAGCTTTTTTAACAGCTATCAGCATTTGATATAAATCAATGTAGAATGTTGGGTTGCTAATCCCTTCACTGATTTAATGTGACCATAAATTATACCCTAGGCAGAATTAAGGACAGAGAGCAATGTTCCCCATTACCTGCCTCCGTGGAATACTTACCCCACCACTGGCACCGTGCACCAGCACACTCTCCCCAGCTTTGGCACAGCCTCTGGGTGAAGAACACAGGGAATGTTGGTGTTGTGGCTGCAGTACACACTGACTGAGACACTGACATCACATCTTACTGTTCACACAGCATTTCTTCCCATTATTCCAAATTACATTCCAATTTATGGCTAAACAGGCATCATTTGGGAGAACAAGGAGGCAAAATAAACCCTGTGATTGATGATGTGAAGCAACATGCAGCCAGTGACAGCCAGGCTCTGAGCCTGAGTTTGGGACCCTCTCCTGTTCCAGGAAAGTGGCGGCTCTGCTCCACAACACCTGGCTGCTTAAGTAGAAAATTACAGCCATTCCTGCTTTCCTTCCCTGGCTAAAATACCAGTGACTATTGAAAGAAAGCCACATCTTTTATTACATGAAGCTTTTCCAGGTCTGTTCTCTCAAGGAGAAACACTTAACAGGAAAACAGTCACAGACTTCTATATCACAATTATCTGACAACTCCATCAGCATAAAAAATTTAAATGTTTTAAGCATTTCCCATTCATCCATCTCCTCATTTCACAGGACAGTGAAAAGAGGAACTTTGGTATTTGAAATATCAAAAAATCAAAGTGCACAAAGTTGGATTTGGTGCCTTACTTCTGGAAGAGGGCCCTGTAGGCAGTGAAGTAGGGCACTCCCAGGGCTGCTCCCTGCCTGAAGTCCAGTTTGTCTGGCAAGGGAAACACTCTGTTGGCTGCAGCAACTGCATATTCTGCATATCCTCCAGAGACTGTTTCAAGGGTGAAAACCCTGTCCCCTTTCTAGAACAGAGGGAGAGAACATAAAGAAATCAACCATTTCCCTTCATTTTTCTTTAATAAACATTAAGAACCAATTCACAGAGGCTCAGGCTACTGCTCACAGTCCTCCTATTAAAAGCAACCAGTTACATTTGTCATAGAAATGTTTATAAATGCTAATACTTGCCATCAATGCACCACAAGCCATATAATTCCATATACTTGAACTTAAGAGTCATAATTACACCACAGCTCTGCAGTGTAACACACAAACCCACTGTCTCATTAATATGAGCCTTAATGAACTTGAATACTCAGGAGTTCCATCCACAGATTTCAAATGCAAAAAGCTTCTACAAACACAAAAGAAACACTTTTCAATTATTTAGTTTAAATGTGGAAAAACATTTAATATACTCAAAGACACACCCCCCATTCAAGCCAACAATATCACAACTGGAAGCAGAAAGGACACACAGCACATACAACAAACTGCTGATAACCAAACCGCTGTCTCTCAGAACTGTTACATGAATGCCAACTCAGGGAATTCCAGCACAACTTGAACTGCAATCTTTATGTTTGTTTGGGATCACCCATCTCATGACCTGGGCAGAACAGATTTGAAAACTACATCAATGTCACAGATACCTTTCAGGAAA
Organism: Pitta sordida; assembly: GCA_013390025.1. NCBI lineage: Eukaryota > Metazoa > Chordata > Aves > Passeriformes > Pittidae > Pitta > Pitta sordida. Next base: position 232,950 of record WEKX01006557.1, read on the forward strand.
CTGGAGTTGCCTTCTCCTGTCACTCCTCTCTCGAGGATTACACGATTACAACCAACAGAACCAGCAGCACAGCAAACCCTGAATGAAAGCCCAGTGTGTCAATGTACCTTGAACGCAGTCACGTTGTCCCCAACGCCCTCCACCACTCCAGCCACGTCCGAGCCCGGGGTGTAGGGCAGAGAGGGTTTCCTGGCGTAAGTCCCAGAGCGAATGTAAGTCTCCACGGGATTCACCCCACAGGCATGGACCTTAATTAAAACCTACGAAAAGAGAGGCTTGTTAAGCATTAATGAAAAAGATTTAGCCCTTCAATTCTAACTGAATTTTAACTGAATTCTCAAACAGTCTCTTAATAACTCGGGATCAAAATGGAGTGAATTTCGAGAAGCCCTTGATGTGGAACATGTAGCCCACAGAACAGTGGAGGGGTCACATTTGTCAAACATGTTCTCTCAGGTAATACAAACACACTGATCAAACTCCAGCCCTCCAGCCCTTGGCTGTGTCACTCACTCTGTCCCTCCTGTCCCCATTCCCTGCTGCCATTTCCCCACGTGTACCTGGTTTTCTTTGGGAACAGGAACCGACACATCCGACTGCAGCTTCAGCACCTCAGGGCCCCCGAACTCGAACACTCTGACCGCCCTCATCACCGCCCTGGGGGCTGCCATGGCCACGGGGGCACCTGGGGAAGGAAAGGCCAACAATGTCCCGGTCAGGGAGAGCCCGAGGCACCAGGGCACGGGCACGGCCCGGACGCGTGACCGTGACCCGGTACAGGCCGGGGGAGGAGCGGGGCGGCCCAGGGGCCCATGGGGCGGGCGGGAGGCACAGCCCAGGGACGGGAGAGGAGCGGGGCGGGACCCGGCCAAGGCGGCGGCTGACACCCGGCCCAGCTCCCGTCCCCGCCCCGTCCCTCCCTCCCGGTGTCCCGGTCCNCGCCGAGTCCCGGTCCACCCCTTCCTCCCGGGGAGCCCCGGCCCACCTGTGTGTCCCTGCCGGGGGGAGGTGTGTCCCTGTCTGAGGGAGGTNCTCCCGGTGTCCCGGTCCCCTCCGGGCCCTGCCCCGGTCCCACCGCCCCCCGGGATCAGACCCCGCCCCCACTAGGCCACGCCCCCG
>WEKX01006557.1:234320-280266 GCA_013390025.1 Pitta sordida
TAATGGGGTGGGGGTCTGCGGTACCGGGATGGGGGTCCGGGATGATGGATTAGGGGTCCTGGGTAACGGGATGAGGGTCCGGGACACCGGGATGGGGGTCCCGGGTCATGGGATGGCGGTCCGGGATGACGGATTAGGGGTCCTGCCGCTCCCAGGGTGGGGGTCCCGGATGATGGGATGGGGGTCTGGGGTACCGGGGTGGGGTCCTGAGTAACGGGATGGGGGTTCTGGGGGTCGGTGTCTGTGGGAGCACCGGGTCCATCACCGCCGAGCCCATTCCCTGGTTTCTGTCCATCCGCAGGACACGGACGGGGCCGGGATCCAGAAGAAGAACTGCAGGTGGCTGCTGGTAACGCACGACCCGTGTGCCAAAGGGGATGTGGTAAGAGCAGAGGGTGATACAGCCTTGGTGTTGGTTCATTGCAGTGCTCCTGCCGTCAAGGAAAACACGTCGTCTGGAAGGGCTTCTATTCCTGCTTCTGACACTCTCAAAATTAACTTTCTTTAGGTGTGTTGCTTCATAAATCCTTCAGACACATCAAAGAGAGTGCCTTTAAGCTTGATGTGCCTCACAGTGAGATTTTTGAATAGAAGAAACTATTCCCAGCCCTCTAAGTTTCTCTGCATGAGGGCAGCACAGAAAAACAGATAACCTGTCCTTGTGAGCCATGCAGGTGTCACACAGCTGTCTACACACTCACAGATCTAGGGAAAACTGCCACTGGCATCTCTGTCTGCTGACAGAACTGAGGGGGCTGGAGGGGATTTCCAATTCTATAATTTTAAAGTTACTTCATTTTTTCTTGTCTTGTGGGTTTATGCCTCTTAATTTCCATCTCTGAATTTATAACTCAGACAGTGGGCTATGGGTTGGTGTTCAGGTGAGGATTAAAGTCTGGTGGAGCATGTTGGGCCTTGGATTTAATCTGCTGAACCCCGGAAAGGGAATGTACTTCAGCAATTAACTGTCTTTGATTCTGAAGAACAGTTAAAAACCTGCTCAGGTTTCACCTGCTGGCAGCAGAGCAGTCACTGTCCCTTGATGGGCTGACACTGTTGATGTTTGAATGGATGGAGGAAAAACAGGGAAAGAGGAAGCACAGTTTTTAATGTGTGTCTTGCCATGAACTTCTGTCAAACCAGGTCAGGTCAGCAAACAGAACCATGGAAATCCACGGCGGTTCTGTGTAATGTGAGCAACAAAAACTCCAGAGCAGCTGATCAAATCTGACTGCCTGGGACTCATTTGCTGCATTTTTGATGCACAGTCACAGTAAATGTTTTGGTGTATTTTCCAGATGACAGCACTGGAGAAAGCCACTGGAGACGCTGTGTTCAAGTTTGAACCCTTTATTCTTCACGTGCTGTGTCAGGAGCTGCAGGATGCACAGCTGCTGGTAAAACCACATCAGGCACGGTGGGACATGGTTGTTCTACCTGTAAAAGTTCAAGTATTGGCTCCTGGGTAGGCTGTGGCACATAGGAACAGCCCCAGCTGTGTTTAAGAACTACTGTTAAAGTAAGCTAATGAGGAAAATGCAGCTCTGAAGTTGGTGGAGGTTTTGCTGTACCTGGAAAGCAGAAATGACTCACCTTCGAGCTGAAGTAGGCTGGCCATAAAACCCTTCCCAGGGACCCTGGGCTGCTCTCCCTGGCTGAAAGCAACGATTTGAGATGTTACTTTGCTGCCATCTGGGCATTTGCCCCTGTTCTCAATGAATTGAGTGGTACCTATGCTTTTCCAGCATGACCAGAGAGCAGCACGTGTCGTGCTGGGCTTTTTCCCTCATTAGCACAGGGGAGCTGATGAGCTCAGTGTTCAGTGCTGCTGCTCTCACAGCTGTAGACGTGTGGTAGGAGTGTCTGTGCTTCCACCTCGTGCCCGAAGAGATGTTGTGTCCCGTCTGCACTGATGGATTCCATCAGGATCCGCCATGGGTCTCAGAAAACCACCCACAGTCTGTGGGATTGATCTGATAAACATTTTAATTTAACTGTTTTTGTATCCCTAGGGGGGAGATGGCTTTGGGTAAGTTTTTTGCAAAACAGAAATCATAAGTTGCATTGCAACCCATCCGTAATTATTTTGTGCTGTGAAAGTGTACAAGACCTGTTTAAACCCTTACTTGTTCTGCAGCATTCGGTGGCTGTTGATTCTGGATTCAGGAACTCCGGTATTACAGTTGGCAGAGGAGGAAAAATTACAATGGTAAGGACTCTGTGAGGGATGTAACAAAGTCATTTCATTGTGTTAACCTTGATTTTTTTACCAGCTTTTGCTGAACAGCTCTCACAGGGCATAGTGCAGCTAAAAACAGCTGTAGGTGACAGTAATTAACCAATCATGTGGATTAGCAGATTCTTTGGTGTCACTGACTCCCTACACTAGTTAAATAACCTCCATAATAAACCCTGTGCCTTTTCAGGCTGTCCGGAGCACTCACGGCTTGGAAGTTCCACTGAGCCACAAGGGGAGATTGATGGTCTCTGAAGAATATATTGAATTTCTGGTACACATAGCCAATCAGAAAATGGAAGAAAACATGAAGAGGATTGACAGGTTTGTAAGATTGCACCAATTCTGTTCATGACCTTGAATTCTTCTTCAGCATCAGCTAAAATGTTAGTAACCACTTCCTTCTTTCAGAAGTGTTACTTTCTAAGAGGAGTTTGCAGACCCTGAACACATGTAACTGCAGATTTGTTTCTTTCTAGATTCCACAAAGGCTTGGAGCTGGCCCTGGAAGCTGCTGTCCCTGCAAACCCTGAGGGGCCAGAGGAGAGTGGCTCTGTGTACATGCGCAGGAGAAGGAGGCAAAGAGCTCGGGAACCACCCGACCCCAGCAGAGAGCTGGAGCCTCAGGAGGGTCCTGAGAGCAGCCTGGATCTGTTTGCTGAACTCACCATATAGACTGAGGCATTTGGAAGCAAATGGCGAACTGATGTAATGCTCTTTGTAAGAGGTTTATATGCTGCTGTGTTCTAGTAACACCCTCATGGACATTGACCAGAAAAAGGGAAATAAACAGAGTGGTGGGCAGGTGTGATGCTACAGGACACACAGAACAAAGCCTTAGGGTATTCTGGGGTTATTTTAACTGTACTATTGGATTAGCAAAGTTCTGCCCCATAACAGGTTTGCTGCAGCCCTTGGCCACATTCTCTCTGGCAGCATTTCACTGCCAACTTCCTGGTTTTTTGCAGAGCAGAGAATCTCTAAAAACTGGGTTATTTTCCCTGAAGGTTGTTACACCTTGCAGGACCTGTGTAGTGCAGTGGGCACCAGGGCAGCTGTCACCTGCAGGGCACACACCTGAGGCAGAGGTTGGGACAAGAAGCAGGAGCTGGATATTGCTCCAGACTGGCCTCAAGCAGGCCCATCCAGATCCCTCCTGGCAGTTGCTGTTTCCCCACCCTTTGCTGTGTCTGGAGCTCCAGCTGCACCATGTGTGCTCCGATTCCTGTGGCCACTGACCACTGAGGGCCAGTTTTCCTGGCCCCTTTAGCTGGCTCTGTGCTGATGGCCCCTTCCCTCACACAGCCAGCACCTGGCCAAAGTCACCCCAAAGGCTGGGCACCACTGAGTGCAGCATTGCCTGCATTCCTTGTGCCTCCAGCAAAGGCACTCTGTCCTAATTTTTCAGGAAAATGCTGTATTTGTAAACCTGTGGAGCCATCTTTTGTGACTGAGTGATCACTTGCTCTGCAGAGCCAGGCCCTGGCTGAGGGACGTGGTTTATTTGTGCAGGAACTCTCAGGCCACGCTGACAGGGATGTCACTGTTTCCATTACACGAGCCTGTGTCTGAGTAGCATTTTAATTCCTCTGTGAGAATTGAGCACAGTACGTGGCAGCCACAGGGAAGAGTAACTGGGGCATTGAGTAGATTCCAAAAGAATCCTTGGTGTGTTTCAAGTCTCAGGGATGCCAGAAGAAAGGAGCTGGAGCCTCGTGTGTTTGTGTTGCTGGCTTCAAGCTCAAACAGACTTGTGCTCTTGGCTCTGTTCTCCTCCTGGGTGCCCAGAACGTCTCAGCACATGGCTGGGGAGTGGAAAGGGGAGAAGCAGCCCAGCACCTTTCTGTCCTTGCAAGTTTGCAGCCACATCCAGTGAGGTGCCAGCTGGCTGCCAGCACAAACAGAACATGCTGGCTCTGCTGGTTCCCCCAGGGAGGGAGAGGTGCTGGGGACTGGAAACAATCTGCCTTGTGAGGCAGCCAATATGAGAGGTGAAGATTCCAGAGGTACCTTCCAAAGCAGCGCTGAGTGCACTGGTCCCAGACCTTGTGTGCATTTGGGAAAACTAACCCTGGTTCAATTCTGACTGAGCATTTCACAGACCTTCCTCTCTACTCTGAGGCAACTGCCTGTGTGTGAACTGAGAGCCTGGAGCTTCCACTGACAAACAGCAACATCTGCCTCCCTGCAGAGGAGTTTCTCCAGCCTCCTGTCCCAGCAAAGCCCTGCCCAGCCACAGATACCAAGGGGGTGTGTAAACCAGGACCTCAGTGGTGGTTTTGGGTTTTTTTAATGCAATCTAACACCACTATAATAGCCCAAACCCTCACAGTGTGTAATAGCAGTACAGGATTTACGTTCTTAGAAATGCAGTTTGTCAGCAACTGATGTGTAATACAATCCCACATGCCTCTGAAAAATGACACAAAATTCAGGAGGATTTTTTTGGCAGTCTTAACCTAGAAATGTTACCCTAACTGTTGACATCTTGTTATTTTATTTCCATCATCTCCAATGGTTGAAGACTCATACAAAAAATAAAAAACCCAAGACCATAGAACAAGAAAAATAAACAGTCCCACAATTCTCAGGGAAAGATCAGGGAATTGTGTTACTTCAGTGCTTAAAATGTAGAACAGTTCTTACAAGGTTTGTCTGATTTTTTTACACCCCATCCAAGGTTGCAGGGGGTGATGCTGAGGTGGTTTCACCACCCTGCAGCTGCCTCCTCTGTGCACCACTGCCCTTCCCTGCCCGTGCACGGGCTCACCCAGGTTCCCCTCATCTTTCTGAGGTTAATTTCATCAAGTTGCTCCAAGCAATTTCCTCGGGCTGTAAATGCCATCTGCAGAGTGCAGAGCAGCCACAGGCAGTGGGAGGCAGCGCCCCTGAAAAGGGGGTTCTGGGGATCAGGGCTGAAAGAAAATTCACTGATAAGCAACAAGACTCCTAAAATCGGCAAATCGTTTTCATTTGTAAGGGTGCTTAGCCACTCAATTAACCTAAAAGGTATTTTCATATCAATTTTCATATTTGTTCGTGCTGCGTTAAGTTTTTTAAAATTACAACTGCCTTCCCTTGTTTCGGGGGAGGCAGGTGGGTTCATTCACTCCGTCTTTCCTCCTCCGTCGCAGTTCGCATCCACACCAGGAAGCCACTCAAAGCAGAGCCACGGTTTCCCAGCTGGTTGTGCTCCCCAGCACATCCAGGCACTTGGGCACAAAGTCACCTCACTGATTCACCGGGATAATTATGGACATGCAAATCACAGATGTCACGCACAAAAATTCGCTTGAAAATAGCTTCTTCCTCTGGAACTAAAGTACTTAAATTGTTTTACTAGAGCCCGGTGGTAACAGCCGCAAAGCGCAGTGAAATCAGTGTTTTCATGCGGGTTAAACCTCTCCTGGCACCGCAGCCTCGCAGCTCTCATCCTCCACTCCTGCCGGGGCTTTACTTGGATTTGCCCGACTCCAATTTTATGAAATTCAGTCTCAAGTTATTAGAATTACTTTATTATATTAAGTGTACCGTGCACTGGAGGCTTAGAGGCTCTTCGGGACTTTTGGTTACTGAAAATACACAATTAGTTTGCAATACCTCGTCAATTCGATTTTATATAATGGGATATTAGGGGAAATGTTTCAATTCTGCTCTACCCGTAGTGGAAATTAGCCCAGTGCAGCATGCTGGGCGTTTTGTGAAAGAACCTTTGAAAGGAAATTTGAGTGTTTAAAAAAAGAATTAGATAATCACATGCCTAAATTTCCCGGGCTGCCCACTTAATTTCTTCACACCAAGAGAAAGTAAAGCCTGTGAGAATTGCCGTCAAACGTGAACTGCGGTGTGACAGCAGGATCGAGGTCAGGGAATCCTCAGCTCTTGTTTTTTAAATCAGGACAGCACCCAAATTACACAAAAGCTTTTCTTTTGCTTTCTGGCTGCAGTTTATTTATGGTGCCTGACCAGATACACTGTTTTGGTCAATTTTATACTGGAGGGGGGGAAACTCACTATGTTTTCATTTTCTGCAAGACCCCGTGAAAAGAAAATTTTATTTTTTTTTCTCAGAGCCGAGTTTTACAGTTCTGGTACTTGGGGCTTTTGCGAAGGAATTCTGACAGCTCGGAACCCGGTTGTTGGAGGGCAGACACACAGACAGACAGACACAGACTGACAACCCCGCTCTGCTCCAGCCCCGCGGAGCTGCGCGGGCAGGGACCGATGCTCGGAGCATCCCCTGGGTGCCAAAGTGACATCCCGCCCTGGCTCGGGGGGTCGGGAAGTGCCGGCACGGGTGACAATTCATGCAGTCACCGGAGCTCGCTCCGTCTCTAACAGAGCAGGATTTTTCGTTTCCCTAAATAAGCGGCTAATAAATTCCGGTTTGCCGTATTTTAACCCTGCACAGGCAGAGACCGCAGCTCTCCGGTCCCTCCGTGGGTTTCCCCCGCCGTGGGTGCCGGGACCTGGACCCAGAATCGGGGGCACCGAGCGCCGGGGCAGCGGGAGCGATGGAGCCCCGGAGAGCTCAGCCATCCTCGCTCACACTCGCTCAGGCACCAGGAGCCATTTAAGCTCCCGAAATACCCAACAGCCGGCAAGGAAAAACCTGCCTTCCTTGGGATGACCAGCAGTTCTCTGCTAAAGGAGACGTAAATTATTCCGGTGCCTCCCAACTGCCCGTCCCCGATGGATCCTGCAGCGATGGTACGAGGGCAGCACCGCGCTTCTATAATCCGCTCATTTAAATATTTTTGCATAACATTGCTAACAAAAATCTTGGAATGTTTACAGGTGAAACGCGCCCAGAGTTTATGCACATAATCCCCTTTTTTTCCCCATTATTTTGCATCCCTCGATGGCTTATTTGAGAAATTTCTTTGATCGCACGGAGCCTGAGCCTGCTTTTGTTTTCTCTCACTGCAAACACCTCAGAAATACTTCAGAGACAGCGACGGAAAAGTAAAATCCGGCAGGATTTTGTGTAGAGCTCTGTGCAAGGTCTACTCGTTTTTCCTGTAACATCTTCACCTCACAATAGCAGAGAGGACTCGGGGTCGCTTTAGGAAAACACGCAGGAATGCCGTCGGGATCAGGATTTGGCCCCAAATGTGCAATATTAGAAATGACCATTTTCCCCTCGTTCCTAGTACCCAGATATGAAAAGTTCAAATTCAAGAATGTGTTTGCACACCCACAGCGCTCTGGGGTAATATTAAATGAAGTCTGTTTAATAAAACACATTCCAAGTTGCTATTTTGATTGAAGCATTATACTTTTTGTCTCGCAATAAGTAGTTCAGGTTTCACTGGGAAATTTTTGCATCAGCCTCTTTTCAAATCGTATTTAAAATACAGACATAAATAACTGTGGCACAGATCCCTTCACAGCACAAACCACGAGTCAGGGACACGGTGCCACATTACAGCCAGTCTTGCCATTACCTCCCGAGGCAGGGGAGGAAATTTTGTCATCCTCCAAACACACTGATAGTCCCTTTTGTAAAACAGCTCACACTCATCCAGGGAGATGATGGTGTCCCATTTTGTCCTCGAATCACTGAAATAAGAGGTATTTTGATTACTAATATCTACTATTATCAAAACATCATCATGATTTCCACAGGATTCGATAACCCAGGTGAAGCTGTGCACAGGTCCTCCCCAGCACAGGTGCCCCCCGGCTCTGACGCTCTGTGTCACATCGCATCTGCTTTTAAATGCTCTGCCACAGAGAACTGAGGCACCAGACAAAGCCCTGGGTTCTGCCAAGGGAGCTGTGGCCCCCTTGGGTCATGGCTGGAAGGCACGTTGTCCAAAACCTCTGTTTCAGTGTTTTCTCCCTAGAAAACCATAGAATCATTTTGGCTGGAAATGCCTCTAAAATCAACTGTGATGTGTGAGTGAAAATCGTAACAGATTTGCAGAAGACGTTGTAATAATCACATAAATACTGAAATATTTACAAATGCAGTTCTCCCTGCCTGACCGAGGAAAACAAGTGAACTAAACACAGCTCAGCTACCAGGGTTCCAGACTGGCACTTCCCATCAGCATAACCTATGGGTTAAATGGTTCATGTCTCTCTGCCTGCTCCAGGCAGGGTTTGGACAGCAGAGCACCAGTTCCATCGGGCTGGGTGGCTGCTGGCTGGGCAAGGCCAAGGGCCCAGGTGGCTCTGGTGCAGGGCTGGGTGGGCAGCAGCCCCTCACTGCATCAGCACCTCACCATCACCCACCTGCCTGCATGGGTGCTCCTCACCCTTTCCTTTGGGAGGTTCCTAAGGCAGAAGGTTTCCCACTCCAGGGTGCTCACACAGGAACCCCTGGGCTGGGAACAGTGTCCCATGAACAAAGCTTTGGGCATTCTACAGGGGCAAGGAGAAGAACCATTCCATCTCTGTGTGCTTTGTGTAAACTTCTATACACCAGAGCCCCACAGTCAGAGGATCCCTCTGCACTCCTCTTCCTTACATATTTTCACTGTACATCACTTCCCTTCCAGTGTGAGATAAGGGAGAAGAGGGGTGGTGGAAATGGGAGAGCAGCAGCAGGAGAGAAATATCTGACAAACAGCAACAGCCTCCCAACACCCCTTTAAAATAATGATGATTTACCAAATGGTTGGAAGTTGTTATAATTCCTTTTCCAAATTATTACTCGCCCTTTAGATTAGAAATGAGGCCAGGGTTAGCAATCAGCCATAAATGGTAGGATTTCTGAAGTAGAAGCACTTGTCTGATTGTGAAGTGGAGGCCATTATTGCCTTGATTGAGTCTTTTTTTTTTTTTTTGCTGCTTTTTTTTTTTTTAAGCTTGCTTGATTTGTGGCTGAGAGCTCACATTCACCACAGCACTGGGAGCAATCAGAGCCTTCCCTGCTCTTTTTTGCTCAGTGATTTAGGGTCCACTACTTTGGCACAGCTGTCACCTTTTAGCCTCCATCAAGCAGAGATATTTTTAAGTGAACTGCACTTTGTCTTTTCACCTCCCACTCCTTTCCTTCCTCGTGCTTTTCCTTTCCTTGTTTTTTTCCTCCCTTTATTTTTGAGTAAGGTGGGGGGGGGAGTGGGGAAGCAGGAAAGAGGAGGGATGAAAGTCTGTGAAAATATTGTGTGAACTTCAGTTCCAAGTATGAAGTTGAAAGAAGGCAGCTGAAGGTGGCTGACTGTCATCTGACCCCACACACACATCAGATCTGCAGCTACAGGAGAAACAGGGATGGAGTGACTTGCCCAAAGGACTGAAGTCAGCCAGAAGCACTGACAGGTGTTTGGTCACTAGAATTCAGAGTCTTGTTCGCCTGAAAACCAGATGCAAGCCAATAACTTGTATTTATACCATTTCTTTCCAGAACTCATCTGTTTTGCAGCCATTTGTTTTTCAAACAGTTTGGAGGGTCTCATACATGAAGAGGAACATCAGCAACACCACAAACTCATCTCCAGGGCCAGCTATCAAGCTGGTGTGAATGAGGGGATGGAAGACCCACAAAGAGAAGTTACTTCAATAATGAAATGTAGCCTACAACAACCCCCTACCCTCCCATCCGTGTCCTGTGCCCTTGCCCATGTCCCTCCCATGCCCCTTTGCATCCCCAGCCACGCTGGAATCACACACAGAGCTTCACCCACCCGTGTATTTTCTCTCTCCCTTTGCATTCCAGCTCCTCAGCTGGCCTGGCTCAGATCCAGCAAGTCTCTGCTGGAATTATCTGATTTATTTGCAAATACTTCTTAAAGTTCTTAATGAATTATTTTGGCCATCCTAAGTAAGTCCATATATGACCCTGTAAAGGTTTCTTGCCACAGAAACCTTATTTCAGGACAGCTTACAAAGCTGCGCTGCAGTGAGCTCTCTTGTTCCTGCTGCCTGAGGCAAGATCAGACCCGAGGAGCCAGATAAAAAATACCAGACAAACATTTTAGAGACTTAATCATGTGTGGTATCGTAAGGGTCCCTGGAAAAAAACAGAGTGAAATTCTCTCCTTCCACAAAACACAGTTTTCACCTCTCTGCCTTTTTCCCGTGGTGGAAGGGCCAGCAAGGGGATGAGACTGTGTTTGGGAAGAGAGAAATTCCTCCAGCATGTGCTGGAGCCTGGCACACGGCTGGAATTTCTCCTGGCTGACCATTCACGGGCAGCTTTAGAGGGAGGAGTTCTGAGTGGGACCGGGAACAAATGGCTCCAGCAGATGGTGGCTCTTTCTGAGAACATCCCGTTTGAAGCCTCAGGGGGATGGGTGCCAAAACCAGCCCCGAGGGGGAACTGGGGGCAGAGAACAGCGATGGTCACAGTCCCAGCCCTCCCCTGCCTTTGCAATGTTCCCACCGGGTGTAACTCTTCCTCTGACAAGAACCTTCTAATGCTACATTAGTAATCCTTAATTAATGTTTCAGCTCAAACAAAGCCTTGGGGCACAAGAAGAGGTTACTTACCTGGTGTGACTAGCTAGTATTTTTCTAGGGGAATGTTTTTAAAATTTATGCTTCTGGAGAGGTTTTGTTAAAACCAAGCACTGAAAACAGTTGGCCAGTTGCCATTCCCCATGAGCCCACTCACAGCTCCTTTGCCAGCTCTGAGCAATTTGCCCGTGGGGTGACTGGCCAGACCCACACGTGTCCTGTGCCTTGGCCAGTTTGATGAAGGACTGTGGAAGGGAAAGGCAACAATCCACTTTCACATGTACTCCCTTTCCACAATCACACCCCTCCTTTTCCTTCCCCAGAGCGCTGCGGTTCCAGTCCCCTCAGCAGCACAGGCAGAGTGTTCTTGGTCAGCCAGGGCAGAGCTCTCCTTCCTCCCTGCAGCCCGAAGCTGAGCACGTTCAGAGCTGTCACTTACCATTATCAGCTCCATCTCCTGCAGCCCCCCCGGAGCAGGGGGTGTGCTGCAGGGTGGTAGCCTGTCACCGGCGCTTCCAGGGAGAAGGATAACCATCTCGGTACAAACTTGACATCTATAAATTGATTACATAAGTGGGCAGTGGTGGTCCTTTCAAGTACACTCCTTTTGTTTCAGCTTTACAGTAAAATTACCAGCAGCAGTTTACAATTAAGGGAAATAATAATAACTGCATATGCTTTCATCTGCACATACAATTACAATAAACTGCATGCTTTAATAGGATTGTGAAAAATCTGTGTTTGACCTCTACAAAAAAGTAAACATTCTTGTTCTGGATACTATATCATTATCACAACAAAGGGAAACTCCTGAAATCTGATGATTTAAACATCTGGAGAATGTTAATCACTTCAAAATGACGGATGTTTTTTATTTTAGCTTTTGACAGACACACTCCTTTCATAGATAGATGATTATTTACATAAATTACATCACCAACGTGAAAAAAAAATTCAAAATAACTTCAAAGGGTAAAGTGTTTAATTAAAAGGAGACCTTTATATTTCTTCTGTTGTAGAACAAAGAATGAATAGAAGAACTTATGAAGGAAAAATAACTCCATCATTTCAAACATGATGCAGTTGGGCTTTAGGCTTTCCTGCACATGCACGGGCTGATGGGGCTGAGGAGCAGCAACATCCCTGCCCCAGGGAATGGTGCAAGATGGGCCAAGGGGCAGCTCAGCTTTCCAAGCACCACTGCAGAGGCTGTGCCAAGGTTTTGCTGCCACTCTGACCCATGCCTGCAGCTGCCACTGCTCTCTTACCACCAGTTCCATACAGGAGAAAGGCACTAACTCAAGCAGGACAACTCCCCAGCAACTCAGATTTACTTGGGTTCACACATATAACTAAAACAAACAATGTTAAATATATAAAAACTACAATCATGCGTTCTGTGTAATATGACATGTTCTATAGAGCACAATGTCTTCCACAGCACACACAGATGTCAACAGAACAGCACCAAGGTCACCCAGAGGAGGATTATGGTCCCTCAGTCCTGTGCCCCAGTGTCACACATCAGGAGGCAAATCCAGCATCCCCCCCTGCCACTGAGAACAGGCTCAGCTGCGAAGCTCCAGCTACAACCATTTCAAAGTGGGTGGGAGGAAGGTGCAGGAAAACCACATCGTGTGACATCCGCAGAGCCCCACGAGTGCTCTGGATAAAGACAAGTAATTCTGGGTTTAACACAAGGAGTCTGGAGGACCTTTGCACATGTCAAGAATAGGCCAGAAGGATCACTCTGCTCACCTAACTCACTGTCACTGTGGCAGCTGAATCCCTCAGGCTCCAGAATGGCCAGAACTGGCCACAGTGCAGCTCAGCCCTGGTGCAAAGCCCACAGTGCTGGCACAGGCCGACGCTGCCCCAGACCTGCTGCAATTTAGCTGATCCACTACAATTTCCTCCTACACGCTGAGCTGATCCGCACGCTGACCTCAGCCAATTTGTCTTCTTTCTGGCAGAAATGTCATCCAAAAGGAAGCTATTAAGTCAAGAAGGTAATTCTGCAAGAGCAGTCCACTGTATAAACAAAACTTGACCCAGGGTAATTTATTTCCAGTCCTGCACAAAGGGACTCAAGAGGTACGATCGATACACTTCAGGATCTAAACATGGCAAGTGAAGGCCAGAATACAAGAATTTTAGGCAACATTTGTGAAGAATTTTCTTTAATGCTGGAAACTGAGAAACAAGTGCAAAACAGCCTTTAAAATCTGAAGAGATTTGATGTCTGCATTTCAGAGGATAAACACCTGCAGAGAGTGGAGATTGGTCTGAAGTTTTGTTAACCAACTATTATTTAATTCCCTCCAAATGTGTTAAACTGTGCCAATGCCCCCACACTTAACAGCATTACAAAGAAGTCCAGTTACTGCCTTAATTCTTTACAAACTTTAAAGACTGCTTAAAATCGGAAATCATTTTAAAAAGGTGGCAAAACAGTGAAAGAATATGAATTCCTGCTTTATAATGTAGAAAAAAACTAATTTGGAGTGCAGTAGGAGGACTGTCTTCCTTGATAAGACTGAATTAATGTTTTGCTTAGTCTGAATCCATTTCCCTGCCCAAGACTAGTTCTCAGCACACCCATTAACACAAACCATCAGCTTTTCTTACTCCGGGTGCACACACAGATATCCAACAGCTGGTGGGAAGAAGCTGTGCCCAGCCCCCCTAGCATCCAGGATCCCTCCACCCCATGCAGGAGTGCAGCCCTGCTCCTGCCCCAGCATGGCGTGGGCTGGACACCCTTCTAGGCTGGCTCCAAAATGAGCCCCGAGGTGTGAAGGCAGGAAAATCACCGAGATGAGTCCCGCAAAGAGCATCTGGGAACAGCCTCCAAACTGGGAGTGGGAGGTCCTGTTCTGCAGTCAGAGGACAGCCCAAGTGTGGTTCCTGGTAAAGCCATAGGCAGGCAATGCTGTCACAGTTTCATGTATCAGCAGAGGGATAATGTCACAGGATCTACATCACCAAAACCCTCTTCTGGTGTGCAAAGCTATGAAATGGTTAATTGTATTTATATTGAGAAAGCACATGACTCCTCAAGCTATAAAAAGCAGTTCCCTTTCTTGCCTGGTATTTACACTTACATTAAATAACTCACTTTTTAGAAGTACCAGCATTTGAAGTTTAGGGAGCTCTGCAATATCAGATGTTTCCTTCCTGGCTGCACCTGGATCCAGATGAGCTCATTGTATACACCTACATCCCTGTTCACATGCACTGCCTGCTCTGCTTGTCTTCACCAGGGAAACATGGATGTGTGTGCCTGACAAACACAGAATCTGCTTTTTGTTCTTGCTCTTGTCACCCAGATGGGATTTTATAACACACTGCGAGTTATCAACCTACTTGGGAATGATTCATACTAATGGGAATAAAAAGACAACTTAGTTTACTCACTTTTGACCACCACATTGTTTTTGAGTCGACCACCACCAGCTGGAAAGATTTCTTCATATTTTATGCCAGAGAAGTGAGTCTGCTTCTTGGCATTATTTGTACATTCTTCCCTCCTCCCACACTTTCCACTTGAAATTTCAAATTCTTTTCACAAGGGGTTCACTTTGTCTGCTGAAGCCAAAAAATCCCCCAGTTTCCTGTCCAAACCTTCTTCCTGACACAATGCAATGAGCTGTTGGTCATTTGGGGTCTGTTTCTGGTGGGGTGACTCACATCACACAGGTGTTTTACAGCCTGGCACAGAGCACAAAACTCTATTTAATACACACCATGCTGCTGACATGCTGCTCTGGACACAGCCCCAGGTAAAGACAAGGCAGGTCCTGCAAACTCTGACTTCAGGGAAAGCCCCACACCTTTGATTCGTGGGTCTGGCTGCAACAAGACTTTTATTTTCTGCATGAGGCAACATGGGACACTGTGAACAGATTCCTAGACAGCTTTCTGCTCCTAAAGGAATGCCCAGGAAGGTGCCCATCAGGGGATTCTTTTTGCATCAGTTCAGCCCAGAGGAGGGAGGGAAAATAGTGCTACCCCAAAATCACTCTATTAAAAGTCTTATTTATATGTTATCTTATTTTTATCATTATTTTCCCTGGTTTAAGTAGGTTAAGTGAATCTTAAATATTTAAAGACCTGACTGCAACAAGGATCACAAAATCACAGAATATGCTGAGCTGGAAGGGACCCACAGGGATTATTGAGTTCAACTCCTGACCCTGCACAGGCCCATTCCCAAGTGTCACTGTCTCACTGCTGCTATAAGGAGCATCGTGACCTCTAGGGATATAACAAAATCAGCTCCTGACAACAGGACAAGTAAATGAGAGTAAAATAGGTTTGTGATTGTAGCTGAAGCCCCAGACTTGAGAGAATTGATTTATACCTTTTGATTTCCTGTGGATTCTCTGTGTGACTTAAACCCCATTTTTGGGTGGTGTGTTTTGCCCACAAGCAAACCACAGTTCCCTTCTGACAAGAGCTTTAACCTCAGAGGGTGGCTGTGATATGCCCAAAGCAGCAGGTAAAGCACCTGCTGATAACTCACAGCTCCAGACTCCTCTGGCTCACCCAGTTCTCTCACTGCCCAATGCTCTGTGAAGGTGAACCCAGGGCAGAGCCTCAGGTGGCTGCTCTGCAAGCACCACCCACTGAAACTTCTCCAGGGGTGTCTGAGGGAGGCTGAGCTCTTACAAAGCCTGTCCCAATCACGGTCTTGTCTAAGGGTGGCTCAACCTGTGCCATAGTCCCTGGGTGCCAGTGATGTGACAGAGCCTCGTGGGTACCAGCTGGGAGGCCCTGGACACCCACCTGTGCATCTGTGGGCAGAACCAACCCCAGAGAAACCCCCAGCCAGACGCT
Organism: Pitta sordida; assembly: GCA_013390025.1. Lineage (NCBI taxonomy): Eukaryota > Metazoa > Chordata > Aves > Passeriformes > Pittidae > Pitta > Pitta sordida. The sequence continues at coordinate 249,802 of WEKX01006557.1, forward strand.
TGCAAAGGCTGGGGATCGAGCTGCAAAGGGAGCTGATACTCAAACCAAGCACTGCGTCCTTTACTTCAGCTGCTCGCTGCAGATGGAAACAGTGTGAGCTCACTCTTTTCTCATTGCATTTTGACTCAATACCTGCCAAACACTAGAGCCAAAATTCTGTCAAGACTCTGTTCTTTCAGGTTTGATTCCTTGAGAAAGAATCTGGGGGAAAAACATGTCTAGGACTCCTTTAACCAAATTAAAAACTTATGCCCTCTTACAAATGAATAGAAGAGATATAGACAGTGAAAGGAAATGTCATCAAAATCCCAGGATTCCAACAGACACAGGGATGTGAGCAATCCTCTGGTAACTCTATAGCTGCATCAAAAGCAACCAGTGAGCCCCAGGCAGTATGGCCAGGATGATTACTCAGTTCCTCTTGGAAGTTTACATCCAACTCATGTCTTACATGCCTCACGCTCCATGTTCTGCAACAGGTAAAAGGAAATGCAGCCATGTGGTCCCATTTTCAGCCCTTTCAACTCATTCTTGAATGACTTAATCATGCTGGGAGACTGAGCAAAGCTGACGGATGAATGTGAGCATAAGGAATACACAGTTGTTAATCTGAACCTTCCCTCTGTGCTGAGGGACCATGGACTCCCACCATGATTAGCAGAAGTGGAATGCTCAGGGAACCCAGGGAGATCTGATGCGGTTCCACAACTCCCTGTTTCTGGTATTTTTTCCTTGTACAACCCCCAGCAGTCTTGCACTTTTAACCCTTGCAGTTTTGCAGGAGATGAACTGAGGCTGAGCAAGTGACTGAACAATTGGCCTGAGTCCACGTGGACACTGTGCCAGAGCAGGAGATGAACTTTGGTGCCCGGGCTCTTCTTTGCCAAACACAAGCACCCTCTACACCCCAATCTGTGCCCAAAGGATGTCATCCAGCAAGGAACAGCAGAAAAGCAGAGGTGTGGGATATATGAAGCCCCCCTCCAGCTCAGGCTGCCCTGTGTGGAGCTCCCTCTGATACAGGACTACGGCAAGAGAAGCAAAGGGAGGTTTGACTTCATTCGAGATTTTCCATCCAACATCATGACCCTGTAGACCAAAACACTCAGTATCAAACTGAGATCTGCCAGCAGGCTGCCAGTGAAGTGTCCCAAGCCTTTCTCATGCCCTGGAATATTAGCAGATGGCTCTCTACCTCACCACTTTTTCTCTACCAATTATGATTATTCAATAAAAGTTTGTAACTGCAACTTCATATCCACAAAATAAATCAGCTTTAACTGCACAGTCTAAGTATGTAAGTGCTCTGGCAACCAATTGAAAACAGATAGATTGCTCCTCACAGCTCCATGGCAGTGAAAATCATGACAAGCTGAGGAAGGTATGTTCAGAAAGCAAAATCTCACACCAATGCTCATATGGAAATGATTTTTTCAAAACACTGTGGTATTGCAAAACCAGTCCAATAAACAGTAAGATCACAATAGCATTGTTCTTCATGGCATCTCCTGTAAAATTCAGTTTATTCAGCGTTTTGGACTGCCAGGCCTCTATTTGCTTTTCAGTATTAACTGTTAATGGTAACAGCTGAACAAAAGCGTCATCCTTATCACCACTAACTGTTTCTAAGGGTTCTAGAACTCTCTCAAGCTCGAGATAATCCTTAAATCAATGCATATTGTTGGGTAGAGACAAAAGTACCCAAGACAATATGATTAAAAATCATGTAAATATGTCAATTTAGAAGGACATAGAGAGGTCTTGAGACCCTGTGTCAGCTGCACTGGATATTTCTACGGCTGGAGACAAAGCCATGATCAAACACATGTATTTAATGTAAGAGGCAGGAACAATTACACCAAAAAAATTCCTGAGTGAAAGCTACATTTGGTCCATTTGGAGATTACACAAATACAATGTAGTGATGAGCAAAGCGACCCAAAAGAAGATGTCTCTCCCCAGTCACCCAGCCGTGAGCAGGCAGTGAGGGCTGTCCACCTTTGTGTGGCTGGGGGGACCCAGAGCCTGGCCAGGCCCCCTGTCAGATAGATAGGCACGGGGGGACAGGCATTTCCCCGAGCACAATATTCCATCTTCTTGCACTGGGGAAATCTTTCAGCTGTTGCCATGCCAACCATCCTTTTGTCTTGCACACCCTGATACAAGACACCTTATCTGCTTTCAGTGATTTGCAATCCAGGAAAGGACATAAGCATGTACTCAACCTTAAACACATCCTGAAGTCCCATGGAAGCAAAGAGGGAAGCTCAGGAATCAGTGCCAAAACAAGGAGAATGATTTCAGTGGTTTGGGAAACAATGTTGTGGTTTTGCTCTTCCCTCCCCTGTGCAGTCATGAGCACAGAAGGGGAGGGAGCATGTTCCAAGCTCTCTGCTCTCATCCCAGGAGCTCCAGAGGTGGTACCTGACACTCTCTGAGCTCTCAAGGGGGTGTGTCACTGCCAGCACACAGCAGAACTAAAACCTGCCTCAGGATCCTTCAGGAGTCACTTCAGTGCTTTTATGTGTTATTGTGCCTTCACCACAAACTGCATCAGCACAGGAAGCCTTGAGTGGAGCTCAGAAGTGCTCGGGGACAAGGAGCACATGCTGCTCGAAGACTGGGGACATATTACTCCCAGTGAACCTAACAGGCAAGAACCATTGACAGGATGAGAGGATGTGACCTCAAGTTGTACCAGAGGAGGTTTAGATTAGGTATCAGGAAAAGTTCTTCATGGAAATGGTTGTAAAGCCCTGTCACAGGATGCCCAGGGCAGTGGTGGAGTCACCGTTCCTGGAAGTGTTCAAAAAACATGTGGATGGGGCTTTTGAGGATGTGCTTCAGTGGTGAACATGGAGATGGTGCTGAGCTGATGGTCACACGTGGTGATCTTAGAGATCTTTTCCAACCTTAACAATTCCAGAATTCTATGATTGGAGTTTCTTCTCTGTTAATTGGGAAAACTATGCTTTTACTATTTATTTCATTCAGGGAGCTCATTACTAACCGAGGTCACGGTGCCACACAGAGAGGGGCAAAAGGCAGACCCAGGAGCAAGAGGGGCCAGCTGTGAACGTGAGCAGGAGAGATCAGTTTCATCTGTAGCAGAAAGAGGTAAAATGTTGTTGCTATGAGACAAATCCCAGGTGTAACTGCCAGAGCTCTGGGCAGCCGTGGAACAGCCTCACACCAGCCTTTCACAGAGATGCTCACCCACCACAGGCACAACCAGCCAGCAGAATTCAGCTCGTTGCAGCCCTGCTGGATAGACTTTTTTTCCTCAAATGTAGCTCTGCCATCTGCTTGGTCAGCAAATATTTAGCCTAAATTTTGGTAGGTCTCCAAGTGGTTGCAGCTCTCTGTGGTGAGCAGAGGTTTCTGGCAGCTCGTTGCTGTCCTCTCACTGACGTGTGCAATGAAACATGGGCAAAGAGAGGGAATAAAGTCAGAACTCGCAGCACTGGGGTGGGCCAGGGCTGAGCACCTGCCAGAGACAGACCCACCCTCCTCCGCAGGCGCTCCGGGATCAATCAGTTCTTCCCCATTCAGTGTGGCAAGCACTCACACGCCCCACGAGGGGCCGAGCTCACTGATAAATACCAGATTGCCTCAACATGGCTGTTCTGAGGCTCACATTTCTTGGAAAACGCAGCTTTTACTAAAGATAATTAAGCATTGTTTTCTTTGGGGTGAGTCACTGAGCTGCATCATGGTTTGCCTTCAGATTTTGGAAGATGAGCATGATGATACTGGGGAAATATAATAATTTTGATTACCACAGCAAGAGCAAGGGCAGCAAATTCTGATCTTAAATTTCACAATGCACATCTATTATTACTCCCATATCAACAAAGCAGAGCCCTAAACATGTTCATTTGTTACCCAGGGCTCCTTGGGAATATTGGAGTAGCTGTTATTCCATCCTACTTGCTGGATACTACAGCTCTGCAGTTCACCAGCTCAAGCCAAATTCATCCTGACTTGAGGAAACTCAGGGTATTTCAGCCAATTTTCCTCTAGCAAGAAGTAATCACTTGTGAATGGCAAGGATCAAACTCCACCTTCAGTGGGGACTAAGCGTCTTTTTAGCCACTTTTTCAGGAGCACCATGTTGGATAAGCCAAAATTCATAAGCTCTCCAGGCAACATTCCACCCACACACTGTGTAATTCCGTGTCCGACAGGAGCACAGACACAGCACCCAGCACCTGAACCTGCACACACAAATGTCCTGCTCCAAAATGCTCATTTCAGTTGTTGTTGACACATCAAAAAACCACAATATCATGCAACGTACTGAGGCAGCCAAACCAAGTATCTGCAGAAAAGATCTGCAAAATAATTTTCACTCATGGCAACACTGAAGAAAATCCCAACTCCCATGGTACACACAGAGAGTGACCAGGTCCAGAAATAAATTTCCTTCTCTGTGTGCGTGCTCTCTATACTTGTATTGCCTGCCAAGTCTTTCTAGAGAAATGTTTATTTTTAAAAATGTGCTGATTCATCAACAGTGATTTTGTAAGGAGGGAAAAAGATAAGTTATGAGAATTTGCCACTTTCAATATCCGATTCAAAACCCAGTTTCAATAGTCTAAATTAAAATTTACAATTTTTTATTCAAAGTCAGGGGCTTTTTTACTATGAAGAAGTGATCAAGTTTTCAGAAATTTCAAAAATGTAATATGAAACAAAAAAAATTAAATTCAGAACAAAATATTTTAAAATATTCTAAGCAAGATGTTACAACTGACTGCCTTAATTTTTGTATTTTCAGTTCTTCCTCACATTCTAACAGTGCATCCAGTAATAGGGACAGTGGTCTTAAGTCTCCTCATTATTTTTTCCCTGCCCATGGCTGTCAGATCTTCCACCAGCACGATTCAGAGCAGAGCAGAGGGCTCATGGCACAGCAGGTTGGGGCAGCCACAGCCATGTGAGCAACAGACACACATTCCCCATTCTCCTTAACTCATCATCTGCTAATGCTCCATCCCACCCTGGCACACAGCCAGTCCAAACCTCCTTTGGCTCTAAAAAGGAGTTTATTTTGTCTCCCTCAAGCGCTCACTTGGTTCACCCAGCAGCAGCCTGGTGCCAACTGTCATTAATGAACATGGCCTTCATTCTTGCTCTCCTCTGCCCTTCCTCTGCCTCCCACAGGGAACACGGAGGGCCTGGTGGGTTTCTCAGGGAGCCAGTCCCTCCTGAGGTGGCCCCTGCAGTGGCCATGGTGTCTCAGAAGTGACAACAGGGCTGGGAAGGGGCTCCTTGGCACCGCGTGCTGCTCACGATGGAGGTGGTGGGCACCTGCCCAGAGCCCCTCTGTGCTCAGCAGCAGGGAAATGGGCTCCTCCAGGACATTCACCGTGGAGCTGACCACTCAGAGTCACTTTCAGCCTCATAAAATGACCCTGAGATATTAAAGTGTGTGGGATGTGCTGTCCTGAGCCATCAGAGTTAGCAGCAGCAGTCCACAGACAGAAGCCTGGACCGGACTGTCATTTGCTTTCACATTTTAATCAAGGAGTAAGACCTAATCAGCCTTTCCTGTAACTTCCACACGCTAAACAGCACCATGGAGAGTCTAACAGCATTCATGGAAGCTTCTTTCTAAAGAGAAAAACAAAAGGATGCATGGGATATGAGTTGCAGGTCCAGGTTTTCAAAGCGATTAAACTCCTTCTGTATTAAAATCCCCGGGTTCCTTTGCTCAGTAGAGCAGGGGAAATCCCTCTGTTTGTGGGGACAATGACAGCTACGATTCACTTGTTTGTTCTTGATGTCTGTGAGGCACCCCACTGCCAAAGGACTCCTCCTCTTGCCCCAACCACGCACCTGGGAAATGCTCTCCCACACTCCACACACTGAAACACCCCCTTGGCTTCCCACAACCTCCGGGAACAAATGTTAGGGAAAAAACATGTGATGGAATTAAATCAGACAAAGGCAGTGCTGTAGAAGGGGTTCCTAGTCCACAAGATGCACTTTCACACTCCAGCAAACATTGTGTTTCCAAAGGACAGCCATCTGGAAAGCCCAGAACATTATGTAAGAGACATTGCCAACAGAAGGATCATAAAGTTAAAAAGTCACTCTTAATCAATGACAAATTTAATACTTGTTGCTGCAATTACAAAGATAATAGTTCCTTTATGTCAGTGCCTTTGGGTTTGCAGCTGTAAAATAGCTCTGAAATTCAGCATTTCAAGTAACAGAAATTAATAGGAGGTCATTTCTACCAGAGAAATTTTAGGGGCCCATCCTCTCTAATCATCATTAAAAACTAAATCCACAGGAGAAGAGGCACTTTACTGATTGTCAAGTGGAAGCTATTATTCATTTGATGAAGCTCTTGGCACAGTGCCATTTATTCTGCTGTAGAGCCTGCTGGTTGCTCTACTTCATTTCATGCAATCAAGGTTGTTTCTGCCTGCCAAGAGTTATTTATAGAGTGGGGGGGAAAAAAACGCAATATGTTCTCTTGCTTCAAAACAAGTTTCAAACTTTCTAACTGAAGAAATGCCTCCCTGCTCCCCAAAGACATTCTTTTTCTTTTGAGCCCCACTTACAAAAAAAAAAAAAAAAAAAAAAAAAGCACGTTCCTAGATCTCATCTTTCTTAAAACACAGACATTTTCATTGAGAAATCATCTGGTTTTCTCCAGTTAAGGTTGTGGATTCCCACATAGCTCTGGCAGCAGGCAGAGTGTGCCAGCCCCCTGAGCTGGTGTCACCACACCGGTGCCAAGGGTGAGGTGCAGAAGGACCTTCCTTCACTGGGGCAATCCTCCTGTACTCACAGGGGAGGGAAATTCTGCTGATGATGGGGACACTCTGCCTGTCCAGGACGAGGAGGTGGACAAGGCATTCGGGCTGAGAGAGGATGGATTTCTCTCACAAAGTTTGACCCTCCAGGTCCAGACCACACACAACCCTCACACCCACGCAGAGTTTGTGCCGCTGTGCTGTAAAGGGCTTTATGTCCCTTCAGTGCATAAGTAACTGTAGATTCCTAAGCAAATATTTGAAGTCTGGTTTTGACCTCAAGGACAATTTAGGTCAAGAATCCTGATATTCTTGAACTGAAATATATAAAATCATGAACAGTCTTTACAATTAACGTAGTAAAACACTACTAGTGCTGAGTTTCTCCATGACCCCAGAAGCAGTCCTGTAGTGTCTTGGTGGGTTTTAAGAGCAACCTCAGATAAAGCTCAGACTAAACATCTGAAAAAGGGGGGTAAGTGAATTTCCCACATGGTAAGAGTAGAAGTCTCACAAATGCTCAGGAAGCAAAACCATCAATCCACAATTGAGTAATTTTCAATTCTGGTTTATTCAGCTCTGTGAAACAAAAGCAAACTGTGGTCATCTCCACTCCAGAAAATATTGCCAGTCCTCCATTTACAGAGCTATTAATCAATCTCTCTTTAAACAGACAAGGTTAATTCAAGTTTACTCATTGCAGTTCTAACACCTCTGCTCACAAAAACTAGGACCTTATTCCATGGGTGTTCTTCCCAACATCATCCATCACTGGCATGCCCTTCCCACTACACCTTAGGAATTCAAACATAATAAACAAAGCACAACCCCTGTACCAGTCTCCTCCACCCCTTCCAATTAATTCCCTAATAAAGTCTCTGTGGTGTTGATTTATAGATGTGGCTGGATCCCAGCAAAGGCAGGGGCAGGGGGTGTGTGCAGCAGCTCTGCAGGTAATCACAGAATCATTTGGGTTGGAAAAGTCCACCAAGGCCACCACTAACCCATGTCCCTAAGTGCCACATGCTTTTAAATCTCTTCAGGGATGGGGATTCCATCACTGCCCTGGGCTTACGAATTCTCGTTTGGTATGCAAACTCTGTGTGGGGACTAGCAAAGAAAATTAAACTGGCCCTGTTCCTAAAGTTTTTATTGTTTTTATACCAAATGTAGAAATGCTGTTTTCTGATGGAATCTACTCCCTTCCTTCAGACCAATATAAAATTTGATATAGTTTAGCGGATCATTAGTTGAACAGAATTCACAAGACATATGAAGAGCTACCAATAACCAGCTGGCATTGAGAGACTGCCAGGAAATCCCTTCAGCAAAGAAAATGCTGAGCCATTGTTAGCCAGTTTCCTATGGATTTTGTACATAATAAGTAAAGTATATTAGGTGTTCCTGATTTAACAAAAAACCCTGAATTATGCATTTTTGTGAGGACAAGTACTGCAGGCAACAATTATACAAGTATGCAAATTTTATGTAAAATATAGTTTGCATAGAGTGTAATACCCATCCCCCATATAAAATATGGAGTAATTCCAGGGAAGAATTTGAAGAACAGTGAGCACTGCACAGCTTGATCGAGAAAACACAGGTTTCTGAAATAACCAGCAAAACTATTGTTCTAACTGTTATGTGAAAAAAAGATGTATAAATCACTGGAAAATCATGTGTGCTTTGAGGATTATGTCTCTGAGCTAGTTTTCCCATTGGATGACATGCCAAACTCCAGACACCAAAATGGGTTATGATGAAGAGCAAATACCAGTCATTAAATTTCCTGCGGTTTAATAATTACACCTCTTCCTGGGGATGTGATTAAACCACACACAGCATCAGAAAACAGAAGGAATTAAGTCAATATGCCTCAGAGCTGAGGAGTAAGTGAATGCATAGAGTCAAGAAAAAGCTGGATCAGATGGCTGGCTGTGTGATTCCAAGGTCGGTACAGCAGTGCAACACACAAATGCAATAAGAACAACATCATTACCAGATGGAGCAGCATTCCCCCCTCTGCAAGGGAGATGCAGCTTTGCTCTACAGCTCAGCACAAAGGGCACCACAGCCAGCGCAGACCTGGCCCCCCACAGGAGCCCACTGAGTGTCCAGCCATTCGTGTTCTCATCCACTTCATTGTGATTTTTAGCATTGCATTGTTAGAAACGTTCCTATTCCTCTCATTTCTCCATTTTTTAGCTGGAGCAACTCCAGGAAATTCTCTCAAGTTCCTTGTGGGTGGGAAGTAAGGAAGGGGGGTGGAAATAGTTTCTGTTTTCCTGCCCTTTACCTGTGAGACAGCCTTGCACAGCACGCTGTCCGTGGGACACCAGCACTTACCAAAGCATCCACAAGGAAATAATAACCTCAAAGTGTGGCACTGGTAGGTAGTTTCCAGCCCCTTGACCTGCTCTGGATCTGAACTAGTGACTGGGGGAAGAGGGACCTCACCTTGTCAGGCTGCTGCCTGCTGAGCCAGCCCTGTGCTTCTCAAACCGAACAGAAGTTTTGCTGCCAAGTGTTTGTGGACCTTACTGAGTGTGATTATTAGGTTTTTACATTGTATTATTTTACATTCTCCATAGAAGAGAATGTTCATAACAGCTGGCAGAATTTAATGCAAGCAGTAAATAGGAATCCTAAAAACCTTTCAGATTTATCAGATCCACTGTTAATAGGTAACACAAAATATCTTCAGGTCCATAGGCAGGGACAGCTTGTCCCAGTAACACGTGTTTGCCCACTGACCATGCTCTCTGTCCATGAGGTGGGAAGAGGACTTGTCCTAAAACCCTTTGCAAGCAACAGGAACAAGCCAAAGAGGTTTAGCAAAGTTTAGGAGGATGCTGGCTCAGGAGGCCAAAGTAATTGGCTTTGATGCAGCAACATCAGTGAGGAATTTAGGAATAAAGCATTTCAGTTGTGAGTCATTTCGGCTTCAATGCCACCATCTGGTTTTGGACAATTCGGTGACTGTGCTGCTCAAGGCTGCACTCTTGGGAGGAGTTGGCAGCTTTGTGCCAGAACACGGTCCCATGTCCCAGGGACAGTTTGCAGCCTCCAAGGAGGGGGAAATGACAAAAGTGACAATGTTTTTATTGTGTTTGAACACTTTTCTTCAATAATTTTGGGGTGTTCTTTGAAATACACAAGGAGAAGACTTCTTTTTACCATTTGAGAAGTCATTTTCCTGTCAATGATAAAATTCCCAGAACTTAATTGTGACTGTTCCCTGTGCAAGCAGAGAAAAAATTGGAAGGAAGATATTTTCCCCCAAAAAAATATTGTGATCTCTCACCACTTGCAGATCCAACCCTGAGTATTTACAATACATGTTTGGCACTACCTCACTAAGGCTACTTGTACCATCCTTTCCCCAAGTGATTTGTGTCACATCCTCAGCATCACTAGTCTATTTGATAGACTAGCCTATTATAAATAAGTTGTAAATACATATCACATAAATAAATAAAAATTATAAATATAAAATGTAAATATATGTCTATTTGATAGAAAGGTAACAAATACATAATTTTAATGGCAATGCATGCCTTTGAAGTTCCTCTGACCATTGAATCAGAAATGCAATTTATTCCGTCTTGAGACCCTCACCAGGAGATTTTCAAAAAACAACTATTTCACTGAATACAAGAGTCATTTCATAGCCTTTATTATCTAAATCATATGTACTTACAGCATAAACAAGAGAAACCCAGGAAGAGTATAGAGCTCAAATGCCTTGACTATAATGAGCGAGCTGATTCCTTATTGTCTTAATGTGAAAGTCTGAAGAACTAAATTAAAGGCACATTGCATGTTCTAGGGCTCATGCAAGAATCAGACTTCTAAAAATTCTAGAATTCAGCTGCCCACTCTACTGCTGGTGTCTCCTCCACCTGAACTGCCCCCACTGTCCCCTTCATACCCTCTAATCACAGTAAGTGAGACCATGGACGTCACTATGGTTCATTAGAGGATGTCATCTCCAACCAGCCCTCAGGCCACACCAGAAATTCTATACCTGCAATCTACCGTGCTAAATGGCAAGAATAATTAGCAGTGAATGCCACTGAAGAGAAGGCAGAAACAATTATCCCTGGAAAAGCCACCCAGCACAGGACTGACACCAACCAGACGTATCAGCAGACAGGACCCAGTGCCTGAAACTACAAGAGACCCACTGTGAGAGGCCACAGGTGACACACACCTGTGATTCTTCAGCACGGTCATTCCCTGGCCCACCTCTCATGCTTGGCGCAACTACCAGTTCTTTCTAATTCAGTCTGCAAACAGCAGCAGGAAAATAAGGAGATGAGATTATTAGCTTTAGAAAAACTGCATTCATTTTCAGACTTACCACTACTTATTCTCCCTCTTCACTCTGCATCACTTGTCAAAAACTTGTGCTCTGCAGGCAACAGGGTCCTGATGGTGGGGGTTACCCCAAGAGTTCACTGTGCTCTTGTCCCCAGAGGCTGCTGTGCCCTGGGCAGAACCACAGCAAGAGCCACACTGATGGCTCAGATCCCACATCTCAGAGCCCAGAGCTCTGCAGACAGTGAAGCTCAGACCGAGCTTCAAAATATAGACGTCTGAAACAAGAAAAACACTCGAGTGGTACACATTTCAGCCACCTGAAAAGTTTCTAATTGCTCTTATGCAGCAATGTCAAGCAAAAACATTGATTCTGCCTCTTTGTGTCCTGGAGTAAAACATATAAAAACCCATGTTTTGTAAAACTGTTTTAAGGGCTATTTACAGTTCCAGTTAACCACGTGTATTGCACATACTCATTTTCTCCTGAGCTTTAAGGAGCTGTGCAGCATGTGTGCATGGACACTCTCATTTTGAGCAAAGCCATGCCATTCATACACATACACAAATGCTTAAATGCTGACTTTCACAAAATTCTACTGCAAACCTCATTTAATAAAAAGAGATTTACAAGAAGGGATTTTTCTAGTGAATTCTGGGATTAGCCTAAAGGAAGTGTGAGACAATGGACTTTAACATTGTTATAAACATATGATTCCCTGGGGAAATTAAAAATTAAAAAAGAGAGGAGTCATTGCTGTCTGCATGTTGCCAGATTGTTTCTCCTGCCCCTTTACTCCAGCTCACCATTCTTGCAGCATTTACTGGAGTAAACCTGTGGCTCTTCTGCACCTCTCTGCAGCTGCAGGGCTCAGCAGCTCCCACAGAGGCAATGACACAGGGTAGCATGGAACCAGTTAGAGGCACAAGAATTCTTTTTTTCCTCTGTAATTTCACACACAGCTACCTGGGGAATTGGGGTTGTATAAACATTGACAAAGAAAGATACTTAACAAATACAATTGTCATTTTAGTTTCCCTCAGTGCTCAGTTTTTGCCTCAGGACTTGAAGTTTCAGTGAATCTGCTCATTAGGAGATGAAACAAACAGGATAATAAAATACATTTTTAAACAGGATTGGTGATACACACTCCGGTTTAGAAGCTGATCCTGCATCCTGGTGACACCCAGGCACAAGAAGTCCTCAAGCAGAACATGGTCCCTGCCCATGAGGAGGCAGAGGCAGTGGCAGCTCCCTGCTCCCAGCACCACGGCTGTCCTGCATGGAATGACCTGACAGCTTTGCTGACCGAATGAACCTGGCTGAGAGCTCATTGAGGCAGGTGTCAGGCAATAAACGCATTTCTAAGTGTCGTGTTCTGACTATGCTTAAGCAAAAGGCAATTTTGCCTGGCCTGTTCTTCCTAGGGGGTTGCACACAGACTAGAGTTTGAGTAAATACTGAAATACACACCGGGATTCTCAGCACAGCATCACCGTTCCAAATCCCAGTCAGAGGAATTCCACTGCTAACACAGACCAACACGTGGAAGCACCACAATGCCCAGGCCAGAGCAACTTGGAGTCCTAAACAAGGCGTTGGTCTCAGCCCCGTAACAGACTGCAGAGCCAGTATTTGCAGTCCCTGCTGCTCCCTCCCTGTCGGATGCCATTCCACATCGCCAGAGCTGGGAGCAGACTGAAGGTTCCTGAGAACCCCAGACAGCAGCCTGGTTTACTGAATCAGTTTTGTATCATCTGCCATAATACGGTAAGGGGAGACATGCTGTATTTGTGTGAGTGGCTCAATTCCTATATCATCCAGGCAGAACAGGAGCCCATGTTATTTCTGTCATTAGTTATAATTAGAGAACTCTAATCAACCCCCTGCCTTCCTCAGTACTCAAAAGTGTTTGAATCTGCAATATTACTTGTGTTCTTTATTAAAGAAGAGGGGAAAAGGGAAAGAAATTCATTCATGAAATTCCCATCCATATAAAGGATTTTTACCTCAGGATTTACTTTCCACTTATGTATCTTTAGACCTTTTAAATAGGAATACAGTTCTCCTCCTCTACCATTCTCCTCATGCATGAATTCATGTCACAATTCTCATTCCTCTGCAATAATAATTACTGGACTTTAGTGCAGAGGTGGAGAAGAAATATTAAGAGAGTACAAAGATCTGTAGGAAAACAGGAGGTATTCATTGCACACACTTTCTGGTGCAGAAGGGCAAAATTACATAAAATTCTTCAGTATCTTGGATCAGAACTATTTCCAACAGATGGGGCTGATGACATAATTGCTAATGATTAAATTAATGTTTATTAGTGAAGGATTTTTGGAGGCACAGGTAAGCAGCATCAAGTCCAGAGTAAGATCACCAGGACTGCCCAGATGCTGTGACACTGAATTTCACCTCCACCCACTCCACTGCCATAGATTTCATAGGATGCTGGATTTAAGAGGTTCCTGGAGATCAGAACTGACAAATAATAATCCTTTTGATCCATCATATCACTGTCCAAAAATGCATCATCCATCAATAACATCAACCAAAGCTTCATTTAAGCCACATATTACCAGAACCACACACCACTAACAGAGCAACAGGGAGACCAAGCCACCTCTGCCTGATAATTCTACATTGACAGGAAATCGATACAAGAGACTTATATGGCAGATTCCATTACTGAATGACTGGTATTTGACAAAAGACTAATTATGAGCTGTTTGTCTGAAGAAGATCTTGTAGTGGGAGATTCAGCAGAACTCAAGCCTCAGTAGTCTGGAATTAAGACAAAAAGTATGGCTTCAGATACTGTTACTATCCTCAGTTTCATGGCCTCAGATGCAACAATGGAAAGAACATTTTCTTGTTTAAAGAGATTTGGACAGAGTTCAGAAAACTGCTGAATACAGCTTTTTCTGGGACTGGGCTTAAACATTAAGCCAATGTAAAAAAATATATTAAAAAAACTTTCTTGCTTGATTCAAAATGACTAAGACACACAAGAGTGGAATCCAACAGTCCGAACAATAACAAAATTAATGAAATAGAGTTGTGTATTTGAAGACAGTGGAAATATACGCGGGAGGGAATAACGCAGGTCAGGATAGGGAGCTGCTGCTTCCCTGAAACATTCCTTCAGAGAACTTCCCTTTGCTTTTTACTCCATCTATTTCTCTCATCCAAGGAAGAGACAAGTGTCAGAGCATTGCTGTTCTGGACTCAGAGCCTGGGCAATGTGACACAGGAAGGGGGTTATGGGAGCACAGGGTATTCCAGGCCAGAAGTGCTGGAGTGGGGTCTGCTGGTACATGCTTTCCCTACACCGCTCAAACTCCTTCCCAGCCTGATACTTCCAAAAATTTCCCTGAGAAGACATTTACTGTACCAAAGAAACACCACTAACCATTACTCATTTTAGGGAAGATAATCAGGCTTTTTGTTGGGAACTGTAAAAGTGAGTGCAATGGGCAGGGAGGAGGGTGCTGGGGAGGTGACAGCAGTCACATGTATCTGACACAGAGTCGTCATCCATCACAGCCCCCCGGCTTTGCCTGTCCCCAGCCCTTCCTCACCACGGCTCCCCAGGCTCCCAGAAGCAGCACGGGGGGCTGGTGCTTTCCTTTGGTGCTCGGGTGCCAGGGGATGCTCCGAGCACGGCTCCAGTGCCAGGAGGAGCCCCAGGACAGATGGAGCCCCAGCTGAAGCCGGGAGTGCAGCCGGGCGGTGGCACTGGGGGACACGCGGGGACAAGGGACACACGCATCACCCCATCCTCAGGGAGATGCTCTGCGCACTGCAGGGTCAGGATTCCACCTCCGGACACCCCGACCGCGCCTGCTGCGGGCTCAGCCGGGTGAGGGGGGGATGCAGTGAAGTTTAATTTGGGATTAGAGGAGCCCTTTGTCACCCCGAGGTACCCCACGCTCCCAGTCCTGCCGGGCCGGCTGTGCCATGGGAGCAGCAGCCCGCGCACATGTCAGATGTCACGCTCTTTCTGATGAAGAGGTCTCTGCTCCAGGCTGTTTATATATGACCTACCAGAATTTCCTGCTGCATGATGAAATAATTAGGGGGCCCTCATGCGGGGAACAGTGTTGCGAGTAGGTTGCAAAGGCATTGCACATACGAAAAGAGAATCCTAAACATTTCCTTTATCTGTGATACAATCTTCCAAGGCTCCTTATATACATTCAAACTGTTTGTATTAGTTCTTTTAAAGTTATTCATGCAGATGCTAAATGAAGGCTTCAGAAAGTTCGGCAGGGAATTTCCTTTATGCTCAGATTACATAGTGAGAATAGTGGCATGAGAAAACAGGAAAAAAGGGAGAGGGTTTTTGTTTCCTTAAAATCAAGATTTCTTTTTGCCTTTTAAGGCACTGAACTCTAAACTGCAGAAAGCTTAAAAGAAGTTGATCCTATCATCAGAAAGGGTCTCATTTTTGTAGCTCTTCATTTTTCTAATCAGTTTTAATTTGCAACTGGCTTTATCCCTAAAGAGATAACCCACATGCCCGCAGATGTTCCATGTCCTGATTGATTCAAGTCCACTCCCCTTCCTGCTCACTACCCCAGAAAACCAATAGAATCATACCCTAGACTGTAATCTGGAACTGCTTCCCAAGACTGTTAAACTTGGGAATCTGAGGTTTCAAACCTCCCATGTCCAGGGCACATTCAAGGCAGCTGAACTGGGCAATTCTGCTGGCTGGCAGCTGGAGGAACCAGTCCAGGAGGGAGCTTTGCTCAGAAATACCCACAAAGTGGAGATCTTCCCCACAGTGGGTTCCCCCTATGGCCAGAGGAGCTGCTGGCGGTGCATGTGGCCAGCTGGGCACACTGGGCCCTCACAAACCCGGTTTCAATGAGATTGGCATATCTGAGGCAAAACTGGAAGTCATCTGAAAGGAGAAAGTTGGTTACATGTTCTGTACTGGGGTGCATTGCCCAGAGAGGCTGTGGAGGTCCTCAGACCCCAGGCTGGTACAGCTCCGACCAGAGCAGACTGTTCCTGATGAGAGTGGGCAGACCCAGTGCCCCTCCCAACCATGGCTATCCCCTGATTCTGTGAGAATAGCAGCAAGATGGTTCGTTAGTGTAAAAAAAACCTCTGATGTGCCTAGAAAGCCTTCCTGGATTCCCGTTTAATTTGCACTTATCCTATTAACTACTTACAATGTAGTGAAGAACATTGTGCTGCACATTCTCAGCTTGGAGACAGACACACAGCTGTCACCCTTCCCTGCTGTCCTTATGCTGGTGTGGTTTCATGAGCTGCTGCTAGCCCCAGGACATTCCCTCTTTGGATACCTGTCTGGATAGATATTTTGTTTAGAAATGTAAATATTTTCTTTGTGGTTTTCCTGTTTCCAAGTTACAATACCATTATTGTACTAAGAGAGGCTAAGAAATGTCATCGTCATTGGTTTTGAGAAGACAAAAATATTAGATAGATCCTGCAGTTCACATTAAGAAAATTAATGAAAATCAATTTTCAGACTGAGTGCATAACTCATAGCCAGCTGCCTAGTGTGGATTTTCACTCACTAATCTGAAAGGAGCATGAATTATTGATAAGCATGTCATTAAATAATCAGAAATATTTCAAGACAGCTAATCAAAAGGAGGAATTCTCAGATAAATGCAGTAGGAAGCAAGGATATGCTGAAGAAATACCTAGACAGGATGAATGAATAAGTCAGATTTTTTTAAAAATTCTTCTTACCAGAAATGTCGGTAATAAACCCAACAAGAGGTAAATTCACATTCTCCTTAGTAACCAGTGTCAGCTCCTAACCAGTCAGACCCTGTGGGGGCACAGTGACAACACCTCAGCCTCTCAGCAAGATACAGATGATATTTCTGGACCAGATCACTACACACCTTTTCCTCCTGGCATCTTGACTTCCACCCTTTGGGTTCTCTCCCTCATCCCTCTGTGGAGCAGCAAGCGAGTGGCTGTGGGGCCTTGGCTGCTGCAGAGATTAAACCACAGCAACCATGATGGATCTCAGTGTAGAACAAACCAGGATGAACCATATTAATTTTTTGCTTCTTTACAGCCTCAAAAATGCATGAATACTAAAATTCTTTTCAGAGATTAAGATCCACGTCTTCAATTTGCTTGAACAGTTGTCGTAAGTGTAACACATTTCCAGACTTCACATATTTCAAATGATCTCAAATGTTTGGAAATAGAATAACAGGTGACTAAAACATGTAAAAGAAGAGTTTTCAGCATGGTGACCATCTATATTATCGTAATTAGGAAAACTGGATTCACGTTTTTATTAGGACACAGCATGGAGAAGAAATTCACATTTACCAAATATCGAGAACTATGTATGTCACTGTTTTACAGATACAGAACACAAGTCCATTTGTAAATTATTATTGCCTTCCTACATCTATTTAGCATCTCAGCAATCTTCCTTCATCTGTCTCAACATCTTCTGATCTTAGTCCTCCCTTCTGCTCACTATTTACCAGCTCTCTTAACCATATCAAGGAGACAGAGTCTCACCATTAAAATCACACTAGTAGTGAACATCAGCCAAGGCTCTGGTGGAAGCACATGGCAGACAGGGGTACATATCACATCAAGAGCAGTTGCATTCTGCCCTCTGAACAGCAAAGTATTCCAGTGTGCTGCTGTCACAAAGAAGACACTGCCAGCTCAATTTAAGTTCCTTATTCTCAATGTACCTTCAAGCAAGAATAAAAAGACCACAAGAGAAGGAAATTTCTACTGCTCATGTATTTGAAGACTACAACCATAACAGACATCCAGCCACCTATCATTAAGGCCAGGACCCCCTTGACAGCAGCCATTCCTCTCTGTAAGGGAAAATCAGCAGTGATACATGATGATGGAAGGCATTGCCTTCTTCAAGGGCCAATTTAGCACAGCAGGGGAAAAGTAGCTCAGGCAATATGCATCTCAAAGCAGGAGAAAAATTAAAGGCAGTAAGAGTGGCTTTGGAAGGGAGAGTAATAGACCAAAGCAGCAGCACTAACCATAGGAAGGATAACCATGACAAGGACAGCGAATAAAGAGAAGCAAATTCCGTCCTTGCAGTTTGTTAGTGTACAGGATATCTGGACTGAGAGAACTGGGGCATCACAAGCAGAGCCAGAGCCTTTGTTCAACTCTTTTCTACCAAAAGGTGAAAAGCAGCTTTCTGCTGCCAGAGCTGTAGAACTGTTTCTTAAAGAGTTTATAAAGGCCTAGAAGAGTCTGTTATTTGGATAAAGTATTTGTTTCATGACTCTTATCTGTTGACCTTTTATTTTTTCACAACATCAAGTCACAACTTCTGCCGAAATGTGCATGTTAAATAAAAACCCAGCAGAGGGGGTCTAAAGGAACAACTCCTTATACAAATTAAATATGATAATTGAAAGTTGATATATGTAACAAATTTTTCACTTGTTGCACTCTATCCTTCAACTGGAAACGTTCATTAACTAAAATGAAACTCAGGACTCCCTTTCAAAGTGCTTATGGATTTAGGCAGTCTATTTGAACATGGGCTTCCACCTCTTCTATAGGTGACGGACACAAATAGAGACAAGACCATTTTTACAGATTCACAGGAGATTTTGTCTTGGTGGTCCACTAGATCCCATATATTGAAGGGTAACAGAGAAATGTTCTCAATGTAAAAGGACTTTTGTCTAGGAGAAACCTGAACTCCCTTGCTCCCTGCCCCTGTGATTAATTATATACATCCTTATCATAGTTTTAAGATATTCTTAGTCTATTTCGTTTACCACATTTCTAAGCACTTCGCTGATAATGATTTTATTCCTTTTTCTTTCTTTTATTTGGCAACAGCTGGGCTGGCAGCGAGCCCAAAGCCTGGTAAATGGCAAATCACTGCCAGATGAAGCTGTGAGTTTTACACAGAACATTTCCTCCAGCCACAGAATACTTTGAGGCCTAAAATTTTTACCGAACTGACTGAGAATTACACCAAGATGAAGCTTTACATGAAGGCCTCCCAGTAACAGAAAACCTAATTCTCCAAGCAGTGAATCAAGTGACTGGACTAATGAAACTCCAGAAAAGCTGAAGAATCAGAAGCAGTGACAGAAATGCAAATCCTTAGCAGGACGCCAGGCAGGGTTTAGGGTTTGCTGTTTAACTGGGGAGCAGGATAGTGTTCCCCCAGACAGCCATGGACAGGAATGCCCCACAAGAAGCAGAAATGCCCCTGGCATCCTCCAGTGTCCACACTACAGCCCAGGAGCTGTGTGCCAGGTTACCTCCCTGCAGAGGGGCTGGAGAGCTGCCTTCCCAACACAGAAACCTGCCCAGCAATTTGGGCCACACTAGAAATTACAGCGGGTGACACCCACGATAAATCCTCCTCTGCAGAGCACATCCCTACAGAAGGTGAGCAAAGAGAAGTGAAGGTATTGGGAAGAAAGATGTTTCTTCTAAGTACCCTCCAAGAAAGCCAATGTTGCCTTTTTCCTGGGTGTCCTCCCTGCAGACTCTGTGAGCCCAGCACTGGAGCCACAGGCCATGAAATGTGAATGCTTTCCTGAACCTCATTTCACCCTCCCCAAGATGATGCCACAGGACACCACCCAGTTACCCAGAATTATCAGAAAAAGGCTTCCCCATCTTTTGCTAGGTAGTTCTGTTTTCAGTCAAGGCTGTGGCACTCAGAGTACCCTTGGAGCTCATGCACAGAGGTTTATTTCTTGCTCTAGTGGTACAGACAGAGGCCTGAATTTCTGGGTGTAGTAATTGTACAGGAGACAGCGAAGGAGATAGTGGATGTAAACCAACACTGTTCTATGACACAGCATGGGCTGGAGAGCACCTGGCTGCAGACACAGCCAAGAGATGTAAAGTGAAGCCATCAGGGCCCTGAACAGAGCAAACACTCCTGAGGTTCACCCTTCCCAGATTGCCAAGATGGATGATACACCCACGTAATGAATGTTGACCAATAGCACTACAGGGGAAGGAAAAGACTTGATAACAATGTTTGGCTTTATTCTTGTGTACCCAGATGTCACACAACAACACAGATCCCCACAGCCTGTCCCCCAGGCTCCCACAGAGCAGCAGCTCCCCCCACCCTCCCATTACATCCAGTGTAAGAACCAGGGCAGCACCCGCAGCCCTGAGCACAGGGGACACGACCCCCAGCTCTGCCACTGCAGCAGCTGGTAGGTGAAGGTGAGGGAAGCTTCAAAGGGTTAAGTCCAGACAACACTTTCCTGTCTGGGCAGTCAACAGAGTCTGGGAGAGGCCTGTCAGCCTTCATTGGCCAGGTACAGGGTAATTTCTTCTGATAATGTCACCGGAAGAGGAAATCCTGCAGACTAAACTCATTAAAGTCTGAGGGGAACAGAGTGTGGGGCTCTTTCTGCAGGATGGAGGACCACAGGCTCAGTTTAAGTGGGGGAGCATCTCTCATGGCACACAGATGGGAAGCTCTTGGGGATTTCAAATACCCTGCTTTGCCATACGTCAGCCTTAAAGCCCAAGTTTTCTCTTCCAAGTCAAAACTCATCCCTCCTTCCAAAAGGCAAAACAAAAACTCCCAAAGGGAGATGATGAATTGATGCTCAAGACCCAGTAATTTAAAGGCTTTTTAATAACTTTTCTTTGTTGGTACTCTTGTATCAAGCAAGCCAATCAATAAGACACTACATTTCTATAAGTACGTGTTCCAGAGGCCATTAAGGCTTTCAATCAAGATTGATGGTGCTCCGAAGTCGAGACTGAAGGGCAGCATCATCTGACAAAAACAAGCACTGTTATCCCTGCAAGGCACCTGAGGAAACACAGACATTAGCACTCAGCTCTCCCCTCCTTCATGCATCCGCAGGTCTGGAGTGAGTACCCTGTGGCACAGACAGGAGTGGGCACCATGACACAGGACTGCCCATGGAATGAGCAGCCAGGCACCCATGCTACGGCCAGCCCTTACAGCCCCACAGCCACAAGCTTGGCCCCAATAAACCACACACACCAAGTGTCCAACACTTTGGCCCACACTTGCTCTCTGACCTTGAGGTGCTGCCCTGCACAGTGGAAACAGATTGGAGAAAATGTACAAATTCCTCCTCTTCAAAGCCTGTAGCACAGTGGGACAGCTCCCCAACCCAGCCTGTGGTACTGCATGGGGTTGTTGTGGCCAAAGTACATGACTCAGCACCTGGTCTTGTTGAACTTCATACCATTGGATTCTGCTCATCTCTCCAGCTTGTCCAGGTCCCTCTGCAGAGCCCTCCTACCCTCCAGGACATTGATATATCCCCCAGATTGGCATCATCTGCAAATACGCTAAAGGTAGATTCAATCTCCTTATCCAGATCATCAATAAAGATATTAAACATTGAGCCCTAGGGACACCACTTGTGACTGGCTGCCAACTGATGCAATTTCATTCACCACCACTCTCCGGGCTGCACCATCCAGCCAGTTCTTAACCAGGCAAAGAGTGCACCTGTCCAAGCTGTGCTTACCTGGGCCACAGGGAAGCTGCAGACTTCGCTGCCAGAGGATCTGGTTGGTCCTCAGCTCTCCTCAGAAAAGAGTTGCCTACTACAGTTACCCTTCTTTTCTTCTCAAGACCTGAGGTTGCAGTCCATCTAATAGACAGAGTGCAACTGGAAGACTCTCCAGACAGATATCTTTCTCTAGTGTCATCTGCCTGACCTTCTAGATCCAGGGCCTCATACCCATTCTTTAATGGCACCTGAGAAGGCGATGGGGATTTGGGAGGGGATTCTTTTCCCTCCTTGAGTGGAGACCCCTTTCCCCCATCTACCAGGTCTCCTCCTGCCTGATGATAAGTGGGGTGGGGACTCTCTGACTCCTGAAGACCTTTTCTAAGGGTTGGAAGAGTAACATCCCCAGTCTACTTGTCTTTTGCTCTCCCTACTACCCCTTAGACTTTCCACTTCTGCCATAAGCTCTGCCACTAGACAGAGTAGGTCATTCATCTGTTCACACTGGATGCAGATGTCCTTTGCTCTGTCCTCTGGTACTAACACCAGGCTCAGACACTTCAGCCTGTGACCTGGACAGCTGCATCCCTGGGGAGGTTCTGCCTGGGTTAGCACATCCCTGCTAGCAGCAGCAACAATGGCTTCTAAGTGTTTGTAAACCATTTCTGGACTTAGTCAAGTTGGGGGGAAAACAAACAAACACACAAAACCAACAACAACAAAAAACCCAACAAAAAACCTCAAACAAACACATTGAAAGAACCACCCCACAATCCACCAGGAGCCAGGAGGGTGGGTGCGCCCTTCCTGCTCATCCTGCCTGTGTGAACTGCCATGCCATGCTCCTGTTTGCCAAGCTCCAGGCCCCTCATGCTCTCTAGAGCCACTTAAATCACTCACAAAGGGTTGTATACAAGATATTGTATAGTTATACTCTTATACTCAGCATATCTAAAATGTCAGCATAACCAAACCTTTGCAGACAAACATATGTATTTCATCTGAGTACATGCATATTTCCATGAGACACCTGAAATCTACAGAGAGAAACCCAATCCTGTGGTCATTACTCAAGCTGAAGGCACTGAGCACTTCGACAGAACGAGGACCATGGGATTGTTAAAGGAACAAGGCTGGAATCTGATTTTTAAACACGGAACTTCCACACTTGTCATCACTAAATACAAAAGGAGCTTTTGCATCCAAAACTGTAACACATTGTACGAACTAAACCATTTGTGTAAGACGCCTTTCTCAGAAATTAAATTAAGAGGAGCCTGAACTACGTATCTGAAGAGCTCTGAACAGATATATAGTGAGCAATGGAGTGTTAAACCTGCTCTTCTATGCACGTGTCTTTTTATCACCCATCTCCACAACTGTTTATTAGTATTGCAAATTGTACACCTATAACCTTAAAATAACCCCTTCTCCGGTATCCCATTTGCAGAGGAAGATATTACACACTGAACTGCACCCATTCCTCTTCCAATGCTTCCCTAAAATAGCTACTTTCAGCTGGGAACTGAAATGGAAAGAAGTGCACTTATGTAGCTCCAGACATATTTAAACCATCACTTCTGTGCACTAAGTGGGTTTAATTCTCTTTCCTTTACAGAACAGGTGGCTGCCCTACATTAACTACTCCAGGTACCAAAATGCAACTGGTGCTTACACACAGTGGGTAAAAACAAGTGCATTTGCCAAATCAAAGTGGTGAAAACATGGCTGGTTCTTAACTTTCACTTACAGTAAAAACAGAGTCTCTCCAAGCCCTGAGAAAAGACACGAGGAAGAAGGGACGCTCCTGCTGCACTGAGCAGAACTTCTTTAGTGGTACAAACTGCAGAGAAAGCAGGATACAGGAATATATGTAATGTGATTCCTTAAGACTGACCCTGGAAAAAAAAATCTATTTCTCCTACATATCTATTTTAAAACATTTTTTTCTACCTAAATAAAAGTATTACTGTATTCGAGGTCTTAATTATATAATTAGTAACAACAACTAATTAAAATGAATTAATCCTGTTCTGATTTATTTGCTTGCAGTATTAGATAAGAAGTACACAAAACACAATTAAGTAATTTTAAGTCCTCTATTTAAATCCTAATCATAAATTGCTAAGCCTAGATAAAATCAAAACAAAACAAAGGTTTTTAATCTGGTATGAGCTGAGAAAGGTGGAGAGTGTACAGACCCCAGTGATTCCAAGGTAAATTCTTCCACTGCTTATTAGGATTTCTGGCCAGGAACTTGCTCAGCTATTTCAGGACTGTGCAAACATGATTACACAAGATCTGCTACTTGGAATAATTAGTGCAAGGAAGCCTTAACTACAACATATAATATACAGAAAGACATTAGCCTAAGGACGGGGAAGGTCTGACAGAGAGAGCCGGGACTGCAGCGCCAGAGGACACACATGAAGGGGGGGTGTCCTCAGTGTAGCCATCCCACTGAGCTGCCATCAATGTGGCAGCACATTCCTTCCCATCACACACCATGTCATGTGCATGGGACAGCTGCAGGTCCAGGAGTTATTTTTTAGGTCTTCCAAATTAGCCCACTTCACACACACACAGACTGGAACTACCTGCCCATTGATGCCTGTCCCACCTGTGCCCTCTGACAGCCCTGGTGTAAGTCCTGGCCTAGAAGTTGTAACCCTGCCACAAAGCAGAAAAGAAACATAACCAGAAGCAGACAGGATGTTGGATGGTCCAGCTGTTCTCCCACCACCTTAATGGTGTTCATGGGTCTCTCCTCTCATCCCATTTTTCTCCAAATGGTGTTCAGACTTCTCCAGATTCATGGGTGGATGAGCCTCCCCCTGAGAAGATAAATGTGAGCCTGCACTGCCAGGCTGCTCCTGGAGCCTCATGAGAGCCAGAGCCTGCAGCTGCATGTAGCACAAATAAGAAGTCCAGGAAAGGGGATCTGCCACATAGCTGTTGATCTACAGCCAGCCTGGGCACCAGAGCAAAAATATTGCTCCTCTAGGATGTACCAAAGATACAAAGAATGTTAACCACAAATTCTTCAGATGGCAAGTAACAGCATAAATGAAAATGGCATGGAGAACTCTTACTTATTCCCAGGACAGCAGGCAGTGAGGAAGGTGCCTTGCCTGTCAGTTTAGCAGCAAGCATGTCAGTCAACTGTGTCCCCACAAGGACAGTCACCACCTTACTGCAGGGATGAGTCCTACCTAGTGCCTCTGCTTGCTCCAGAAAACCTTTTTGTGGTTAGATGGGCACTGCATGTTTCATAATTTTGTTTCTCTGCCACACCACTCAACATTCCAAACCTACATTTACTATTCATTCAATATGGGAAGGAGCCCCTCACTGTATCAACACCTTCTTTGGTCTCTAGATATAATGGCTGTCTGGTCAGACTCCACTCTTCTTGTATATCAACTAGTCATATGTATGATAGCTGAATAGCACATTCATAGCTTCTAGCACTGAATAGAATCCATATGTTCTCCTCCTGTCCCCCTGCAGGGATTTGGCTGCCTTTCTGTGGGATTCTGCATATCTCATTGTACACCAACATTCAGACATAGAGCATGAATATGTGAGGAGTGATCAACCACACGATGAAAATCACCAAAAACACTGGTATGAACTGCAGATGCACCAAGTGGAATGCAGTGAAGACAGGATAAATGTAATTTCCATTTCTGAACCCTCTATGATTTTGTCTCACAAGAAAGTGCAGATTCCACAGTAATAGTGGAAACATAAAAATCACTGCAGAATATAACCAGTAAACAAGGCAGAGAGGGGTCACATCTCCCTCTGCTTGCAGCCACGTAGAAGGTAAAATTAGACAGATTCTGATGACCCCACAGCCACTGCTGTGGCAGGCACTAGGCAGACGGGTGATCACAGAGTCAACTTTCCACTTGCCAAGATCCTGGCCTCCAGCTCAACTGGGCTCCAAATACAGGGAGCCTTTCTGAGGGCAGGGCAGTGGCTACGGTTTTGTGGTGCTCTGGCCCCACTGTATTCTTTGTTTGGTTAACGTGCTCCTCAAAGCAGGAGATTGTTGATGACAACGTGAATGTTTGGGTATTTGTAACAGATTCGTAGAATAGTGCCAATATTATAGCCTGTATAATCCTGATGACGAGACAGTGCTTCACTGAATTCTAAGCTTTCTTTCATCTATCAGACCTTCTCTCCCTGAGACTTAGAGAAATAATTCTCCTGCTCAAGCAGCGACATTGAGATGGTACCATGGAACAACAAACCATTAAACTATGAAGTGCTGCTTTATGTAAAGCTTTTCTCAGGTAATCAGCCACAGCTGACTCATCTCTGAGTGTTTGTCTGTACATGTTAAAAGAAATAGTTACCTTTAAAATCTCCAGTGATTCCCTCTGTCACTATCTTCTCCTTCTGCAATCTCAACCCGAAGCAACAAACAGAATCTTAGATCATCACTAAAAAAATACATTTTCTATCAGACTTTTGTTGTGTACAAAGAATGCTGAGAGCTCAGCATCTCCTGAGCCCCACAAAGGGAACAAGTAGTTCTGTATAGAGCAGTGAGGTGAACAGGACTGCTCAAGACTTCCTGTGCAACCAGGAAATTGAATGTGCTGTTCAAGTAATCACTCTTCTGTTACTTCTTTCTTTTTTTTTAAATTTTTCCCACATATGCTTAGTGAAACATTTCCTTGCTGTCCTTCAAAAGCAAAGACACGATGGCTGGGGTACAGGTGACTGCAGCAGAACTAAAACTGGATCTGGATGTCCAATAATTATAGCCAAGATACCACAGAATGACTTTTCCCAAAGCCACAAAGATGCATTTTACATCCTACCCAGTGTGTTTTCCTAACTGAACAGGTTAGGTAAACTCAGAAAACAGCTTGAAACAAGCAAGTCGAAGAAGAGATTTGTGTTAAACTTAACATTTCTCCAATCTTGTCCCCTGCCCAGACGCACTGGACTGCTTTCAAGCACTAAACTGAATGAGAGAAGAAATACGTCTCTGAGCAGAAACACAGGCTGTTCAAGCACTTCATTCTCCTCCAGAGCAACATCCCCTTGACCAGTAAAAATTTCACTTAGTTCTGTGAGTGTCAGTCAAGAGTTAATGTAGCCATACCAGTGTAAAAATTATAAACACCAAGGAAGAATAAGATTTCTTATTTCTGCTTAAAACACTGCACTAAACTCCCACAGCCTCTGTGCTTTCCAAAAAACGTATTTCATTTCAGAGCATTACAGTAGCACTTTGTACACATCAGTCATGAAACTATAAATCTTGATTTACTTGCAGACACATGCAAACATTTCAGCAATTGTAACCTGTGGGCAGCAAACAGGGATCTTGTTTCTGGAGGCTCACTGGTATGAATGAATCACCTTTTTTCATGAGCTCCCTTCCCAATTTGCTCACTTACTAAACAAAACATCTCTAGCTAGTTAGTCCCAAATGTGCTCAGTTTTTAACAGACATTTTCATTTTAATATACACACTGAACACTGTCTCAACATGTAAAGTCATAAATTAGCTGGTGAATGCTTTGAAAGTTGAATCCGCTCTCGAACTTAGATTGCAAAGAGCAGTCAGTCATACAGATACACCAAAAGAAGGTTCCACCACTGAAGGTGCAGTGAAGTATCCATTGTAACATGCTCTGAGCAGTGTCACTGCCCTAATCATAGAGCAAACAAAGCTCTTCATATCGCAGTGTATTCCTAATACATAACAGCCTCTGCTTATACAGACAGCAGCACTCAAGTGTCAGGGGCACCAGACCATCCAGATCACCAATTTTTACCAAGCTAAGCACTACTTGAGAAGTCCCCTGAACTCGTCTGCAGTTAGGTTCTGAAAAACTGAAATTCAGCCGTTTAGAAATCCCTAGATAAGTGACAAGCAAAAGCAAAGCACATTTCAAATGCTGTGGCACACTCAGTGCATGGTCTCCGCGTGAAGAGAGAAAACGGAGGACTGCATTCTGCACCTGGTTCCCGGAGCATGGCCCTGGACGAGAGGAAGAGAAGGGATTTGATCCCGAGGTAGAATATTCAAGTTTTCTCTGAAAAGCCTTTGTTGTTCTGTGGGGACGGGAGCTGTCGTTCCTCACAACAGGTGGCTCCCTGTGCCCTGCGCTGCATCCTGCCCTCGGAGCAGGGCTCACATCCAGGAGGGTCCCGTGGAGCCTTCTCCGAGGGGACCCGCAGCCAGCGGCGCTGCCCGGCTGCAACTCTCCTTTGCCCAATCAAAGGCAATTGTCACTCCGGCCACGAACAGGCTGCCGGCCCCGGCTCTGTCCCCGGCCCCCAGCCGCTCGGCCCAGCCCAGCCCAGGCGTCCGTCGAGCTCCCGGGGTCACGGCGAGTGACCGATCCTGCCCATCCCCTCCCGGGACAGGCCGCTGTCCCGCCTTACATGCCCTCCGTCCCCGCGTCCTTCCCCGCAACCTCCGTCCTTCCAGCTCCGCAGCCCCGGCGGATCGCGGTCCGCAGTCCCCGAGCGGGTTCGTAGGAGCCGCGGGGCGGGGGCGGCGAGGGACTGGAGGGGGTCGGATTGGGCCCTATGAGCCTCGGCCGTGGGCAGCTCCCGGTGCCTTCAGCCCCGGGGACACGGTGACCGCAGCCCCGGGGAGACACCCCGTCCCTCCTGGAACGGGTCCTGCGGGGGAGCCAAGAGGGTAGAGGGTTCCGCTAACACGTGTATCTGCCCGGGCCCCGACACAGTCCTCCGCCGCCCCGGGCTGCTCTGCATCCTGCGGAGCGAGGTGCGGGGAGCCGTCGGTGGCACTGCCCCGGCTGGGCCTGGCCCCGGCCATCGGAGCAGCTGGACAGCCCACCAGGGTCAGGGGTCCCTCCCGGGTAAGCCCTGCTGCTGCCGCACCACCCGCGCGAAGTTTTCCTGCCGTGCCCCGCGGGGTCCCTGCCCGCACCCCCGAGCCTCCCCCGCACGGGCGGGCCCGGCTCTCCTGCCGGAGGCTGTTTACTCGTCCCATAAACAGAAGCGAAAAGGATCAGGCGGGCAGATCCGCCAGCTCGGGGGAACTTTTCGGGCTCTCCAGTATGGAGTTACCGCGCTCACTGAAACCAAGACATCCTTTACTATGTTGTGCCTGAATATTTATAAACAACCTGCCATGGTTTCCGACTTGGCTTTGCCTTCAATTAAGGCAAATGTTCTTTTACATAATTTGATCGCAGCTTTAATTTCCTCTGTCCCCAGCACTTCGCCTGCGTGACTGCGTGATACAATTAGCACGGACGCGTAAAAAGTCAACTTCTAGATCAAGGGTTTCACTGCGATTTCAGGAACGCGGAGCTGCAACCCTTGATCTGAACATGCACGGGTTTCATCCAGATAATATGTTCAGAGTGCAGCAACCAAGAATTGAAATAGGTAGATTTGAATAAAAGAAAAAATATTGTAATTATACATTGGGATGCCAGAATTATTCCCTGCACTTCCTCCCTCAGCGCAAGGGCCAGTGCTGTAAAAAGATGCAGGGCTGCATCCCACTGACTCTTTTCTTGCCTTCTACCCCCTGCCTCTAGGTTTTCTTCATGAAGAGAAGGGAAAAAATGAAAGAAAAAAAAAAAAGGGGGGGGGGAAGGCAAATTACATCAAGTTCTTGATTTTGGTAGAGGAACCATTGGTTCGGGAATCCAGTTAAGAAATAGAAATTTTGCCCTTTGACTGATCTGGTCACAATTAAGTAACACAGAGCTCTACACTGGAACTGCCGTGAACAAAAGCCACGTGTCTGTAGCTCTGGAAGATGATGGACCTACAAACAGGAGACAGACAGCCTGGCCCAAGGAAAGCGCGTTGCACCACTGATTTGGAAAACAGGTCATTGATAAAAGACTGGGTTCCTTTACTGTTCGTTAAACCAGCCCAGAACTAAGAATTCAGGGTAAGTCTAAACCCTGCGGCTTTTACCAATGGTTGCAGACAGTGAGGATGCAAAGTCAGAGAAAACAAGCCTGAGAGCAGGGTTCCTTCTTCCACA
The DNA here is from genome assembly GCA_013390025.1 of Pitta sordida. NCBI lineage: Eukaryota > Metazoa > Chordata > Aves > Passeriformes > Pittidae > Pitta > Pitta sordida. Next base: position 279,391 of record WEKX01006557.1, read on the forward strand.
GCCCAAAACACGGCCATCTACAGATGGAAAACCTCTGGATACTTGCAGGCGTGCAAAATCCCAAGTAGTGCAGGGAGATGGCCGGGACAAGACAGGAGGGCTTGCGGGGAAGCGAACCGTGTCCTGCACGGGTGTCGGGCTTCCCTCTCCGAGCATTTCGAGCTATCTCTACCGGCAGCTGCTGGAGGGGGAGCGGGCGCTGGGCTACTGCGCTCCGGTTCCACGCATCCCCGCTGTCCCCAGGGCCCTGGGGCCCCCAGCAGCGCCCGTCCCGTCCCATTGTGACCCTCGGACAGCGCAGAGGGACCCGTCGGGTGAGCCCTGGGATGCACCGCCCGGGCGCCGACCGCGCCGTGCCCGGGGAGACCGGCCGGAGGTGGGCTTGGTCTCGGTGCCTATTTTTCATAAGATGGCCACAGTAGCAGCACTAATTTCCCACGGGACTTGTTCTAACGGGAGAACCCGTGTCACTGAAGCAAACTAGAGAGAAGCACCCAACCACACGCACTACGGTGCGGTCTCTGATGAAGGAGTCCGTATGTCAACACTGACTCATTAAAACACCACTAATTCTCCGCGTTCAGAGTTTTCTTCGTTCTGTGTCGTACCATCAAACATTTAAGAGACCTCTTCTACATACGAGCGACCAGCGCTCCCACCCACACACATCCTGTTATTACTTTTGAGAGATAGGAATCGGAACCAGACGCAGACCCCGCCAGAGGATCCCATCGGAGCCCTTCGCTCTCAGCCTCGGCAGGACCAGGCCGGGGCCACCCTGCCCACTGCCCGGCAAGTTTCCCTTACCCTCCCGTCTCTCCCTGCCAAGACTGCGACGATCCGCCACGGGGTCCTATCCGGCGCCCCAAAACCGGG
>WEKX01006557.1:280286-336504 GCA_013390025.1 Pitta sordida
CCCGCCTCCGCCCAGACCCCCGCACTGTGCGGGGCCGCCCCGGCGCCTCGGGGCGGGCAGGGGGACCGGGGGGACCGAAGAGTGCAGCCGCTCCCGCTCGCCTCCTGACCGAGCCAGCGCCAGGCACGGTACGAAACACGGACATCTCCCGCACGCTGGTTTTCCTCCAACACCGCAGTACGAATTGCCGCTGCTCGTAATTTCACTATCGCCGCGGGGAACAACGTGGAGATTGACTTTGCTGGCTCCTACCGCTGTATTTCCAGAGCGAAAAGGCACNTCCCCAGCACTTCGCCTGCGTGACTGCGTGATACAATTAGCACGGACGCGTAAAAAGTCAACTTCTAGATCAAGGGTTTCACTGCGATTTCAGGAACGCGGAGCTGCAACCCTTGATCTGAACATGCACGGGTTTCATCCAGATAATATGTTCAGAGTGCAGCAACCAAGAATTGAAATAGGTAGATTTGAATAAAAGAAAAAATATTGTAATTATACATTGGGATGCCAGAATTATTCCCTGCACTTCCTCCCTCAGCGCAAGGGCCAGTGCTGTAAAAAGATGCAGGGCTGCATCCCACTGACTCTTTTCTTGCCTTCTACCCCCTGCCTCTAGGTTTTCTTCATGAAGAGAAGGGAAAAAATGAAAGAAAAAAAAAAAAGGGGGGGGGGAAGGCAAATTACATCAAGTTCTTGATTTTGGTAGAGGAACCATTGGTTCGGGAATCCAGTTAAGAAATAGAAATTTTGCCCTTTGACTGATCTGGTCACAATTAAGTAACACAGAGCTCTACACTGGAACTGCCGTGAACAAAAGCCACGTGTCTGTAGCTCTGGAAGATGATGGACCTACAAACAGGAGACAGACAGCCTGGCCCAAGGAAAGCGCGTTGCACCACTGATTTGGAAAACAGGTCATTGATAAAAGACTGGGTTCCTTTACTGTTCGTTAAACCAGCCCAGAACTAAGAATTCAGGGTAAGTCTAAACCCTGCGGCTTTTACCAATGGTTGCAGACAGTGAGGATGCAAAGTCAGAGAAAACAAGCCTGAGAGCAGGGTTCCTTCTTCCACAGCCCAAAACACGGCCATCTACAGATGGAAAACCTCTGGATACTTGCAGGCGTGCAAAATCCCAAGTAGTGCAGGGAGATGGCCGGGACAAGACAGGAGGGCTTGCGGGGAAGCGAACCGTGTCCTGCACGGGTGTCGGGCTTCCCTCTCCGAGCATTTCGAGCTATCTCTACCGGCAGCTGCTGGAGGGGGAGCGGGCGCTGGGCTACTGCGCTCCGGTTCCACGCATCCCCGCTGTCCCCAGGGCCCTGGGGCCCCCAGCAGCGCCCGTCCCGTCCCATTGTGACCCTCGGACAGCGCAGAGGGACCCGTCGGGTGAGCCCTGGGATGCACCGCCCGGGCGCCGACCGCGCCGTGCCCGGGGAGACCGGCCGGAGGTGGGCTTGGTCTCGGTGCCTATTTTTCATAAGATGGCCACAGTAGCAGCACTAATTTCCCACGGGACTTGTTCTAACGGGAGAACCCGTGTCACTGAAGCAAACTAGAGAGAAGCACCCAACCACACGCACTACGGTGCGGTCTCTGATGAAGGAGTCCGTATGTCAACACTGACTCATTAAAACACCACTAATTCTCCGCGTTCAGAGTTTTCTTCGTTCTGTGTCGTACCATCAAACATTTAAGAGACCTCTTCTACATACGAGCGACCAGCGCTCCCACCCACACACATCCTGTTATTACTTTTGAGAGATAGGAATCGGAACCAGACGCAGACCCCGCCAGAGGATCCCATCGGAGCCCTTCGCTCTCAGCCTCGGCAGGACCAGGCCGGGGCCACCCTGCCCACTGCCCGGCAAGTTTCCCTTACCCTCCCGTCTCTCCCTGCCAAGACTGCGACGATCCGCCACGGGGTCCTATCCGGCGCCCCAAAACCGGGCGGGAGTGTAGGCACATCCCTCCGACGTGCATGCAGACGGCAAAGGGAGAGTAGGGCGCGCAGGAGTCGGGAATTCCCTAAAGCCTGCGTGTCTGCCTGTTTGCACCTCCTCAGAGAACGATGCAGGGAATATGCACTAAAATATCGAGGGCGTGTATTTTAAGCGATGAGGTCTAGGCTGGACTTCGAAGAAATGGGTGATATTGCTGCACGAGCGAAGTACGGGTGAATTCTGAATAACTGAGCCCATGCGCTTCGCACATCCACCCTCTGCACATTGTCGCGTTTTTGACCTCTTCTCAGAAATAACACCCCTCTCCAATTAGCTCGACAAAACTGCTCGCCTCTTGCGAAACCCCTCCGGCCACAGCAATAATCCGGCTCTGCTCCCGGACTGTTCTCTGGACCTGCCCCAGCGTGGCAGCCCTCGGGGACGCCCCGTGTGAGCCCCGCCAAGCCCCGCACCCCCGCGGCTCTCNCTCATGAATTAATTCGTTGATGTCCAGGAAAAGGACCGACCAGCAACATCCCCGACGCTGCTCCCGGACGCGCCCAGTCCGCCTCCCCCGGGCTCACCCCGGGCTCTCCTCACGACGCCACCCTCGGAGCCCTCTGTCAGGTGCTCATTTTCTCTCGTGACGCCGGCGACAGACGATAGCGGTGCTGTCGTGCCTCTCCCAGTCACGGACGGGGAGAACCGCGCAAAGCGCAGTGCGGGAGCCCAGCGGGATCTGCGCCGGAGGGGCTCCGAGCCGAGCGCTCCACTCCGCTCCACCGCGACCCCCGGGGCCGCCCGAGCGCTCGGGCAGCGGCGCCCCGACCCACGGACGGGGAGCAGAGCCCAAAGGGGGAACGCCGCTCNGTCGGGCCGGGCTGGGGCGAGGGGCCGCTAAACCGCGCGGATCGTCCAGGGACCGGGTCCGAGCCGGGGGTACGCGAGCAGCCCCGAGCCCTCCGGGGAGACGCTTGAAAACCGGCTCCAGGCAGCCAGGCGGGTGGGCCGGGGCTGCGCCAGGGCTCCCCGGGGCCGCCGGTGTCCGTGTTCCCCATCGCCGCTCAGGGCTCCGGCCTCAGGGCCGGGTGTCGGCAGCACTGCGCTGCGGCCAGAAAAAACTCAAAGCCCTGCTCGCCTCGCTGAGGCAGCGGCGTCAGGGACACCGGGACTGTATATGAGTGAGAGTCTGCCCGGTGTTCGATCGGTTAACAGCGCTGGACGAATAGGTTGCTGACAGGACGCCCCGGCTTTACCGGGGCTCACCACAGCTACTTGTTCAGTTTTGATCCTGCAGGATCGAGCCCCGGGATTACAATAACGCTCATCTTTTTTAGATGGAGAGAAATAGGGGGCTTTTCCTTTCACACAGCTTCTCAAAAGCAGCATTCCCTTTATATCAAGCCCATCGTGTTTGTAAATGTACAGGGAATTCTCTCAGCTCACTTTACCGAGATTCAACAACACGTCCTGCATCTATGGTCAGGAGGGGCTGAAACAATGAGGTGAGGGGGAAGATGGAAACAGAACGATAAATTTGATTAAAAGCAGCTGGCTGGTTAAATACGTGCGGAGAGCAGACACCCGATTATTTACCTCACCTGCAAGGGACAAGCTGCTGCTTTATTCTCTTCTAATGTCCCGAGAGTACCATCCATATTTGGTGTGAGGGAATTCTGCGGACAGGAGTTGCGATCGGGAAGAAAGGGTGCCGTAGCCCACAGCGAGGCACGGGCTGGTTCTGCGGATAGCAGGAGCCAGATCCCGCACCCTCTTGTTCGCAGCTCCACCGGGACACAGGTGTTAATCCTCAACACACACCTGGGGGAGTTCGGAGCCGGACAAACGCTCCGGCAGCTCAGGTGCTTCAGTTTTAGCCTAATGAGAGGTTAATCACGGGATCTCGGAGGCACCAGCTGGGGGAGGAGCAGTGAGGTTGGTGTAGGAGTAGTGGGGTTTTGCTATAGGAATTCGCCTGGGCTTTATGATTCAGGAGTGTGGGAAAATCGTTCCTGACACACGGACTCTCGCTTTTCGACGTAGTTGTCTTCGTTCCCAGGGAGACGGAACTGGAGTCTGTGTTTAGACTGGGGCGGTGGGGGGAAAGCTGTGGCAAAAGATAAAGACAAACTGGGGGATTCTCTGGGCTTTTTTGGTTACTGTTTTTTGTTCTTGGTGGTGTCGGGAGAGTTTTCTCCACCCTCCCCCCCGCGCGGGCTCGCTGGCGGTGATAGCGGCCCCACCGCGCTGGAAGGCGGGTTCTGCGCAGGAGGTGAGGCCAGCGAGGCAGGTCCACCCACTTGAAAACAAAACTTTTTTCCTGCAGGCGCTGAGAGCAGAGACCGGCGCGGGGTCCCCGGAGCCGGCTGGCCGCCCGCCGGGGGCTGGTATGCGGTAGGGCAGGGCCATGTATTGGAAGAGCGACCCGATGTTCGTTTGCAGGCTGGAGGACAAGGACCTGCCCGCGCTCGGCGGCCCCGCGGACAAGGTGCGTGGTGAGGGGCGCGGTGCGGGTCTGGCGGCCCCGGGCGCGGCGCAGATTCCGCGGCCGCGGTCCCGCCGGGTGTGCGGGACTGGGCGCTGACCGCGGTCTCCCCGCACTCCTGCAGGCCAGCCCCGCAGCGGCCGACGAGGACTCCTCTTCCTCCGCCGCCCAGTCTCCCTCCTCCTCGCCGCGGTCCATGGCCTCGGGCTCGGGCTGCGCCCCCGGCAAGTGCGTGTGCAGCAGCTGCGGCCTGGAGATCGTGGACAAGTACCTGCTCAAGGTAAGAGCACCTGGGACGGGCCCGGAGCCCGCTCTGCTCGTACGGCGCCCGGGGGAACCCGCTGGGGCCGCCGACGGTGCCCCGGGAGCCTCGGGGACCCGGGCCCAGCGGGGTCTGTGGGCTCGGTTCTCCCGGGACAGCGCGGGACTGGCGTGACACGGGAGTGCGCAGTACCGGGGAGCCACAGCCCGGCCGCTCTCGGGGTTCGGGCCTGAGAGGCAGTCCCGGTTACCCTCGGTGTTTCGGAGGACGCTCCTGGCTCGGAGGTGCGCTTTACTTACGCGCCGGCAGGAGCGGGGACCGGGACAGGGACGGGCGGTCCCGGCCGCGGGGAATCCCGTGCACTTCCCTGTCAGAGGCGGCAGCGCGACCTGTGCTACTGGCTACAGCAGGTCTGGGGGACGTCGTGAGTTTCAAAGCTAAAATTGCTTCTTGGCAAATGTGCAAATAAGTTATTCCTGTTAAAGATGGTCAAGTAACATCTGTGAAGGAAACGAGCTGCTGTGAGCTGTGCGCAGCTCTCTTGCCCTGGCAGTCAGGACCGAATAAGATCATTTAAAAACAAACAAAACCAAGTGAGTTTGAACATAAAATGTCACTGGGTGGGTGGATGTGTGTCTGTCTCTGCTATTTGCCTTCTGTATTACAGCTGTTAAAATTATTCTGGGTCAGACTTTTGCTCAATTTCCTTTCAAATGTGAGATTGAAAAATCCACTGTAGTATAGTGGTGAGTGTCTCCTCAGAGACCAGGAGTTCGATTTCCACCAGGGAGGCAGTGGTGCTGTTTAAGAGTCGGACTCGATGATCCTTGTGGGTCAGCAGAGTCACTTGATTCCAACAGTCTTGAAGTCATTGTTTATTTAGAAGGTGACACCGCTGGAATTATCTCGGTGGTGTTGCATCATTCACTTAGGTCTTGGTTGGAGAGGTCTGGGGAAATATGTGATGGTGTTCATATAAAACTGGGTCAGTGCAGGAGCTGCTGTGCACTCTTGGTCCAGGTGACCTGGTCTCCTGTGTTGCAGCCTGGGCTGGCTCAGAATGTGCAGTTGGATGGGGAACAGAACAGACCTGAAATCTGTTCTAGTCCTGTTAACTCCCATGATGTTTTGGCAGCTCGTTTATAATTTACTGTTCAATTTTGTCTCCTGTTTGAACAACTAGGACATGGTTTGTCTGACAACAGGACATGGTTTGTCTGACAACAGGACATGGTTTAGCCTTGAGTTTAAATTAGTTACTGCTTCTTGTGTAGGCAGAAAGGAATTGGTGCTGGGACTACAACTTCCAACGTCAGCCCTGTCAATTAATACGTAGGAATACAGACAAATGACATGAAATGGGCCAACTGTGGAAGCTGCTGGTGTGTTCTGTGGCAGAGTGTCGACCCATGAAGAAGAGGCAGTAGATGGGCTCTGTGAGGCTGAGTTGTTGTCTCTGGCTGTGCAGAGCTGCTTGGGCTGCTCCCGCCTGTGCCGGGGCTTATTGCAGGGCTGGGGAGGCCCAGGGGCCCTTGGCACGGCAGGACTGGCTGCAGAGCAGGCTCAGTCTGGCCCTGAGCTGCCCTTCTAGGAGACAGTTGGGAGGGTTTGTTTGCTGATAGCTGCTATCAACAGTTTCCTATTATACTGTGGTGTAAACTTGTCATCTTATGGGAAGGTGGCTGCCAACAAGGATAATAGTTGGGAAAGTGCTGGGCAGCTGCAAACTGCAATATTATAACATGAAGAATGACTGAAATGGGTGATTCTAGTACGAGTGTTGGAGTTGATATCTCGCTCTCTCTGTGAGTTTGTTTGGCGGTTTTCTGATGCAAGGCATATCCTAGATTTAAAATAATCTGCTTTGCTATAGGTCATATATAAACAGGCTGTTTGGTATGAGATGAGAAATTGGCTCAGGAGAAAAAATATAAATTTTAAAATTAATAATTGTTTTGTTTACAGAATTCCTCCTATGCAGCATGAGATTATTGAGAGGGTTGTTATTTATTTGTATGGTGTCTGGGAGTCCTGGGTTGTCTGATGATTTATTTAGGTGATTTGCAATGTCTATGCAACCAAGAGTTCCCTTTATAGGAAAGCAGAAATTCAAATAATTGTTCAACTTCCTTGTCCCCAAATTATATGAGTTTTCAAAAAATGCTGATTTTTCCTGCATCCCATGATTTTTCTGATTTTTCTATGGATATATTAAAGAAATGTTGAATTTGCTATTAAAACTACTGCTGCTGTTTTGAAGCGCACACTCTCTTCACCCAGTTTAACAGAAACCTGGCAAATGAAGGTGTGTGGTTCGTGGTGTGTTTCTATTTGATAGGCTTTCCTCCCTCCTCCTTCAGTACTTATATTTTAGACTTTTAAATCAGTTTGCAAAGTTTGGGTTTTGTCAGGCAGGACTTTTTGCAGACTGGGAAATAGAATTATGTAAGTTAGCTGCCTTCCCTAGGTCATGTAAGGCCAAAAGTTGCTCTGTTACGCTAATGCTGTGAGAACGGAACTGGGCACAAAATATCTGTATGGAACTTGAATCTCCTGCTTCCTCTTCTGGTGCTTTTAATTACAAAACCTTAAAAGCTTATTCTGAAGAACTGCATCAAATTAGTTAATCCTTAATATGCATGCAGTTCTATAGTAAAAACGTTTTGCATCCGAGATAATTTTTCTGTGGAACACGGTACATATAACATCTGACTTTGCCCAGAAAATATCAGGGTCGGTAAATACAAAATGTGACATTGGCAGCACAAGCACTGAGGGATGTTCTTGTTGGGGTTTTGCAGGTAAACGACCTCTGCTGGCACGTGCGCTGCCTCTCCTGCAGCGTCTGCAGAACATCCCTGGGGAGGCACACGAGCTGCTACATCAAAGATAAAGATATCTTCTGCAAACTTGATTATTTCAGGTATATCACCCAGGAACGCGATTTATTAGATAACTTGTTACGCTTGCTTGATACTTTTCACATTAGACACAACTGAAATGCACTTGAGGCCGTTTCTTTGTTTGTTAGGTGTATTTTCAGTCGTTTAAACTCTGACCTTTCTTGTGGAGGGACTGGTGAAATGTAACTGCCTGCTAAGTTTCCTCTCTGCCTCTTTTGCTGCACACAGACGTTGAATTTATACCATCACTTCTGTGTGCACAGAACGAGTGTAAAGGCATCATATGTGCAAAGAATCATCCTTGGTAATGTTGGCTGAGAATGAAAGGCAGAGCTGAGATGGGCAGTGCTTCACTGGTGCAGGACTTGGGGCATCACACAGAGCTGCAAAATCAACCCAGTATAAATCCTGCAGTCCTTAAAAGCAGCTTTCAGCAGTTATAACTTTCTGAACAATTTGATTTAGAATGTGAAGCATTTTTCAAGATTAAAGACTAACCCTGTAAGGAAGAATATTATTTATTTGTGTTGGCAATTTAAGTACTCAGGATGCAAAATGTTTTGTCCAAAAATTGTTGATGTTAATTGTGACGTGATTGCAAGTACTTCCCTCGTTTTATTGCTAGACTGAACTATTTGAGGGACTCTCAACTGTGCAGTGGGTAGATTATGTCCAGCCAGTCAAGTTTGATACAAAAGAGAGGGAGGGGCCAGGATGAATGCTGTGAAATTCTGGGAAAACTAAGTTTTGTGGGACTTGAAAAAAGAACTTATGAGACGGCAGAGATTTTCAGGATAAATTCTCATCTCAATAATCAACACATCTTGGTGGTTAGTTTCCTCTTCAAAGAGCAATATTCTACTCTATAATATTTCACATTACTCTAGTGGTAGTCTGAATTAGATTCGAATAATTGAGAGGATTTTGATCACAGTCAGCTGTTTCCATCTCTTAGCCCTTTCTAAGGGTAATTGCCTTTATAAAACAAAAGCTGAAGAGTTATGACTTCGTGTACCAGTTAAAATGCTTCAGTTTTGCTTTTTGCCTTATGCAAATACTAATCTCTGTATTTCAGTAGTGGTCTTGCCTTAAGCTGTGAGATACAAATTTGATGGTTTGTAGGTTTTTTTCAGTGCAAGGGCAGTGCCCACATCCCCTGTGCCCAGGTGGGGGTCTCGGGGGGATCTCAGTGCACTGTGGGGTCTGGCTTTGCTCAGGTCTAACATCCCCCCTCGCCGTTCTCTCTCTGCAGGCGCTACGGCACCCGCTGCTCCCGCTGCGGGAGGCACATCCACTCCACCGACTGGGTCCGGCGGGCCAAGGGAAACGTCTATCACCTGGCCTGCTTCGCCTGCTTCTCCTGCAAAAGGCAGCTCTCCACCGGCGAGGAGTTCGCTCTGGTCGAAGAGAAAGTCCTTTGCAGAGTACACTATGACTGCATGTTGGACAATCTGAAAAGAGAAGTTGAAAACGGTAACACGTTGCTTTCGTTAAGAACTGTGTTTCTGGTCAAATTTTATTTAAGTTGTTGGAGTTTGCTTCATCTTCCTTATTAAGAGCTAACTGAGTAGCTTTAGTGAGACTGGAAACACAGGTTCTTGAATTAAAATAATGTGCAAATTATTTCATGTTTTAAATTTTCTTGAGTTTGTATAACTTGTTTTCTATCCTAAGGAAAAGAAAGCAACAGATCTCATTGATTAAATATCACGATAGATTTATTTCTTCCCTCATTTTCAAGGGAGTCATTTGAGGTATAATGTCTAATGATGCCAGATCGATTTAACTTTGACTAGAACACACCGTTCTAAAGCTGAAATTCAACTGACCAAGTCAGTTACTGCTGGAGAACTGTCTGACCTATGTATAATATTACAGTGAATGTTTAGCAGGCAATGCTTTTTTTAATGTTTCAGGTAATGGGATTAGTGTGGAAGGAGCACTACTAACAGAACAAGATGTTAATCATCCAAAACCAGCAAAAAGAGCTCGGACCAGCTTCACAGCAGATCAACTCCAGGTAGAGGCAGTGCTAAAAACTTGTGTAGCCCAGGTTTATGCAGGGCAGGGGTGCTGAACCAATAGGAGGTTAGATGCATATGGCAGGAAAGAAAGTTTGTATGTATTCCATAAACTATCAAGACACAGCATGTTTCTGGCATTGTTTGTTGGCTTCAGTAGTTTAATATGAAATAGTACTCTGGAAGTTTCTTATTTCCCTGGGGGCAGATAGCAATTCTGCAGAGTGGAAACAAAAAGGTTGTTCGAATTAGATTGCTCAGTGAAATCTATTTAATCAGCAATTTACATCACCAAATATAATAAAGACAAAATATCTTTAGAATTATGTAACGTGAATAGTTTTACTGAAGATAAGCGTTGTATGCAACTTCAAGGTATTAAAAGGATAGAAGTTGTAATTTTGTTGTAATGACTGCTCTCCTTTCAAGGCTTCTTGTCTTGTTGCTGCCTTGTCAAGATGGATTTTTTTTCTATAGCACCTTCCAGTACCTAAAGGGGCTCCAAGAGAGCTCAAAAGGCACTTTGAACAAGGGCCTGGAGTGATGGGACAAGGGGAATGGCTTCCCCATCCCTGGAAGTGTCCAAGGCCAGGTTGGACAGGGCTCGGAGCAAACCCAGATAGTGGAAGGTGTCCCTGCCCATGGGACAACAACTACAACTGTTTCCTGAAGACAGGCAATGAACAGCACCGTGGTCTAAGAAGAATCTAATGGTGCTTTCAACACAAACGATCCTGCAATCTTTTGTTTTGCTTTTTCAGGTTATGCAAGCACAGTTTGCTCAGGACAATAATCCAGATGCACAGACACTCCAGAAACTGGCAGAAAGGACAGGCTTGAGCAGGCGTGTTATACAGGTAAACAGTGCAGAGTCAGTTGACTCACAAAGTCTGGTACTCATCCATTGGAAATGCATACTGTCTCCATGTAGTTATTCTGACATGGAAAAAGATCTTATCTGGGGGGTTTAACATAACTTCAGACAGCATCCTTAGTCAGGAATATGTCTAGAACATGCATTGCAACTTGGAACACTCTCAGTATTCTTCCTGCACCTTGTGTGGAGGATTAACAGTCTTACAGGAAGAAACTAGTATAGAAATTGGCAGTAAGTTATTCCAAATACAAATTTCTGACTGTACTAGTCTGTTCTTAAGGCCTGCACTGTTCGAAGGTGTCTTGTGATACAACACATTAGGAACAGCTGAATATCTAGTCATCTGTTCTAGAGAGCAGAGTTGAAATACACACCCAGGCCATCCAAAATGGAAACATAGACTTGGAGTCTTTTCTTGAAGATGTCTCTCAACAAACACAATATGGATGCTTTTTTATACATAAATGATTTTTTATAAAATAATAACTACATACTTATATGTTAAATAAGTTTGGAGTTCTTTGGGCTCATTCTAGCCCGAAATATTGACAGAGTGTTTCCATAGAAATGAGGCACTGGGCAGGTTGTTGTTATGCTAATGTTGAATGCAATCCATCAACACATCATACCTTTCCTTTTCAGGTGTGGTTTCAAAATTGCAGAGCACGCCACAAGAAACACGTTAGTCCCAATCATTCATCTACTGCTCCTGTCACCACAGTCCAGCCCTCCAGGCTGTCTCCACCCATGTTAGAAGAAATGGCATACTCTGCATATGTCCCCCAGGACGGGACTATGCTGACGGCTCTGCACAGCTACATGGATGGTAGGTCTGCAGCTTTGCTGCTTTTCTTCCACTAAAGTCATTAGCAGCTGTAGCAAAAGCAGTTTACCAAGTACTGAATGGTAATGGATTTTTAATTGTTAGCATTCTCTATAGGATATATTAACACTATACTTGCTACTTACACCTCAGTGAGAACACAGTAGCCCTTCACTGCAAGATCAGGGCTTAAGATTGGGGTATGAGGACCATTACCTGGGCTTCCTCCAGACTACTAAAACAATAATAAGAAATTAAACACTTATTTAAGCATCCATGCCATGCACTTTAATAATGTAAATTTTAATGAGAACTGTTTGCTACCCCCTCCATCCAGCAAACTTCCCTGAGAGCTTCATACAGTAATGCACAAGGAGGAGGTGGGGGAGAGAAGAGCCTGGTGGTCATTGTGTGTCTTGTGACCCAGCAAGTCAACAGCTTTGACTCCTGTTTGTGGTTAGGAGGGGCTGTACAGGTTTTGGGAGAGCCAGGCTGAGCCACACGTGCTGTGGGATCTTGTTTTTCTCTGCAGCAGAGGTGTAAGGTGGGCTGTGGGTCAGGGAGTGAGGGTGCTGGGCTAAGGGAAATGGAGCACGCTCCAGAGCTGGGACAGTGAGCTGTGTCTGCTCAGTGGGATTTACTGACTTAGGATCTTTATCTGCCTCAGGTGAAGTTGACTGGTAAATGTTTGTTTTTACAGCTCATTCACCTACAGCTCTTGGACTCCAGCCTTTGCTACCCCATTCAATGACACAACTGCCGCTGAGTCACACCTAATTCCTTTCTGTCAGGGATATAAGCTATTAAAGATGTAACCTTAAGTCATAGTGTATTGAAAATATCATTGGAAAGATGTTAATGTTAAATTTTTATTTAACATCTAAAGCATTTTCAAGATGATTTTTGCTGCCCAGGTATGTAAGTATATGTAGCCTGCAAGACACTTTCATGGATTCTGCATAAATAACTATTACATTGTTTACAAGCCTTATTAAACATCTTTTTGTATTGTCTGGAAGTAGTCCACTCTAGTTATGTGTGTATTAATTTATTTGTCATCAAAAGAGCACTTTGCCTAAAAGAAAGGACTGACAATTGTGCAAAATGTTTACAATTCTTTGTGAAATTGTAGTTTATCATTAGTTTGTATGTGTAAGTTATTGCTAAAAGTATTACCTGTATTTGAGTTGTATACAGCCTATATGTTAAAACTTATTTCTGTGAGTTTACAAAAATAAATTTTGGTTGCAAATATTTTCAAGAACTGAATAAAGTTTCTGCTGTAGCATGCCAAACAAAAATGTTGCTGTGTTTATGGCTGAACTGTGATCACTTGCCAAGTGCTTAACTTGAAGAGAAACATTACACCAAGGCCCTGCAGGATGGTTCACATCTATTTCAATTGAGAGTAAAAGCCTTGAATGGATTTGATGGGTCTTGAAACACCCCAAACAGGGTGTACACAAGTGGGTCTGTACAAAGCAGTCCTGCTCCTGAGGGTGCACATTTGGGGGAGAGAAATGGGGATGAATAGGACAGATTTTAAACTGTGACTTACGTTCACAAGTGCAGAACCTGAAGTCACGTTGGCTTTAAAACTTAACTGCAGAGCATATTTTGATACACTGATTTCATGCACTAAGCCTACTATAAAATTCAACTGCGTTTGTCTTCACAGATTAGTTTCTTTGTAGGATTGAGGACAGGTGGATCCCATTTGCACACTTAAACTTTATTTGCATCAGAAGGAAATCATACTTTTGAATGTGTGTGTGTGTCTATATCCTTTTCTCTCCCAACTATGCTTTAGTGTTTACTCTGAAATTCCTTAATGGTGATGGTCAAACTATTGCAATGTGGCAAATGTAACATTTTCTGGTGATGACTTTTGAGACCGTAACTTTAATCACAAGCTCTGAGTTATTCAAATTGCATGAATTAAAATCCTGGCACTGTTTCAAGTGCCACTTGCAGATGTCTGAGCGAATCTGAGTAGCCAAAAGCCACCTTGCACTGGTACAGGGGTTTATCAAGGCTTGTATTATCCTCAACCCCCTCACAAAACACTCAGGGCAGAGGATGTGGTGGAGCTTGACTTTGTATTTTATTCTAGTGTTTCTAACTTCCCAGTGAGTTAATGAATAATGGTGGAATAATGAATCCAGGGTGTCGTTTTCAGTACCTAAGCCAGCTCCACAGAGCTGCATGTTACAAAACTGTTTTGGTTTATGTTCCTTTGTTGTGTTTGATATGCAAGTAGGACAACCTTACTGCCGAAGTTTTATTGGTTAAATGTTTAAAATTAAGCCATTGGTAGATAGGGACTCCATTAAAACAAAAATCACAGAAGGAAGCATTGCATTTTTGTTTAATGCAAATTAGCAGGTCATCCAAGAAAGTTAATCATAAAAATCTAATTTAAATAGGATGAGAACTGTCATATGCTGAGTGCAGGAAGCACTAGCAGTCACCTTTTACTGTTTCCAGAAGTAATCAGCAGAAATATTGGCATTCTTAGAGTATGGATATAGGCATTTAGCCAAAATATGGCTATATATTACGACAGAAAGGTGTGTACATGTCATGCATAGTTAGATCAATAAGATGTTACATTTCAACACACACTTCCATATCCAGTGTCTCTGAAGGAATTTGTAAAGGTGGTGGGTGGGAATACTCACAGTCCACAGATACAAACATGCCAGTGCAGGTTTCTTGTCATGGCCTCAGTTCAGAAAGCGCTGCCACTGCTTCACAAGAGCCACTAATACCAAATTCACAAAGAGTTTAACAACTTTTTTAAGCTCCAGTGATCCAGAACCACTACAGCTGGGTGTTATACTGTGATTTGTTAAACTGTTTCAGACCACTGCTAGTGTGCTCACAAAACTACTCACTTGTGAGCTTAAATATCCCAATATAAAGACATTATTCCTGTACTCACTATTTCTGTAGGAAATTGGAAATCCATACACTAAATTTAAAGGAAAAAAAAGTAAAATAAAAACAAACTACAAAACCCTTTTGTTATTATCCTTTGGAGCTAATTAAGCATGAACGCTTCTCCTGGGATGACTTTGATTCTTTTCCATCTTAGGCTCTTTCAGACTCCAAAATTAAAATACTGTCAACAGAGCCCAGCCAAACAAACAGAAATGAGAACCTTGGACTTAATGAAATGAAAGTCAGTTCAAGACAGGCAACTGAGTTGGGCAGATGTGTTGAAAATTATGGCAACCAGAAGCTACATGATGAAGCTCTGTATAAAACAATGCCATCCTTCCCTTCTCCATCTGCAGGTGTGTGGCATGGCAAAGGAACCTGCCAGCTCTTTGCAGAAAATGCACCAAAAGTGATGTTCAAGTAGCCAGGCTGCATCCCATCCAATGCTGACAGGGGTCACTGGGCCACAGCACAGTGTGACAGACTCCTTGGCTAACCAAAAGAGCAGAGAAGGCAAGAAAGCAATTTTGTTAATAAGCCTGACACTTTCTGGATGAGAACAATATAACCAATAGCTGCAGTCAGTTCCAACAGACCATGTGTGTTAACAGAGATATTGATGTTGTTTAAAATATCCAGATTTTAATTAAAATAATGACATACATGTGAAACACATAGTAAAGGTCTTCTATGCTCCAAAATCCCCTTACAATAACTTCTATATTACAAATGTACCCCATGGCATCCGTGTATATGACACTAGATCCTGCTATACAGTATCGGTTGGACTCAAACAACTCACTTCCAACCATAGTGCACTACTGCACACCAGTATCTCTCAGATCTTTTTTTGCAGTTTATCTTTCAATGTTTAGTTTGGACTGAAATGGTCCATATTTAAACCTTCCAGGATGGGCCATTCTCCTCTTTGCTTTGTCACAGCTTCCCTTCTGTGGCAGCCAGAGGCAAAGCTGGACTAACAAGCACTACTGCTCACAGCCACTGACTGATGGGACACTGGAAACCAAACAGCCTCCCACCAACACTGACAGCATTTAACCCGAAGAAATACTATCCTATGGCCTAAGTCTCACATGTGCTCATTTCCCCTTAAATGATACTTGCAGCAAATATGACTTTAAAGCTTCTATGTGTGCAGCTAATTGCTTTGCAGTCACTGAATCAAACACACAGCCATACTTCCAGGTTTTTTTGCTAATTCAAAAACGTCCCAAGGTTTTATTGCAGCCTTTGCTGAATGCCAGAAGCAACCTCAGACATGGCTCCCCACATGCTCCAGTTCTAATGGCTGAAACACATCCCTACCTCTGAAAAGCTTTTGTACAGTGTTTGGGACTCTCTCCTTTTTTTTAAATCTCTGTGTGTCAGAAGAATGTCTATGATGGGCCACTCACCATTTTGGGACTCACCTGCCACAGCTCAGTTGCGAGTTCAGCGCCTGCAGCAGCTCTGCCTATGATGCTCTGTCAACCCATGGTGGGCAATAAAGGTCTTGTTGGTCTCACACAAAGACAGAGGAAATAATCTGACTTTTAGCGAGTCTTGTAAACTGCAACAGAAATTTATATAGAGTTCTATGGTATCATTTCAGCCAGTTTAAAATATACCTTGTCTTCTGTAAGATCTCAATTCAGATTCAGAAGAAAAAAACCCTGGGTTTTACTACATGGTTCAAAGACTTTAAATTTAAATTAAAATAATGTAACAAACAATCCTCGAGCCATTACAAATATGTAAAGCCACCCCAGGGGCCCTGCAGCCCATCCCACGCCCACGCAGCGCCCGGACCCGCCCGCACAGCCCCGCGTCCCACCCGGCGCGGCGCAGACACTCCGGTTTGTATCCAAATCTTTATTAGAACAATCCCCAAGAACTGTAAACCGTGAAGTAACAAGAAAATCAAGCACTTTCATTATCAAAGATATTTAAACAATACCTTTCTGCATAGCAGAAGCAACAAGGTTTAGAGCTCAAACCGCCGTCCTCGCATTAATTTGGTTTTGGCAAGATAATGTAACCTTAAGAGTCACATCAATGGAACAGTAACCTCCCTTTCACTTCTTAAATAGCCATTTTTATGGTTTTACAACTTATTATTTGGGACAAATACATGTGGACATATTGTAGTATAGAGTTACAGACAATTTTAATATTATGTAGTAGCACTAGTATTACTTGAACATGAAGAAACAGTTACCTTCTAATTGTTTACAGTGCAGTACAAATGACATATTACCTCAAAAATCATTGCCTGTATCAAAAGTTTAAAAATTTAGAACAATTTATGAAACACTTCGATAATAGGAAATTATCAGTCTTGAAATGGAAAATGAACTTTATGCTTATAAACACACAAATAGATGTATTACAGAAATATATATGTGTTAGCTTTATTATTTCTAAGGAGCAAGAGCTCAGTTCTCCCCAGTTACACAAATACAACACACATGATCATTGTAACTGAAAGCAGAATAGGCCCTACTCAGAAGTCCACTATACCAGAAATAAAAGCTATAAAAAAAAATCTACTAAAAAAACCCCAGCAACAGTCTTGCATTGTTTTTATCCGATTATTTGCAACACCACAATTGTCATGTTTTCTCCTGGACCACACCATCAACTTTCATGATCTGAAAACAGCAACAGGGAAATTGTGTGTGCTGCATCTTGCAGTCCAAACACAACTGACATCCTTCCTACAATTCATTTTCTGTCAGTTGATTTGAAATAAAGAGTGTTGGTTTTCCTAACTCACATTTTATTTTGTGGTATGAATAAATTCCAAAATGTAAGCCAGGTAAAATAACAGCCAGTAAGGCACTTTGCGAGGACACAGCTATCCAGGCTGAGCAACTGGGCAAAGGGAGACATCCTGTTACTCAAAACCAGTCAGTTTATTCTTCATACTCACTTCTCTGACAGGCCATTTGTGGAAGAACACTTACTGACTATCCCACAATCAGCTTGACATTGCATCTGCCAATATATTTTTCCTGTGGTACAGCAGAACATGCAATAGTAAAATATTTTATTAAATACTAAAGTTCAAAAGAACTTTCAGCATCCTTGTAACACCAAAGAATAAGCTGCTGAATCTTATCTGGAAAAAAAAACCCCTTGGCAGAAGAAATGATCCCATCTTCTTGTTCCTTTGTTTTGTTCGTGTGGTTACTTTTTTGTTTTGTTTTGGGGGTTAGTATTAATTTTTGTTTGTTTGTTTACAATGTTTGAAGGCTTGACATTAAAACTTTGGTATAAAACATGTAAACGAATGCCATCAATATGGTGTGGGGAGATACAATGAATTCAACCCAAACTAAAGCAACATGAGTGTGTGATGTGGTAGCGGGGCGTGTTCTCTACTGTCTCGTGGGTTCTACATTCTGCTTGTTTGTGATCTGGAGAAGGGCTCTTTCTACTCATGTAAAAGGGTTTTTCTGCAGAGTCACCTGCCTTCCCAAAGCTCCTCCCAGGGAAAAGGCACCTGAGACTGCTGGTTCTGAACTGTCCCCTCTGTCCCCTCTGGGCACCGAGCACCACTGGTCAGTGCGGGCTGGATCCCTGTGACACCAGCCCTGGGGGGCTCAGCAGCAAAGCTCACACAACACACCTGACTGTGTTCCACTCTCCAAAGTAATGAATGACATTGTGAATTTTATACTAAATCAAGCAACAAAGTAAGTGTCTAAATCCATAAATGTCAATACTAGCACCTCCTTTGTGGGACACATCTGCAGACTCTGGCCCACAGGATGACATACTTAGGAACCATTCCAGGAAGATAGTTTTAAAATATCTTAGGTGATTCTTTCCCAATTGCATTAATTTTGACTTATTAATTATTAGCATTTTATTTCTAAAAAAGCCAATTTTAATATTAAAGAATCGTTACTTAGTGAATTTATTGATTACAAAATCTACATGGTATTGCTTTGTATTTTCACAGTTATCATAATTATTAAGAAAATGGCTTTTAAATTTTCTTCTCAGAAATGATGATCACTTACATTCTAAACTTTCACAAAATAGTGAGAAGAGCAAATTTATACATATATATTTTTTACTGTATATAAATAATAATACAATTTAAAACTTTCACTTTTAGAAATTCCTTTAGTAAATGCATAGGTTTGTTACAAAAGTCTTCTGATCAAATAACTGTATACTATATCTATTCTGTTTTACTCCTAGTAAACTCTATGGTTACATTCACATGATAAAAAAGCAAGGTGAATTCAGAAATATGCTTTTTCAGTTGAGCTCCCAGGAAGACACTCAAGTCCAGCAGAAATAAAGGTTACTCAGTGCAATTTCTTTAGCTGCAAATTAATCGCTCAGTAGTATTAAGGGGAGGGGAAAAAAAGCAGCTTTGGAACATGGACTGTGGACTGTAATCAGACCAGCAGCTTCTTTGATCAATGAATGGTGACACATAACCCCGGAAGTTACTGACTTAATTCTCAAAAAATATTAGAATCATGGAGGGGTTATGTGTTTCATGCTATGCACATAATGAGAAAGGACTGATGATGATGATGAAAAACTTCAGACATCAGGAGTCTGATTTTTCCCCACAGGCAGAGCTCTCAGTCCTTTCTGAAACTCAGGTTTACTCTGGGGTACCTCAGGAGGGGTTACCAGAATCTGAAGGTGCCCATAATCAGTAGTTATGGTTAAAACTCTATGCCCTTATTTTACATTATTCGAACCCTAAACTGACCCCTCATTTTTGCTTCAGGGGAAAGGGCTGCAGCACCCACTGGAGCAGCAGAGAATGCTCAAAGGATCCTCCTACCTGCACCTCAGATCTGCCCATGCCCACGACTCTGAGCATGTGGGTGATGATCACTTGTGCACCACCACGACCCCACACCTGCTCCATGAAGGACAGTGATCCTGCCTTTGCAGTAATAACAGCCATCACAAACTGGAGCTGTAAATTAGAGAGCAAAATCCCACTGGGATGAACATGGCCAGGACATTTCCCCAGAAACTTGCCTTCAAATCATCTGGAAAAGAATTTGCCTTTCTTCTCGTAACTCCAATGGACTCCTAGGGCTATAAATGTATTCCAGGTGTTGAACTCCTGTCACAGAGCTCTCCAATGCATGGTCAGCACCAGAATAACTCAGTACAGTGGAATCCATGAAATCTAGGGGCAGGTCTCAGTGTGGCTGGGTCCTCAGTCCCCTAGGAGACCAGGAAGTTAAAACTTTTTCACCTCAGCTCCTGGAAGCAACAGACTCGAGAAGAACTCCAGTGCTGGACTCTTTCCATCAGCAGAGCTGTTACTTAACCACAGTGACAGTTCCACTACTGAGACGGTCATCAACCACACACAATGTGCTTTCTAACAAGAGATGTGTTAATGACTTTGTACTAATGACTGGGCAAATTCAATAATCCAAAAGCAAACTAAACCTTTCAGAGCACCTCTCAGTAACTAAATAACTCATCATATATCATGAGAAGACTCGAGTTCCATGTCCTAATACCTTACTGTGTGAGTCACTGGAAGCCTGGAGATGAGCAGGAAGTGCACCCTGGCCCTCAGCACCTTCCCAGTTGCTCCAAGGGCTCCAAGCCCTTCTGAGCTGGGCAGAGCAGTGGAACAACTTGTGCACACATGCACATGGCAAATTATTTACTTCAAGGAAAAAAACACTGCATTTGGTTTTCCTTTCAGCGAAGCTCAACTTCTGTGCAATGGTAAATCACAATCAGAGACTTGTCAGAAATAGGGGCATATTAACACGTGCATCTCTCTTAGACATCAGCTAAAAATTATACATTCACCATCTTGTACCAGATGAAACCTCATTTGTGTGAACCACAAATCACTTCAAGTGCAGTGGGACCTTCTCTCAGTTGTATCATCTTTTAAGCACAACTCACAGAAAACGTCACTTTAAGCAGTATCAACTAAAGTATTTTCTGACTCCTTTCTTTGGGACCTGCAGGGTACCATCATGTCTTAAAAGATGCAGTTGTGGATGTGATTAAAATATCACTACATTTTTCACTGTAGGGAATCATTAATGCATGTGTAATCACAGTTTAAATAGCTGTGAACCAGCTTGTACAAAAAAATACAATCATAGCACCATATTTACAAATTTAGTACCATCATCTCCAGGTTAACCAGAGCCTTAAACTATCTTTTTTTATGGCTAATTAGGTTATATGTTAGTGCTTTCAAAAAATTGCCTGAATTTCTTTTACAAATATACACTTATAAAAAGAAACATTATCAAAACTGCTGTCATCTAAGGCAGCAACTTGTATTACAAAAGTTATTAAAACATCATTATAGACTTATAAAAGCTTCAAATTTACATTTTCCTTTTCATAGGCACTCTATAAACTAAAACGTGGCCTTGCTTTCACAGCTGTTAGTTTAAGCATTTAAAGTAGCTAAATGTTACTGATGTTGCTGTTTTATTTTTTAGTTATAAGCAGAAGGAAAAAAGAATCACCCATTAACCAGAAGCATAATTTACAATTTTTACTTTTGCCTACTTTGTACACGTTTTGCTTAAAAGTGACACCTTTTCATGTCGAAGTCCATTGTGTGTTATCCCACTGCCTTCTTGGGGCTTAGTTTCTTCTTCCCTAGAATTCGGTGGAGACTGGCTGACATGAAGTAGGGTTTTGCTGTAGATCCATCATTTCTTTCCAGGTCTTCACCTGAATTTACACAGCAGAAGCAGTCAAAAAAGCAAACAGCAGTACAACCACACACAGAGAAACACAAAGAGGATAGAAGCATGGAGAGAACAAGACTTAACATTAAAAAAAACCCTCAATCAAGGGAACTCAGCTGTATTATTCAGATGACGAAGAACACTCTAAAATTTCTATTTTTTCAAACCACAAGAAGTTTCACATGAAACAGAGACAAACACTTAGCCATTTTTACATGACAATAATATATCCTTTTTATTCTCCAGATCTTTGGTTTGGCAGTGTAGGTGGAAATGTTCAGAAACTCTCATTCAAGCCTGGCATTTTGGATACCTCCTGCTAGAACTCTGCCCCAAAGAGTTATGGATTTAAGCACTTTTAAAAACCGGACTGTTTTTTCACTGCCTAAGTTAATTTAACTATTCTCTGACTGGACACGTTGAACAGAAGTCCTCTTTCCATGACATGCAGGAATTACTTGAAGAAGAAGTAGTACTTACAAAAGCAGAGGAAAAGTGTGTCGACACACATTGCATAGACGCTGAAGAACCCGTGTGCAACTAGGTAGGAGCCAATGATGACTGTCTACAAAAACAAATCACAATAAATCCCCAAACTTCTTCTGGTATCAATCACTATTAACAAAAGTCAGAAGTCTAATCTGCTAAGCAAATTTGGGACAATGTCAACTCTGTATTTCTACGAAAGGTTTCTAGTGTTGTGCACAGGGATCATAGGGATCACACTGCGTTCTACCATGCAGTGGCTGCTTCTTTTCCAGCTGCTAAAGCAGGGTTATTTCAACTTCCAAAGAGAATATATGCCAAGGATATTCTGGATTCCTTCATCTCCTCCTGGAGATGTTGGGGGGTCTAGGAGGGCCAACAAAAGGAGAGAGGGATGCACTGGAAGTCCCTTCCATTAGAAGCCACACTGCCATCAGTGCCTCAGCACCGGCCTTTGCAGTCGGGGAAGTCTGATCAAAGCAGATGTGAAATCTAATTACTCTGAGGGAGCAGAGTCCCTCCAGTGACACTTCTGCCTGAAGGATCCCAAGGACTGGAGTGAAGCAAATCAGTCCCCATCCCAGAGGACACTGTGGCACTGAGTGGCTGAGCACAGCAGCTGTGACCAGACCATGCCCTGAGCAGCCCAAGCACCCCCACCTGCCCCCAGGATTCAGAAGATTAGATGGTTTCCTTACCAACAATGGTACCCAGTAGTAATTTAACATTGGCACTTCCTGTGCAAAGAATGGGATTCTCTGTGTGAAGAAAAAGAATGCAAGGACACCTGCAAGAAGTACAGGCAATTAGTAACTCCCCTGATTGCTCACATTTCCTAACATCTAAACAATGGGTGAGACACACAACAGATGCAAGGTTGGTTTATATAAAAATTTGTAAAGAATAAATTCCCCAGAAGTACTTATCTGACAGAAGAGATATGTAAATGATTCAATTGCCATAAAGATACTCATGGGCCTAGAAAGATTTTAACAAATTGTTTTGTTTCACCATTCTACTACTGAATTTAATAGCAAGATTAATAAATAATGTAATTCTACAGTAATGACAAAATGGTTTAGATCAGTTCTTGGTACTAGTTTTCAACCTTTGATCAAAATTTGATTATCTCTTAAAGTACACAGAATGCAAAATACAGTTACAGTAAAAGACTGTTTTGACAGTGCTCTGACAACTTAGAAAATCTGTAAGGGAACACTGCCAACCTGAATTTTCTGGAATTGTTTAATTTAAAAAAAAACTCAACACTTTTCTCTCACAGAAACCCATGAATAATCTACTTCGATATTTACTGATAACTAAGAAAACCGTGTAGGAATGCTAGAAATATTCTATTTCTTTTACTACAGCTCATAACTATAATGGGCTCGAATACAGCACAGCTTCAGGCCCCTCTCCTGAAGATCTGTACCACCTCCTCCTGTGGGCATGTTGTCTGCTACCAAGTGAATCTCATTTGCCATTTTGTTATGAAAGGAGAACTGACTGTGGCTGACTTATTGGATGTGAATTTGGTTTGATCCAACTATGATGCTGAGGCTGCAGAAGACCTTGCACCAACCAACACACGCAAGAGCTGTACAAGTGACTATGGAAAAGATGCTGACATGACACATCAGGGCTTGGGAGGAGGGAGGAAACAATCAGTTCAATCTTGCAAATTGTAGAAACACAGGAATAGATTTCCAAACAGTCAGACTGATGAGAACCTCCAGCTGTTAACTAAGCATATATGAATATGGCAGCCATGCCTGTAGGCACCAGAAAATAGAACTCATTAAAAATCAATCAGCTTACCTACACCACCAGCAACGAGGATCTTTCCCAGGAATAAAAGAAAGTCTGTAACTTTGTCCAGAACTGCAACTCTGCCCAGCAAAGGACAAATGACACATGATTATTACAGACAGACATTTGTATTCTTTCTCCTTAAGTCTATGGATAATGACAAAGCATGACTAGATGCTGTCTTCTGCTATTTCACAGGCTGACAGAACACCACCACAGACAGGCAATGCTGGGACAGGCACTGTCACAGTGTAACCCCAGGAGGCAAAACGGCACTGGGCCGTGAAATAGCCAAATCTACTATTTTAAGATATCATGGTACAACACGTCAAAGCAGGAAGATCATGACAGATGAATGAGGGTAGACAGAAAAACTGACATTAAATCTGCAGCCCTCCTTGAAAGCACAGCAGGGAGTTTCTGCTTAATGTCCTGCCAGCCTGCCTTCTCAGAAACTGCAAGTAAAGAATCGGATGAAAAATGAGCTTTGTACCATCGACTTCTGGACAGCACTGAAGGCTATGGATACAGTAATATACAGCACTGACCACCATGAAAAATAAATGCTAGGAACTACTAAAGAGACAAATCATCATTAACCTGTCAGAATTCAGATTTTGAAAAATACACCAAACATCTTCACTTGAAACAACGGAATTATTTGCCTGGGTTTTACGTACTGCTCTTACTGATTAAGAGCAAAATCACAAAGGACAGAGAGGTGATAATCTGTCAGGAAACAAAGGGAGCTTTTCTATTGCATAGGCACTACACAGTGTGGACATCACTGCCCTGATATTAGTGCAGGGTAACACAGTGAAAGCATTCCATTCTCCCATCTCCAATCCTTTCCTCTTCTTTCCTAAGTATCATTTCCATCTTCCTCCTTCAGCTTCCCTCTCCATTTCTCTCTTCCTCCAGTCCTTCACTAATTAATTTAAATCACCTAACCAGTTTTACTGTGTCCCTTGCTTGGAAATTAGACTGACTGTTATTGCACCAACATGACCTGCTCCTAAGTTACTCTCCCGTTATTTTTTGATCTCTTAGGAGGTAAAGGAAGATCCAGGTGCAGTGAAGGGAAGTACTGATGAGAATACAGAGTTTGGCAGAAAACCTGCTAGTGGAGAAAAGGGCCAGGGGATTTTCCAGCACCAGGGGAGATCTGGCTGTGTTAAAGATACTGTTTTTGAAAGCAAAGTACTCTCTCTCCTTGACTTTCACTTTCTGACACCCCATAAGCTTTCTGAATGAACCTGAAGACTCAGGTCTTTCTGCTTTTCTTTTCCCAGACAGGAAGTGGACCAAAGCTCAAGAAACACCCATATGGCAGATGATGAGTGTCCCATTCCTGTGTATCCGCAGATCTCTGAGGCACTCCACTGATGACCTGGAGGCATTATTACAATCTACTGGGCATTTATGGATTTAAAGGAGCACTCACAACAAAACCATGAGATTGTATCAACTCTGCATAGGTTACCGTGCTGGACAGTCTGCTGTGTAAGTGAGGGTGACATCTGAGGACAGAACAGCTCACAGCAGTATTTGGAAGAGATACGGGAGAGGAAAGAAGTGTGTCCTCAGAGTGCAACTGCAGGAATTCCTGACATTGCAAGGACTGGGATATGGCCCCTTACCTCACCACATTCCGCATGAGCAAGAAGAATGCTTCCCTTGCTGAGGTGCAGAAATTTTTACCATATATGGCAATCTGCAAAATAATAGCAGCTGTTAAGTATTTCAAGTAATTAAGATACCCCCTTGCACATCAGAATCTTACTGCATGTAATGCACACATCTCTCCAATACACAGCCTTGAAACTCAGCTGAAGATAAAGCACTTCCTCCAACTGCTTCTCAGTGCTTCCCACAGGGTGGGACAGAATATTATTCATTTTTGCCCTCCAGATCACCTGATGATGTGCAACCCTTGTGCTCCTGCAGGCAATAGACTCAGTTTGCCAAGTAGAGCAAGAGGTACTTGCTGAGGCATTCTTCTCCCTACATTAGATTTATAGTTAGTGGAAGCAGAGCTTAAGTGAGCTGACTCCTGTTTATATCTCCTTGGACCTGATGCTGCTTTCACTGAAGAAGACATCTGCATAAAGTAAAGCAGCTGAAGTTATCCAGGAACAAAAACATTCCTTCCTGGAATAATGTCCACATACTACAACAGTTCTTTGCTCAGACAATTTATCAAAAACTATACTTCTTCTTCAAGATGACCTTAATTTGAAACATCAATTGCGTGAACACAGGTTATAATGGACCCATTACAGCCACCTCCTTTGACACAAGAAGTCTGTCACTGCACCACTGAATTACTGAAATTGCTTCAAGTCAGAACATCCTAAGCTGGAATCTGTGTGTGTTTATTTATGTGAAAATTCAAATTTCTCTTATCTGGAAGGAGGTTTTTTGAGAAATATCACTGCTGCTGCTAGTAGAATTTGTGCTTTTAACTCCCATGTGGAAATACAGTTACCACATGCCTTCTGACCTCCGTATTTAAACACTGCCTCCAACCAGAAGTGTCACCAACATGCAGCATGAAATAAGCTGATAGTCCTACTGAAATCAGGATCTCAATTGCTGAATGAGAGGGAGTTAACCAGTTATGTCACCCCTTCCCACTTACTTTGGGAGTGAGTGCGACAGACAAAGATGGGCATTAAAAGAGGCTGAGAAAGAAGAAAAAAGGATTCTTACTTCTTCATGGTAGAACCACATGCACATCCTGCAAACTCCCATAAATCCCACTATTTATTCAGCAGATTCAAGTACTGCTGCCTGTTGACCCACTAGCAGTGGCTAGGGTATTTTAGTGTCCCAGATAGGGGAGACCACATGCAGACACAGCACATACCATGATGTAGGCATTTCTGTTTATAAATTTTAAGAATTTTTCCAAACACCAGAAACAGCACTTGAGGCAGCAGAGTAGAAATTTAGTGAAGGAGTTCTGAGTACCTAAAAAAAACAACCAGGAGAGAGAATATCATACATAGAACTGATGAACCATCTTCAGAATGTAGAAAACTATTGAGAAAAAAAAGTCTTAAACTGTGACAAAAGCAGAAATGTTATTTCTTTCCTTCTCGGTATGGACTCCCTTTCTCAACCAAAGTTAGCTCACTAGCTTTCAGTTAGGTCAGATCCACTTCCCACGTGAACTTTGCATTAGGTTCCAAAGAACACAGACTCCATTTGAGTAAATCAACACAAATTTGCTGGTTTCAAATGAAACCACAAGGGATAATGTGGAATTAATCTCTTTTCATTGATGAAAAAAGGCTTGGGAAAGTAAAGATGTAATTTAGCAAAGGAGGTCTTATCAACCTAGAGCAGATTCATAAACCTTACCTTTCAGTTTGTGATCCAAGTACTCCAGTATTACTCTAATAAGCTGGACAATTGCAAGAATTAAGGCTCCGAAAGCCAGTGAACCTGTGTGGTACCTAAAACAAAATATAGGACTGTTAGGTTATGCATGTGTAGGTATGTACAAGGATACATGTATGAGCACGTGTATGCTTAAATAAACAAAGTCATAAGTGGGAATTACACAATCTAATGGACCCTCATTCTGATTTGCCACAGAGGAACAGGATGAAGCCATTGGTGTTTGTGAGTGCTGTGTCTGTCACTCTGTGTACACATGTACTATATATAAGTACTGGGAGTACCTGCTCAGCCTTACAACTGGTTGGACCAGGGGGCAGGAAGCTGCAGCAGCCTTGGAGAGCTACAGGATCCAGCCTCCCCCTGACAACTATTTTCCCAGCTGTACTGGGCTTGGATGGAATGGTTATTTTGCTTCACAGAGGCCTGTGCTGTGTTATGTTTTGGACTTGTGACCAAGACAGTGCTGATACACAGCCAAATTTCAGCTTCTGCTGAGCAGCACTTGCACAGCACCAAGGCCTGCTCTGCTCCTCACCCTGCCCTGCCAGCAGGCTGGGGGTACTCGAGGAGCTGGGAGAGGACACAGCCAGGATGGCTGGCCCCAACTGACCCCAAGGGTGTCTCACACCATAGGGTGTCACCTGCACCAGTGACAACTGGCAGAGGGAGGAGGAAGGAGGTGACACATTTGGAGTTCTGGAGTTTGACTTCCCAAACCACTGCTCTGCAGGATGAAGCCTTGCTGTCCTGGGAATGGCTGAACACCCACCTGCCCGTGGGATATGGGGAAGGAATTCCTTCTTTGGCTTTGCTTGTGCATGTGGCTTTCCTTTACCTATCAACTGTCTTTATCTCAGCCCACGTGTTTTCACACCTTCACCCTTTGAGTTCTCTCCCTCATCCCTCTGTGGAGGAGCAAGCGAGCGGCTGTGGGGCCTTGGCTGCCACAGAGATTAAATTGTGACACTCACTAGACATTTTCATCAGATATTCTGAGACTGGCTTCCACAGATGTACAAACACCATTTGATGGGTGTTTGCTATGACCAGACTCTTATCTGGCTCCAGTCTTACCGTATTGCTCGTCCAAATGAAGAGAAGAGTGGCCACAGTGGAATATCAGCTGGTTTTCGATAGGCCCAGTAATAAGAGGCAAAGGCACCAGCAAGAGTACACTGACCTAGTGCAATTGCAAAGTTCACCAGCCAGAGAAACACAAAGGCATTGGCTAACTGGAAGATGAAGATGTATTTATGGTACAGGCTTTCTCCTCCATAAAAAGCAAAAGTGCACTGAGCACCCGGGCACAATTTAGTCACATTGGTTGTGTTAAAAGTCTGAATAGGAAGAAAAATAAACAACACAATCATAAGTACTGAATTCTGTGTACACAACCTCTGAAGTTTAGCAAGTTAATACAGGTAACATAATTCTGCTTGATGTTTGACTAGCTCATACAAAACTGCACTCTAGTACTAGGTAACCTGTTCACATATTTAAGGATTTATAGCAACGACTTATGCAGGTCCTTAACTTTATACTAGGTGTTAGCAAACAGGGCTGTTCATTACATCCATGAAACTTACATAAATGGAACTTGAATTTCAGAAATCTATTTTTAAGGTACAAAACCAGTTCAGTTTAATTAAAGAAAATCTGTTCACATTTAAAAAAAATATTAGAGGTCGGATATGGCCAGATATTCAACCCACAGTCAAATAAAAACATTTGACTAAAGGCCAAATTTAGGAAAAAAGGCAAATAATTTTGGAGGTTCCTAAAGGTAATTACTGTCTGAAAGAAGCTAAGCTTCTGCTTCAAATCATGGCTGGTCCTCGGGCAAGTTTGAGCACAGCATTCGAAGACTACCATTGCCTCTGAAGGACCACAAAACAGACTCCCCATAAATACAAGAACATCCTTCCAATAAACTTGTATTTTTGTGTCTTCCTTTCTCACCCTGCAAATTACAATGGTTAATATTTACAGGACAATTTAGCAGAAAAGCTAGTTTATGTCTGTAAAATGCTAGAAATAAAGAAGAGTTACCTGAACATCATGTAGTATTTTCAGATTTAACATGAGGAATCGTTACTTAAAATATGCACAATTTCTACAGGCACTGCTTTTAACAGTGATTAAGAAATGTAATTAGTCTAGCTCTCACTATAGGTAAATATCGTTACACTTACCTCTGGGTCACAGGTCAGGTTTGCATACTTGCACAGTGTTTGATTAGCCATTACTTTATACACTGGTTCTCCTGATGTGGCGAGAAAACTGAATGAAATATTTTAAGGAGGAATCACAGAACTGTAGGCTTTGAGCAATTTAGCATTCTGTGGTGTGTAACTACTGGCTCTAAAGAACTTGTGCAAACAACACAAATCTGCTCCTGCTATGCAGAGACGTATCTGAAGGGTTGACAAGACAAGACTGAATGTTCTTGTTATTCAGAGAACTCAGGCAACTCCACTCTAGAGCCGTAATAACCTCTGAACAGAACGGGCAGAGAGCACAGCCATGAAAGTTGTCTTCATCTCTCCTGCACATCTAACTTTAACAAGGCAGACTATGCAGTAGTTCTTTGACAGCTATTTTGGTGGAAGTAGGTACAGAGCATAAGGATGAATTAACATTGTCCTCAACAGCAACAGCTGACCCTGTTTGTGTATGAAAGAACATCAAGTTTCCAAAGAGCAGTTTTCCCCTTTCTTAATCCTTACCAAACCCCTGTTGCTAGGGAACTAACAGTGGTGGCTGTTAGGCAATTTACAGAACAATGCAGTGTATCTTCTCTCACTCCTTTCCCATACTTTTCTGAAGAAAACACATACAGAGACCACTCCACCCCCAGTTAACTAAAAGACCATTAACACCAAGCCCATAGAGCACGTAGCATGTTAAAGACTATATTCACTCTTTGCTAAGGGCCCTTTTCAGCTCCTAAAGTCAAACTTACAGTACAGGCCTTGTATGGTCCCCCTGCTTTGCCATGAGTTTCAGTTCAGTTCCCTTTATCAGATTAAATGCACTGTGAGATTTGTGCACCACGTGCAAATGTGCAGTGAGGAAGATTGCATCAGGACATGAAATGCTAAGGGACCAAACAGCCCTCTTAATGCTGGTTGAATTAAAATAGCAGAGAATTATTTGTTTTTGCAGACCAGAAGACTTGTTCCAGAGAGGTTCACAGACAGAAGGATACACAGCTGTCACAGCCCAATAGGAAATACAAATTGCAATCAGTATGAAGGTAACGATGGGGTAGAACAATGTAGACATTATATAGCCAATAGCCCTAGGAAAGAAATAAAACATATCAATAAGCTGCAACAATTCCAGAAACAAGCTCTTTACCAGTTCTTTTCTAGCAATTTTACTATGAGATCCTTGTAACATAATCTAGTCCCAAGATCTCAGAATACTACAGGATTTTTTTTCAAATGTCTTCAAATACTGACTTCTCTACCACTCCACTTTCATTGACAGTACTAAAGTGAACTTTATCAATTTGCCACGTTTCAGTCTGTCCCCTGCTTTCTACTACTTTATGACTGCTTCACAAACCCACTACCCTTTATGTCCTTATCCTACTCTGCTCACCCTGTGCTGTCCCTTCAGACCTAAAATTACTGTGTTCTGCTTTGCATTTGACAACTCTGCTCCCAGCTCACTTCCTACACTAAGTGCTCATTATTTTGGGGCAGAGACAGTCCACTTGTCTTTCCACTTCCAGGACTTCCATGCTTCCTGAGGCTACATGACTTTCCTTACAAGTGCCTTAGATGAGTGGCACTCACCTTTGGCAGGCAAGAAAAATAGGTACATAATGGTCTTTTCTGCTGACAGCACAGAGCACCTCTTCTAACATTAAGGCTTATGTTTTAGAGACTGACATTCTACTGCTAATTCTTGTGGCTAGAATGTGATCAGTGAGCAAGAACCCAAGCATGTCAGTTCCTACTCTGCCACGGACTCCTCCTCTGTAAAGAGGGAGTTGATACAGCCCCTCTTGGTAAACTGGCTGCAGCTATTACAGAAGGGAGCATCTCCAGCTGGGTGTTTCACTGGATGTGAATTCGGAGAACATGTGCTTTGTTCACTGATGCTTACAGGTTGCCTTTCTTCACATGCCTGTCATCTACCTCTTCCTGTTACTGTGAATTTTCTTCCCTGTGACCCTGTATCACAAGCCTTTTTGTCTAGTGTTATTTCCTACAGTACTTCTTTTGAGGCTATTTATTTTACAGGATGCGGTTTCCAGAATGCAAAAGGAGAATAATTTACTCAGTTTCTACAGGTAAAGTAGCAAATGCTGGGGAAATGCAAGAAAAGTGTCATGTGCAATCACGAGGTTATGAGTAACACATCAATTGCTGTCTGAGTCCAGAGATGTAAAAGTCCATTATGAGTCACACAGGACAGTCTCACGCTGAGAAATAATCACAACATACGAGCTGTGCTGAGCAGTTAACAGTAGGCCTCTTAGTTACCACTAAGACCATGCACAATTATTCCAACAAACTGAGTAACCAATTGGATTTCAAGTCAATTATTAGCATTATAATATTTTTGAAGGTATTGAAAAACAGAATTTGACTTTCAGTCATTAGCAGCTTATTTTTCATCTTCCTGAACATAGGGCATGGTCTATTGGGTTTACAGTAATTACATACAGTGTGGCATGAGAGTAAAAATGTCACCCTTAAGTTACTTCCCATGCTGCTGAAAACTACAGGATGTTATTGCATGTACTTCTCAATAAAAAGTTTATGAACTTTCTAAAATCCTTCCACGTGTCAAGGCTGTGAACAAAGGTTTCAGAGGGTTAAAAATGTTCCTGGATTTCAATGAACAGGAATTAAAGAGCCGAATTTAGTGCTGCCAAAATTAATTGCTATGCTCTAATGGCACAGTATCATAAGACAGGAAACTGGTAGCTGACTGACTGCAGAACTTCCATATTTCTTACTCCTACCACAGAAATCCCCAATCCTTATTCCTGGGAACCACAATGTCAAGAGAGATGGCAGAAAACCACAAGCAAGTGAAGACAGATAAACTCAGAGCTAACTGTGCTCGAACAGTACAGCCCTGTTTCCAAGGCTTATGAGACTGCAGACTATTTGCAAAGAAATTCAAACACAAAATGAAGAAGTCCCTTAGGTCTTCAACTCTCATATCCTGCTCTGCTTTCTTCTTTACTCAGAGCTAAAAAGGAGTATTTGGGACTGCACCCTCTTACAATGTCTGGTCACAGAAATCTCCTTTCTGCAGCTTTATGTCTGTCCACGCAAAAGTTTGATTGGAACCAGAAGAACCCAACCTTTCCTAACTAGAAGCTACAGCCAAAACAGCACCAATCCTCTCCCACTAGAACATAACTCAGAGACAATCCAATGACAGAGCAAAGTCAGTAGTTATAGGCCCCAGGCTCCTATTAACAGTGTAGCTTTTCTGCTGAGACCTTCTTGCACGGAGCATACGTAGCAACACCAGCAGTGTATGTATTCTTAAGGCAGGAGGTTGAGAGATAAGAAATACATACTTATAAAAAATGTTCTTATAAGCACAACCTTATTAACAGAGAACAGGCCTTCCTCTTTGGTTCAACAAATCCAATGTTGTATTTTAAGCCCCAATTTTCTGCCCTTGGTAGTGAGAGATCACTTAACAGAATTCAAAATACATTAAAATCAGACAAACGTACCTACTCCCTTCCTTCAGCAGTGCAATGGCAATGCGAATCCGATTCCTCAGGAAGATCAGCATCAGTATGATTACGATCTCAACAACACAAAGTATTATCACTGCAAGCAAACAAACAAAAACCTCAGATTTATCAAGAACCAAAACAATATGCTGCCTCTATTGTTTTCCCTTGTATTTTACCCTCCTGTTCAGGAACTCTGTAAACTCTGCTTGAGCAGTTCTCCAACTGCACCTGCCAAACTTTAATCACAATTCATAGGTTTGTAAGTTCCATTGTAAGGAAATTCTATATGCAGAGACCCTATTCTATGATTCTATGACACAAAGACATAGTTACTAATGGGAGCTATTAATCTCACTTCTGGGGCCCTCAAAGAGGGAGAGAAAACAACGTGGGAGTGAAAAATGCCCCTCCTTACACAACTCCAACAGGACTAATTTAATTACTGCTTTCTACTTCCCCATGATGAAGACACACAGGAAGTAGAATGCTAATAACACAAGAATTTTTCACACTTTTCACTAGTGTGATTGCATTATCTCCCCTTACAAATATACAGGTCTCCCTGAAAAAACCCACATTTTTACACTACACAAAGAAATGGAATTCTGCCTTTTCTGATCAACATATGTGTAGGAGATTTAACAGGGCAGAAACCATCATAAGACTGATTCATTCTCCTGAATATTCATCAACAGGTACCACATTTAAAGGGCACTTACTAAATGCTAACCATGTTTGCCTCAGTTGCAGGTACACTTTGAAGTCTGTCTGGAATCCAATATCATAAACAGTGAGGTCAGATCCAGGTATTCCTTTCAGATGATCATACTCCCAGTAACAATGCCAGATGCCTTTTAAAAAACAATCAATATAATATGAGTGTTTCTGAAGAGTGCTCCTGAGGTAGCTCCTGATTTTCTTTGCCCAAACTAAAGCAATAAGGGAAGACAGCTTCAGAGACTAGAGGATTACACTTACCATAACCTATAATTCCAATCACACCGAAGATGAAAATCCAGAAGAGAACCCCAGCTGTAAACCTCAATAACACAAGGAAGAGCAGACTCAGCATCATTGCAATGAACAGCCCTCTAGAAAGAGATGAAACAAACACAGGGAAAATGAGTGTGAGAATCTACTCACTTTCTTGTATGCCTGTTACTCCAAGCGAGGGTCACTTCATCTCTGAACTAATCCTCCATATTAACATCTGAAGTATGTATTTATTGTCATGGATTTGCATTCAGGCTCGACTAATGTTTAACACGTGCATGTCACAGGCTCTCACCCGGCAACAACTTTTGTTCCTGTTTAAATTGATCAACACCCTGGTCCATAGAAACATATATTAATGGGCTAAGAATGCACAAATACTTACATATTCACTTTAGCAAAGTAGCTNTCACTTTAGCAAAGTAGCTACTTCTTTTGTTTCAACACATACATGATCTATTTTTTCATTCCCTGCATGCTCCAAAGTGAGTTTGGAAAAATTAAAAATACCCATAAAAATCTTACATTAAAATCCAATACCAAGAAATGGCATAGTCTTCAAAAATTTTCATCCCAACTGATCTTGCATCCAGGACATTATTGATGCCGCTGAGGAAAGACAAATCAAAGAAAAGGGTCCTTCAGACAGAAAAGCAGGATTTATTTAAACAACAAACAGGCTCAGTGGAAGAATTTGAAATATCTTTGCTAGTGATAACAGTATATTATGATTCTTCAGTTCCACTTCAGTCACCAAGCCAACATCAGTCACAGTTACAGAACCACAGAATTAACTTGGTTGGAAAAGACCTTTGAGATCATCGAGTCCAACCTATTACTCAACACCATCTCATCAACTAAACCATCTGCAAACTTGCTTTGTTACAGCCAAGAAAAGAATTGTGGAAGAATGTCTCTAAAATTCCTGGGGAAAAAAATGACACAGAGAGACCATTTCCTATTAAGTTTTGTTTGGGTTATCCTCAGCCATTTGCTACAACAGATTCTGATAATTTTTTCAATTCCTAAATTATTGCACAATCTCAGAGTCCAACAAATGAACATTGAAGAAGGGTCAAACCTACTTTGCAGCTTCCCTGAGATCAGTTACATTTCTTGTTTTCCCTCTTCCATCTTTGAACGTAGTCTGATTTGCCACGGTCAACACACCGTTCTTCGTGGAGAAGTCTGGGAAGCATCTCTTAAGAACTATTCAAAATATCAAAACAAAGCATGCGTATTACATTTTAGGCCAATCTCCACTTATATCAGTTTTCTTTTGTAACATCTTTAAATAATTTCAGATTCGCAGTCAATTGCTTTTCAACTGATTATCTAAAAATAGGTTGACTTTGACAAATCTGGGAAGAGCCATTACATNATATTCACTTTAGCAAAGTAGCTACTTCTTTTGTTTCAACACATACATGATCTATTTTTTCATTCCCTGCATGCTCCAAAGTGAGTTTGGAAAAATTAAAAATACCCATAAAAATCTTACATTAAAATCCAATACCAAGAAATGGCATAGTCTTCAAAAATTTTCATCCCAACTGATCTTGCATCCAGGACATTATTGATGCCGCTGAGGAAAAACAAATCAAAGAAAGGGTCCTTCAGACAGAAAAGCAGGATTTATTTAAACAACAAACAGGCTCAGTGGAAGAATTTGAAATATCTTTGCTAGTGATAACAGTATATTATGATTCTTCAGTTCCACTTCAGTCACCAAGCCAACATCAGTCACAGTTACAGAACCACAGAATTAACTTGGTTGGAAAAGACCTTTGAGATCATCGAGTCCAACCTATTACTCAACACCATCTCATCAACTAAACCATCTGCAAACTTGCTTTGTTACAGCCAAGAAAAGAATTGTGGAAGAATGTCTCTAAAATTCCTGGGGAAAAAAATGACACAGAGAGACCATTTCCTATTAAGTTTTGTTTGGGTTATCCTCAGCCATTTGCTACAACAGATTCTGATAATTTTTTCAATTCCTAAATTATTGCACAATCTCAGAGTCCAACAAATGAACATTGAAGAAGGGTCAAACCTACTTTGCAGCTTCCCTGAGATCAGTTACATTTCTTGTTTTCCCTCTTCCATCTTTGAACGTAGTCTGATTTGCCACGGTCAACACACCGTTCTTCGTGGAGAAGTCTGGGAAGCATCTCTTAAGAACTATTCAAAATATCAAAACAAAGCATGCGTATTACATTTTAGGCCAATCTCCACTTATATCAGTTTTCTTTTGTAACATCTTTAAATAATTTCAGATTCGCAGTCAATTGCTTTTCAACTGATTATCTAAAAATAGGTTGACTTTGACAAATCTGGGAAGAGCCATTACATTCAAGATTACGATTTTTATGCTTTGGGGCTTTTTGTCCAAGCTCAGGCAGGGTGGGAGCACAGATTTCAAGTGAAGATTCTAGGTCCTACCAAATAACAACAGCAGTATAGGCAGAAGTTTAAGAATTTGTAATAAACGCAGAACTTACTCTCTGTCAGTATCTGGGCAGCTTACAAAAACTGCAGCTTCTCAAATATGCCATTTCATGGTAATAATCAGACCAGCCCCCAGGGACAGACTCAACTTGACTGGTCACGAATGGTACTGGCACCCAAAACAATATATAACAGCAAGTGTCAGTTCCTCATATGCCAGATGAGCTCCAGTACCAGCCACTATCACTAGATATTCTTGGAGAGGAAGCAATGGAAAAAAGACAGAAACTATTGGTTAGACAGAGGGAGGAGGAGATTATAAAAAAGAGAGAAAAGGAGAGATGTTTGCATACTCATTTATGCTGCCCTGCTTTGGTCTTTTTTGCTGCAAAAAGTCCTGGGTTTCATTCCAAAGGGAAGAGCAGGTCAGTCCTCCACACAACTGTGCTTTATGTAACTATTCAGTGCTTTCCTTATCAGATTCCAATAAATATTGATGCCAGGGTTCAATATTCAGACTCCCGCAATTATTCTGACTAAATAATTCAGTAACATGTCTCTTTTCCTCCCTCTGTAATCCTTGCTCCTTGCTGTAGTCTTTTTAAAAGAGTCTAAAGCTTCTTTGCAAATTATTTTGTCTTTTGGGTCAGTACATCAGTTTTTATTCAAATTCTTAGTATGTTTTTAACATTTAATCCATATTTTCCCTTTTTAATGAGCTGTCCCTGATTTACATGATGTCACTTTTAAAGCATGGCAAAAATAAACAGCAATTTCTTATTTGCATAAGGTTTTGAGTCAGTACTACACTTCTGCAGCTGATACAAGTTCTGAGATCACAGAATCACAGAGAATATTCTGAGCTGGAAGGGACCCACAAGGATCACTGAATCCATAGAGTCAAAAACACTTTGGCCCCTTAATTCCTCTGTACACTCTGCACAGCCAGCACTGCAACTGAAAAGAAAGATGAATTGTAACTGGGCTGAAGTATCCTTTGAACTTCAACAGCTGCCCCTATAAGCCTTTCCACATTCAGAGTATTTTCTTCATGCCAGTGGGGTTGCTGGTTCACCTATATGGGAAGGCACAACTTGAGCTGTAAACTTTTGTTATCAGTGATGATTCAAGAGCAAGAAACAGCTCAGCCTGACCTGATCACCAGCTGAATGGTCCCAGATGACAATTAGAAAAAATATTAGTGACTATTCATACTTTCAAACTCTTTAAAATTGAACGAGTGTCAGTCAGATAACAGACAGTTCCTAGTGACCTTGCCACAAAACACTCTTCAGAGCAGATTTGTGCTTTAATCTGAATGCTCAGAATCTGCTGAGATGTGTGTAAGAAGTAGAACCACTCACACGGCCTGCTTGGAATGATCATCGAAGGACAATCTTCATCACGGAGGACTTGAGCAACAGACTAAAAACGGGAAAAATAAGAATGCTGAGTATATAGCAGTGTAACTGCATGGTTTTTGTTTCTCACCCACTCTGACAGAATGCCCCAAACTGGGCTTTGTAGCCTCCTCCCCAAATTAGGCCGGTGGAGCTGCAAGATACATTCATGATCTAAGTGTGAATTCAAACTGTCATTGTGACTTGGGAAAAGCCTATTCTCCTTTTCTTTTCTAGTGACAAAAAAGGTAAGACCTGTTCACTTTGGATTAGAATCTAAGCCAGAAGTGACTGGGCAATTGTTCCTTGCCGCCCTTTCACCTTTTCC
Organism: Pitta sordida; assembly: GCA_013390025.1. NCBI lineage: Eukaryota > Metazoa > Chordata > Aves > Passeriformes > Pittidae > Pitta > Pitta sordida. The sequence goes on from WEKX01006557.1 coordinate 317,862, forward strand.
CTTAATGAAAAGTAAGGATTTAACATAATTAATAGAGAAATCCCTCGAATATAGTGGGAGGTCAGTTCCAGAAAGATGCCACGATAAGCAAAATCCACAAATTAACAGTAAATATGGCAAATACAGTAAATAAGGGGGAAAAAAACCCATGATGTATTAAAGCCATGAACGGTGAATTGCAAAGAAGTGAGGGATTACAAGGTGTTTTAAAGATGAGAGAAACAACACAGTATATCTGAGTGCAAAATCACTCACATGAAGGGTAGATTAATTTTCCCAGCTAAATTTCTGAGTAGCTAGAGATGACTTAGGAGCCTTAAGAGACACTCTGCTCTACTCCTGTGGAGTACCTAAGCACTAAAGATACTGCTTCCCACAATACTGCAACTACACAGGTAGCTGCAGATGTTCTTTTAAGTAAACAGCAATCATTCAAAATGTGGGGGATTTAGTGTGCATACAAGACTACCCTGGATTAAACAACTGTCAAACCACGAGTGGAGCATCTCCTTATATAGTGACATTAGAGTAATTCAAAGCTGTCATGCAGCTCAGTAAGATCACGCATATTATGTGCTCCTTGAAGAAAACACATATTCCATTGCCTGATAGATACACACCTTGCGAGGGTTGTTAAAGCCAGGTTTGCAGAACTGCTTGAAGTAATTCCATTGATCTGGTCTGTATCTGTAGGAAGCCTGAACATCAATGTAGGTTGCAAACCTGTCTGGGCACTTTGAGACACAAAGCTGCAAGAAAAGAAAAAAATGAGTAAAGATACACTGTGGGTAGAGAAGGGTAAGGGAAGTCAGTGCAGTGGCAAGACAAAGGCCACTGCTCTCAGTAATGTTTACTGCAGGATTCAGAAAGGGACACGTGTTCTCCTTTTGATTTCCAGTACTTCTAAAATTCTTTGCAAGAACACCCTTTCAAAGTTGCTCCTCATAGCTGGCATATCAAGTCCTCAAAGGGAGTACAAAGTGTGGCATAAGGCAAGAACAAACTTACAAATCTTCACTTTTGAAAGTGCCACAGGCTCTAGCCACACCCAGATACTCCTGTCCCCGGCAATTTGCACATTTTCTGAACTTGTCCAGCTTTCCAAACCCTGGGTGTCAATCAGTATTTTCTGCATGCACAGAATACTACTGGATAGCTGTCTGTGATGAATTCATAAGAAACAAATTTCTGTATTCCACTCAACAGATTTTGTCAACTCTTATCCAAAATATACAATCTTGTGCATTTCTGTTTAATTTTTTCTGATCATCATGGGCTACAGAGACTGTGTGCTACAGGTCATATTTAAAACAATCATGTTACATTTTGAAGGACGTGAACAGCAATTTTTAAATCCAAACAAATGTAAGTCTAGTTCTTAAGCACCATGACCAATATGCAGGGAAAATATTTTATGCATCTCTACATTTTGCTCACCTGTGTTGTAGGGCACTGTAGGTTTATTAACACCACGGGGCTGGCACATTTCAGAATGTTGAAGTAAAACAAAATGGTCTTGTTCCTATGAAAGTGGATATAAGATAATTCATGTTATAAATATAGGTGCTTATGCATCCTACCATGCCAAAATTTATAGCATACATTGATATTTAAATGCTACTACTGTGAATGGCCATATTGCAAACAGACAAAAAAAAAAAATCCCAAGAAGACCCCAAATGTTCTGCGTCAAGACACCTTTGAAATCTGAACTATGCTAATTTCAAGAAGGTTTTTCCACAACTAAGTTTTAAGATGAAAGGATCAGTGTGACTGTAGTCCTGCCTGGAAAGTGTGTGGCACGTACAGTAACTGCAAAACCACCATGGTCTCTGTGCTTGCACTGAACATCCTGTGAATACACTGCACACAAGCTCACCATCAGCAGGTGCCACGCTGTAAAACCTGCCGAATTTTTTTGGTCAGAAGGCGGCACCAAAATCAATGAGAAGCTTTTTATGGTCTGAAACCAAAAGCAGCTGGCCAGAAAATAGAATGACAATAGCACCTACTAATAACACTGATAAATCCCCTCTGATATGAATAAGGGTCAGTCCCAGGGGTTTGCAGTGAGAATCCACAAACTTCACAGCTACTGGAACTCGGGGCCGTGCAGTAGCTGTCCCCTTCAGCTTGGATCTGTTGAAAACTGAGGACCCCAAGATGTTTTGACTTAAAGGCATGTGTTTTGAAGACAGCAAAATATGTTGGTCACCTTTGCTATGTAAGAAAATCATCAGACAGCTGTAGTGAAGATGATCCAGCAGTAGTAAGATAGGAAAACTGATACTGAGAACTAGGTCTGTGTTCTTTTTAATGAGCTTAGAGATTACATGGCAGTTAATGGATGGATTACAAGGAGACACAAAGAGGTCTAACAGAGACTTGCATAAAAACACAAGGAAGAATTCATCTGACTGCATTGCATTCATTGGAGCTCAAGTGAGTTTCTGCCTGAGTGTTGGTTTGTTTTTTAACTTCTCTTTTGTACCCCTCAGTGAGAGTGCTGGAAACACTCATTACAAGGACAAGATTCAAAACATGGAGAATCTGATGATTTTCCAAGGAAAAGGTCTCTGACTAAGCTCTTGGGGCCTTTGGAAAACCATAGTTCTGGTATTTAGCCTTTCATACTGCTTACTTTTAGGGAATCCGAAAAAGAACAGTGTTGATGAAACCTCCTGTCTTATTCCCAGTGCATGAGTAATAAAGGTGTGTGAATGGATTTAGTACTCACTCATTGGGGGTTTCTTTCTGACCACAGAACTGTCCATAGCTGTCAGTTGGATAAATCACTTTCCTGGGGTCACCATGCACCCAAGCTGCAAAATATATGCATACTCTTAACATTTTAGTCAAGTGTACACAGTTAATAGCTAAAACTAGCTAGCATGACAATGTATCACTGGCAAAGTACTATTTTATTCTTTGTTGATCACCACTGTAGAGTACTGATTAGTAGATTTCCCAATGAAAAACTAAAATGCAAAGCACACTAAACTGAACTAAGATATGGATGAATCAGCAAGAAAGCAAGCCAGGTCACTTTTTACCTTCAGGGCATACATATGCGTGTGGATTCAAAATATGATGCAATGGACTTATAAAATAATGGTTATTACAAGAGGAAAGAACAAGAGCTAACTGTATAGACAAACCTGAGTGTTCACAGATAACAAGGATGGCACTGAAGGGAACCTTCCACTAAGACCAAGTTGCTCCAAGCCCCGTCCAACCTGGCCTTGAACACTGCAAGGGATGGGGCAGCCACAGCCTCTCTGGACAATCTGTGCCAGGGCCTCACTGCCATCACAGGGAAGAATTTCTTCCCAATATTCCATCTCACCCTGGTCTGTCACTTTAAAAGCAGTTCCCCCTTGTACTGTCACTGCATGTCCTTGTCCCAAGTCCCTCTTAAGTTCTCCTGGAGCCCTTGAGGCCCTAGAAGGGGCTCTAAGGTCTCCTTGGAGCTTCTCCCGGCTGCACACTCCCAGCTCTGTCAGCCTGTCTGCAGAGCAGAGCCTTGGTGAGGCACGTCTGGAGTGCTGTGTCCAGTTCTGGGCTCCTCAGGACAGCGGGGACATGGTGCTCCTGCAGCAGGTCCAGCAGAGGCTGCTGAGATGCTGAGAGGATGGGAGCATCTCCCTGTCCAGGAAGGGCTGAGGGAGCTGGGCCTGTTCAGCCTTGAGAGGAGACACTGAGACAGAAGCTCATCCCTGTCAGTGTCTGCATGGAGGGGTCAGAGGATGGACCAGGCTCTGCTCAGGGGGGTCCCAGCAATGGGACAAGAGACCACAGGCAGAAACTGATGCCCAGGAGTTCAATCCAAACATGAGAAGGAATTTGTTTCCTGTGCAGTGCCCAGGCACTGGGACAGATGGCCCAGACAGGGTCCTGTGTGCCCTGGGCTGACCACATGAGCCACTGTGGTCCCTTCCAGCCTGGCCCACTCTGTGAGTTACAATAGACACTGAATGCTAATTTATTATTTACTTCTACAAAAGACATTACTAATTTATTATTTACTTCTACAAAAGACATTACTCATTGATTGGAAAGTTTTACATAAATATAAGCAAAAGGACACTTTAGTTAAAAATGCTGACATTCACAAAGCTGCTTCCCCTCCGTATGAAAAAGCACTACTATACCTGTGCTTACTTACCTACAACTCCTAATGCAATGTAACCCAGAATGACAACTATGAAGATCACACAGCAAACAACATCTGTGCAGTGCCTTAGGGACAAAAACAAATACTTTTTAAAAAATAAGGTGTTTAATATGACCCTATGAAAATACTGATGTTGTATGGTATTTTAGGATCTGAATAAGCTGTCTCTACCAGCACTTAGTGAGGTGCAAGGTCCTGTTTTTGCAGCAAAACCAGCAAATAAATGTGTATGGATTTTACCTGGTAGACAGCAATAAGAACACATTGAGGAACAGATTTAAATATTGTTATAACAAGGAATACCTTACTTTGAGATTACTTACCCAACATTGAGATTCCTTACAGTACAAGCTACTACAGGCCATCTGCCTCAGAGCACACACACATTTGTAGCATGTGCCATTCTTTCTGTTTTACAATCTATGTTTCCTCTTACAGAAAAACATTATTTTTTAACATCGAAGAGATAAAAGGGTAGATTTTTTAAACAGCTGGAGAACATCATGCTGGTAACATCATTCTGGATTTTCACTGATTGGTTGGCTTAGTCAATCAACACAGCCATTGCATCTTAATCCTTTTTAATAAAAAAAATGTTTGCATGAAATATATCCAATTCCACACACAACACTCTTCAGAACGATGGTATCAGCAAAGCACTATACACATTGCCTTGACAAAGACTTTGTTCAACACTTAAAGCACTGGCAACAGCTCTGCTCTAATAAAAAAAAAATCAGATAACTGAATGGTCTTGCAGAGGGTCCATTTGACAAAATAGTGGGAGCAATGAATTCTTTAACAGACATTACTACACCATCATTGAGACTCGCTTTTCTGTTTTTCAGGGGTTTGGTGATTTGGGAGATAGCTTGGTGAACAAAACATCTTTCTATTCTACAGCACCTTCAAAACTGGATCAGCTTCAGCAGTCACTGTGATGGGATGTGATCTTTTACAGCTTTATCTTCCTTTGCTGGAAAGAGTGTGGTTTCCTAATCATTTAATCTTTGAATAAAAAATGAATTAAAAACACTTCATTTGCTGTATTTAAGAAAAAATCAACAATAATCTTAAACTATTTTAAGGGCATGTCTACAGTGTACTGAACAGTAAATGATGACCCTAAAAGGTCAAGGAAGTCATTTGCACATCTTGCAGAAACGGTATATTGAACCTAAACATAAGTGCACCTCATTGCATGTATGCCCAATAAGCATCAATGCACCTACAATGTTCTTACAGTCTGCTGTACAATGAATCCATTACTCTTAATATTTAGGGAACTGACCCTTTTTATATGGTTTCCAACAATACTGTCTCACTAAAGCATTATGTATAAAATGAACTGAACATATATGATGGTATAGTAGTGTTGCATTGTATTCATTTGGTTGCTGTGGAATGTACAATTAGAATAGCACATAAATGTACTTGGAATTGCAGAAGCCATCGCTATACAGAAGCAACTGCACAGATTTAACAGGAAGCCACAGTGCAAAACCAGTTTTTACTGACTCCATCACACAGTAAACACTACAAACAAGAGAAGCTCCCTGGCATACCATCACCAGAGTTTCACCACTCCTCATGCATGTGAAAGGCACAGTAACAGACTGCTCAAAAATACCATGAAACTGCAGTACTGCAGGCTCCAGCTCTGCAGTCCACAGAACCATAAGTAGCCTCACTCACTTCAGAGACACTCTTTGTGCATGCAAAAACTGATCACTCAAGGAAGGGCTGAGAGGCAGCAGTGACGGCACAGTGACACACCACTGACAGCACCTCACTGCTGTCACTGCTCAAACACCACCACTTCCTGCCAGGGATTTACCTGCTGGCCAGTCACAGTACAAATGTCATGGCCACTGTCTAAGTCCCCTGGTGAGGTGACTACAGGAGCAGGAAAACCAGCTGCAAACTGAAGAATAGAGTGTTACAGGGTCCAATCCTGTGCTGTCTGGAAACAAGAGGACTGCACCACGTGGCTGTGGCACCCCAAAACACAGCAACACCTGAAATGGTCCCAGTTATACCAGCACAAGCTAAGACAGCACACAGAATTGGCACTCAAACTGAAAGAACTCAAGACCACACAGTCTAATATTCTCCAATAATCATACATCTCGAGAGGAGAAAAGATGGTCTTCCAGATTTGGAAGACTTGCAGAATCAAATTCAGAAGTTTTGTTAACAAAATTTTCTATCCCCTGTTCACTGCAAACCAAAAGAATGTAACAGAATGAGTTATGGTATTTACCTGTTATGAATAGGTCCTCTGAACTTCGGGTCAAATTTCCTTGGTTCACCTGCATTTAAAATAAAACAGTGTGAAAAATATGTCCTTATTTAAAACAAAACCTGTCCAGAGAGGCATGTCAACACCAGTCTTTGAGGAACTTGCTCCATATACAGCAATCCCTCGAATCTCACAGGGGGACAGTTCCAGAAGGAGGCTGCAACAACGGAAATCCACAAAGTAGAGGTAAATAGGGTAAATACGGTAAAGCCAGAGAGGAAAAACTAGTTCCCTCTGTACATAAGCACACTGTACAAACATTAACCCACTAATCCATGCTTCCAACGTGGACTTGAATACGATGAATGAAGTATGACCTCATTTGGAAAAGAGTAACAAAAATCTATGGTTGAATTTCAGTTTTGAGCAACTGTGTGAAAAGAAATAAGCAGTTCTCCATTCAGCAGACCAGAATTTGGGTTTTTCCTTTTGAAGCTAGCCATTAAGTTTTATGGGATTTTTTTTGTTTGTTTTTTTGTTTTTGTTGTTAAGGTCAACAATTATGGAGATTTATTGAACTAAGCTCTGTGCAATGAAAAATTACTTCTTAATTCAAATGCCAATGCTGCAATACAAATTACTCTTTCAGAGTGTGTTAACAATCTTTTCAAGGATCTCCCCTTCTGAATATACCTGGTATTAAAGGGTGTTACCAGCCTAAGTCTTCCCCCACCCACAGAAAAATACTTATTTTCTTCAATTATGAGAAGAATTCAGCAATTTCTCAAAAGCAGAATTTACTTATTAACTAAATGCCAGGCCTTGTTCTTGGTTTGTATCAGAAAAACCTTATCAAAATCCACACAGACCAGTACAATAAACACAGCAGTTAATGAAATTCTATTTGCCCTTCATCTGATGTGTTCAGGTCTACCCTACCAAACTCCTATAACAAATATATTTTAACACAGAAAGACTGAGAAAACCAAAACTTTGGAGAAGTGATGACAGCAATGCTGGGGAGTGGAAGCAAAAATGCTGAGACACTGTAGCACCACCGTTCAGGAAACAAGTGTATCATACACAACAGCTAACGCTGGGCCAACACCCATGTACTGAAAAACCTTTCTGAACAAAAATTTCTACAAAATAATTTATCTCCAGAACAAATCAGACAGGTTTTCGGGGTTTGGTAGGCATAAGAAAGCAAGCAGTGGTGAGAAATGACTGACTGTTTTTTGCTAAGATTAAAAACTGAGATTTGTACTTCACAGATGAGGCAGATCTTTTTTCACAGACTGCTTCATAATATGAAACTTCGGTGTTTTGAAGTATGTCATTACGAGAAATAGCTCACAGATACTTCATTTTCCAATTCTGACTCCAAACAGCATATTAAGTTAATTGTTACACTTTATCGCTGTAATAATTTTTAAAAGCACTCCTAAATTACTTACCCAAAATAAAAATCTGAATGCTACACACATGTAAAATTTACCTTTGACATGAAATTTCAATAAACTAGCAAATGTCATGCTGGAAAAAATTAGAACATTGCTAATAATTGAAGAAGTTATACAAAATCACTTGAGGTTGGGTCCAAGTCTGTTAAAGTCAACTGAAATAAGTTGAAATACGCAAGATTTAAATCAGGCACTCTGAATTGTCATAACAAAGCAAGTAAATTACCATGTTTTCCATAGTAGTTTTCTTCATCTCCACTCATGTTACTGTAGCTGGATCACAGCTGTCTGTGTGAGGCATTGACTGCAGACTCCTCTGTTACCAGCACACTTTCCCCAGCAAGCACAGGTACACAAAAATACTATTTAAAAGCTAGATTTAAAAATAAACCTGATTGTCACGGACTTCTGTAACCAGAACAGAAATCCACAAAGCAGGCAGTGCCTTGCCCACCAAGCCAAGCTGGTCTGACAGCCTGAACACAGGAAAATGACTCTTATCAGCTCATACTAACCTACAGTGTATGAGCAGAAAGGGAACCTGAATACCATTCGTAAAATAAACATATGGAAGCCCACACAACTGAAAAAATCCCTGATGGTCTGCTAACAGAGAATGAGGTACCACACTGTGGGATATGTTTTTGCAGCATGTGCTGCTGTAACAGTAAATAGCCTGTACAGGCCACAGGCGGCCAAACCTTCCCTCCTCACGCACACGAGTCCTGCAAAGGCCAGGCCACACAAGCCTAAAATGCAAACTGTCTGCTGTATTTAAAATCTCAAATCTTGTCAAGTTAATCTGTAGAAGTAGTCATTATTTACTAAGTTATTTTCTTAATACCACACACTTTTCATATTCTTGCATAGCACACAAGTGCAGAGCAGAGTTAGCACTGGAAGGTATCACCATTGTTAGTTTAGATACTGTAACTCACACAGCGAAACAAAGTACAAGGCATTAGAGTCAGTGTGTGAACCCAAAAGCTTGAGGCAGCCTCTCCTTTCCAGCCACAAAGGGACAGAATCTGTGTGGTGATCATGACCAGAATGAAATTTCCATTCTCTGTGGAATACGATTCAAACTTCACTGGTAGAGCCCTCTAATGAGAAACACATACACTTGCATAGATATTCCTACAATAATTTTACAACACAGGGCTGAACTACATGCTGGAACAACAAAATAACATTTTAAACCCTAACCCTGACACTGCTTAGTAGGCAATGACAAAGAATAATCTCACATTATAGTTTGCCAATGATGCCTGTGGTAGGAAGTCACAGCCCATTGTGTTATTACAGAACTTAGCAGCAATGTTTCAATGTTCACTAAAAGAGAGATTTAGTATAACCTGTACCAGTAAAAAAAAAAGGTAAAAGCGGAATGATGAGGCTATAGGCTGATCTCCTGCAAAATAATAACCATTGATTGAACTCCCATACTTAACTACCTCTCAAGACTTCCCATCATGCTTCAGCAAATACACATAAAAAAAAGAGAAACGCAGAGAAACCAAGTGACTGGCTCTACTGTGCCCCTACTCAAGTTTTCACCTCTGTCAAAGGCTGCTTCAGTAAATCTCAATATAATACAGGAACAGAAAGTGCTGAACAGACCGTGTTAAACACAGATCCTCACTAACTAACATGCCTTTGGTCAGTAATGTATTGACCAATTCTAATAAAATCCTATTTCCAGTACAAAAACTATTGCAAGGTTTACAGTCTTAATTTTGCAAAGAATACAAATAAATGTTTGAAATGTACAGCTGTTTAGTAATAGTCAATTTAATTTTACTTACAGATATTTTTTTAGGCAAACAAGCTACATTGTAAGCCACATGTACCATTCCTTATGCAGACACAGCCTAATAATTATTAGTAATATAAACTAATAATACATTATTACTGTAAGACACAAACATGTTGAAGCAGTCTATTAAGTCAAGCAGTTGACATTAATACAAAAACAACTCTTTCAGCAAGTCTTGTACCTGCACAAGGTACAAGCCCTGTACAAGCACACAGGGCTTTTTTCCTCATTGAAAGATTCAGGTATAACTTGTTTGTTATGAGATCATGCACACATAAATCACAATCATAATACAATCACACTTATGATTTCTCTCTTGTGTAATAACTGCACTAAATAGTAGCTGCCTTTGAAATGTTTTTCCTGGTGACAGTACAAGTCTTTCTGTTTGCTGGTCCTTCAGGCAGAAAAGCCAGTGAGGGGATGAACACAACTCACACAAAATTCCAGTTTTAAGTCACAAAGAAAACAAACTTTCATGATTTGGGGGTTTATTGGGGGGGGGATTATTTCCTATTAGCCATTTATGCAGACAGATTTTTTTTTTCAGAACAACAACTAAATGTGTTTAACTTTTAAAAGTTGAGCATAAAAGTCTCAGTTAATAGACAACACACACTAAAATGTGAGTCAGCAGTATCACTGCATTAAATAATTGCACTAGAGTTTTAATGCCTTGATCCTATGTTAAACCACTGGGGTCACAGAATTGCCTGGGAATCCTGAGGTCAGTGACAGTTCAGGGAAGGCTGAACATTTTTTCACTGCGTTAAAAAAGTCAAGCACTAAATCAGACTCAGAAGAATTAAAAGCTTCAAAATCAATATAATTGCATTGTCCTGGTAAGTCATGAAGAAACATAATGTTCTCCATGTCACAGCCACAAAACAAAGTGAATGACAACACAATACTCAGCTGACTATTAGTTAGTCCAAAAATTGTGCAATGTCTTTTTCCTGGTGGTGACTGTACAATTAACATGTTGACCATGTTCACTTAACATTAGATAAAACATCAAAATCTGTTTGACCAGTAGGTCCACACCTAACATTCTTCTGGTATTAGTGACAGCACAGGCTATTAGGCAAACAACAACCCACAGAAAGGGGATTGAAAATGTACACAGCTAATGTACTACAACTGAATTATCACTGAACTGCAATTCTGCCGTCAAGAACACTGATAGTTAGGGGAGGCTTTTAATTTCCCTAAATAACAAACTAATGTAGCAACAAGTTTATGGACTTTCCAAGCAAAGACACAGCTACCAAGATGCTTCTGGAACGGTGTGAAGTGTGTGGGAAGAGCATTTCTATGCAAACTCAGCTATTCTGTGAGGCACTTTTTTCAAAGTGAGGTTGGACCAGAAGACGAGGTGAACTCTAAAGCAAAGCAAGCTCTAAGTGTTTTGTTAAATATCTACTCTTCCCAACACTTTTAGGTATTAATCCAGTTTGGTCTTGAAACACACTCTCATACTTCAGAAAAAACAGAATCTAAAATAAAATCTTTGTGCTTAATTGGAAAAGGGAATGTTTTGAAATAATCAGATGAGTCCTACTCAGGAGCAGAAAATGCCAGAGGTTTGTGTTTCTAGCTTGCTTTACAGGAGCTGATCTAGAATGACAGATGCTACTCAACAATTTTTTTCTCCTGGTGCTTATTTCTCCAAGTGCTTTATATCATTACACACCATTGCAACCCCTTCCAGTTTATCTTATGCTGTAAAATGCTGCAAGCACATACCATACCAACTGAAACCTTTTCTATGAATCATTAAAATAACACTTTCATAGCCTCAAAAGGAGGATATTATCTTCAGCATCTACAATTAAAAATTAAATCACTGCACTGTTTCTACAGGGGAAAAAAGTGCAATTATACACATTTTTCAGATATAAAATGCCAGGTGGAAGAAACAAAGGCTGGATTGCTCTGGACTTTGTGTACATCATCTATCTGCCACTATTTTATGTGTACAAATGCATTCAACTACTTTGAGAGCAAGAGAACAGTCATACCCACAACCTCATGAATAAACTAGTGTCTAATTCACAAAACCACGTTGAAACTGCAGTAATCAGAGCCTTAACGGCAATGCACAATTTTCTTTTGGATGCAACTGGAAGTGGCATTACGATTTATGTTTTCCCTACTACTTCAGTATTTGAATACGAACTTTGTCGTGTAGGTCAGTTCAAAACCAGAGAAATGACATGAGAGCATTCCCTAAGAGAAGTAAACATAAAATTCTGCTTTTTACAGTAACATTAAGGAATTACAAACAAATTTTTAAAATTGCAAGCCAGACATCCTGATACACTCAACAAAGCGCTGTCTCTCAACCTTTGCTTTTCAATAGAATATAAAAACATCCACAGTTCTTTATTCTAGGGGAAAAGGGAACATAAATCTATAAAGGAAATAGGAGCTCAAAGATTCTGAAAACACTGAATCTAGTACTTAAATGCACAGATTTTGGAAACTATTAGCCCTCCACTCTACAAGAACCTGGCATGGAAACTACACCCAGCTATGACAGCTGATTACAAGATAAAACAGAAAACCATCCAGAAAATCTCCCTGGATAGCTCGGGGGATTAGCAGCGTTTTAATCAGTTTCTTTAACAAGTCAGTCTTTGGATGTCATTATTGCATGACAAGCTGCTGCAACACGTTTTCTGTGGGCGTCATCGCCATTCTTCTTGCACTTCATATAAATAGAACCATTCTTTCACTTAGCAAGGCGTTTTCTGCCCTCAGGGGTGTGTATTTTCTGCCCCTCAGGTACAGCCCTCAGGTGCTCGGCTGCGTGAGGGAAGCTCCAGTGCCAAGCCCGGCAGGAGCCGCGCTGTCCCGGCGCGGGCTCGGCACGGTCCCCTCAGCGGCTCTGGGGCGGCTCCGGGACACGGCCCATCGCCACCGGGATCCCCGCCTGTGCCCAGCGCTCCTGCCCGACGCCACGGAGCCGTCCCGCCCTGCTNTCGGCCCGGCACTCGCGGCTCGGCTCCCAAGGCAAACCGAGGTCTGGCGGCAGGTTGGTTACACTGAGTGTCTAGTTAATTTTTTCTCAATGAAAAACATAGGAGAAATTCAAGCATATTTAACGTCATTAAAGCATTTTCTCTTAGAAAAATACCCTTCACAATAATCTGAAAGGTCGTTTTACCCAAACTTTGCTGAAATACCAATAGATCATGTATTCAGATACAGTGAACAATGCCTGGTAAATTATACTACATAAGGCTGAACAATTTAACAGAAGTACATCAATAGTTGAAAGCATTTCCAAACCCTAGAAAACATGTCTTTTTCTCTTTCTAAAGGTCGTTGTTTGAACCACCCACCCGCAGTTCCAGGGAAAATCCAACTGCCCAAATGCATGAACAAGTTTTGCACATAGTTAGTGGTATCCAGTATGATTTTGAATACAAAAGTAAGTGCTTATGCTTTAGAATTATTACAATGTTAGTTGTAAAGGTTTGTCCATAAAATGAGTAACTCAGAGATAAGATTAAATGTCTTATCAGTAGGCACTTGCTAATTCACTGGCTGTTCTCTGTGCAGACACACACCTTGTAGAAACGTTCCTGGGGTGGGGGGGATAAAAGAATATATGAAGAAAACTATTCAGATGTAGATTTGGTGAGTCACAACTACTGCTGCTGTAACAGAGATCAATATTTATTTCTATGTAACACGGTACATAAGATGCATTATGATGAATGCCTGCCTTTCTGCACAGTACCTGTGTAGCACACTGTCTGGTACAATAAACAAAGCACCAGCTCTCCAGGGTTGTTTTTGAACCATTAGATATGCACTTACAAGTAGAGTTTGTAAGGCTATGTCAATTAGATCCATTATTTTAATAGGCAGACACATTTTCATCTATTTTGCCTTCATTTCTGAAATTTATTCCACTTACTGTAGGATGTGCTCTGCAGCCTTAGCAATGTTAACAATAGCTTTGTGTATCTGGAACAGTGAATATATTCTCAAAACTGTAGCACAGGCAGATGTAATTTAAGCATTTATTTGAGCAAATAAATCCCTTACAGTTGCTTAAAAATTGTCAGAAGGGACCCTTCATTCCAAGTTTCTTTCACTTAGTAATAAAAACAGACTTCCACTATATTCTCTATTTTGTCTTCATAAAAAGAAAAACCTAAACCTTAGAAGCTTGACTTCATACAAAGCCAAATGTGCTCTCAAGACTGATGTTTCCTTTCCATAGACTTTTAAAGGCACAACATGTTATACCAAGTCAGTCTATATTCTTTGAGCCAGGTGCTATTCCTAGGTAGTAAGACTGCTATTAAATAAACAACCCAACATCAGTTACAGGATTTTATTCCTCAAAGGAACATGTCAGCATTTCCAACTGACACAATTAATGAAATAGTCCTTTCACCATCCTTGTCACCCTTCTCTGGACCCTCTCAAGCAGCTCAACATCTTAAACTGGGGAGCCCAGAACTGGACACAGTACTCAAGATGTGGCCTGACCAGTGCCCAGTATACGGGGAGAATAACTTCTCTGGTCCTACAGGCCACACCATTCCATAATGTCTCCATACTACAACAAAAAAAGTACACTTTGAATGGTGATCTGAAAATTGTTTGAATAATTTTGGATGTAAGAGGACTTCACATTAGCTGGGCAAGTATCTGTAAAAACTGATACACAGTGACTCTGAACACAGACTAATTTGCCATGACACCATACAGTGCACTGTGCATTATGAGAGAAGTCTTTCTGTGTAACAATCTTGCAGAAGCGTCAACTTACTGTCTAAAGCACAGAACTGGCTCAGATTCCCCCTCCATTTTAACCACAAAACACATGATATGCTCAATGTATAAAATTAGGTTTATTGTAACTGGTTGGCATATTTCCCAGTTCGTGATGCAGTTCAGAACTTCTTTTCCATTGCTGTTGGCATGTCAATTCCAAGCAAAGGTGCAAACATTTGCACTGAAAATAGCAAAAAATCTGGTATTTCTCTCATGTTTTAAGCAGCAGACCTTATGCTAGAGAAACAGATGCCAAAGTAAGTGTCATAAGATAAAGATATGTATCAGAAGCTTCCTGACTGGCCTTTTACCATTTCCTGAAAGGTTTTCTCCTGTAATAAGGCAGTGTGGGCTACCCTAAGGAGAAGAGACACCTTTTAACTCTATAAACTGAATTAGGAGCCTGAAATACAGAAAAGAAGTAGACTTGAAGGATCCTGTTCCAAGCAGACCACACAGATAGGAATGTTGAAGTTGTGAAATCAGTCAGTAAGCCAAAAAGAAAACACGACTGGCTGACAGGTACTCTTGCCTGAAGGGAGAGGCTCACCTTCCAATCTTAGTTTCCAAGAACTGACTTTATATTAAGCAGCTCTTGGTAAAAAAAACAACAACAAAAAATCTTTTATTCAGGACCTTCCCTGGTCTCTTCCAACCGTGTTAATTCTGTGTGTAACTATTTCAGAGAAAAATGTTATTGTTTTAACAATCCATTTAGGCCAAAGCCAAATAGTATATTCTGTTTTAGAAAATGACAAAGCATAACTGGTATGAACCTTTAAAAATCTATAGCATTACAAGTGCAAGTTATTAATATTTTTGAATGTGGCTCTGAAGGTTAACTAGGTTTTAAAGCTTTGTGACTCTTTTTTTAATAGTGGACAACTCCGGGAGAAACCTTCTCATTTATAGTCACCATAGATTTCAGCCTAATAGTAGCCTTTAATATGTTGTATTTTGAATTTACTTGTAAAAAAATCTGATGTCTGTAACTCAAGTAAGACTGTACATTTGCCCCAGAATGTGTAACTTGCAGCAAATAATATGGATTTAAATTCAGCCATTGAAAATAGGATTTTATTTCGCTTGTGGGATGTCACAAGTCCATGAGTTCACTATTCTCTGACCAGGTTATTGAGATATTCCACACCGGGAGCATTTAATGTTTAATACCAAGTCTACTCATTTGAAGATATTTGCTATTCCACAGGCTTAGCAGAGTGATACATGGAAATTACACCACCAGCATCACACAGGGAGTGCAATATCCAGTTAGATCACAATCCAAACGTGATTCCCGTCGCCTGTCCCTGTGTGCTCCATCACCACAGTGCACTTGACATAGGCATGAGCAAATGCTTTAGAACGTTAATGTTTTCAGCTTTCCAGGCCTCTTCCCTCTTAGGGTTAGGAATCAGATGATGCAGTGGGATACACTGAAGAACAAACACCAATCAGGTGTCCAAGAACAGCAGTAGATTTATCCATGTGTCCTTGACTAAGGTCAAGTCTACCACAAGTTACAGTTAGCAGGCAACCTAGGGGCATTAAGTCAAAATTGGACTTCAGCTATCTTGACAGCTGAAAAATGGAATGAACTATTCAAAACATCAATTTCTGAATCAAAATTTTGAATCTAAAGCACAGCAATTTTGTAATTAAGACTAGTGTAAATTGAAAGGAGTTCAAATCCAACCATGTTTTCAAGATACAATTCATATTCTGGCTTACAAATTATTTTTTCTTGAATCTTTAACATCAGCCATGATTTCTTTTAATGCACCTAAACATTTCCTAACTGTACATTAACTCAGAGTACATTCCCTTCAGCTGAATCCAAATGAGTTAAACTACAACCCTATTAAAACTGTATAAACGAGAATTTAAGTTACAATATGTTATTACTTGATTTTGATTTCTGCATAATACACTAATGAAATGCTTCAAGGACAGAACCATATAGATTAAGAGCATGTACTGGCAAAATGCAGTATATGATGATAATACACATATATCCTGAATGCTTTAGGATATGCACTAAGGAACTTGCCTGAAGGGAAAAAAAATTGCACACACCACAACCATGTATTTTCTCATTATTGACAGACTAAATGAAGGGTAACAAATGGTTTTCCTCTTAGAGCACCTTCTGTGAGAGATCTCAATCACTAAATCTAATCACATCTTCTATGAAAACTGAAAGGATTAATACAGATTGAAGGAGACAGGCTAGGAATACTAGGGCACAGAAGACTGACTTTCTAAGGTCACATGCCAGAGGGCAGTTACAGGGTACCAATCTGTCCTAAGGATGGAAGCCAGGCTTTTTTCAGACACACTGATGATTATGCTCAGTCTCTCTTCCTGCTTCACTATAGACAAGAAGAATAAAGTAAAAAAATGCCCAAGTTGTGGAGTCCTGCCCTTGGAAGTGTGGAAATATGAAAATTAAATCGGTTTGCCAGTGACCTCTATAATCTTGCAAAATCCTTGTAGATATTTGTTTGTTGATTAGTTTACGTCAAGTCGTGGTGCCCATCTCCCTCACTCTGATTTGGATGCCTACCCTGGTAAACTCTACTTTTATTGTTATCCAACTTGAACACTGAAGCAATTATGCATTTTCACAATACACATAAAAAAGTCATCACTCAGACTCAAAAAAAAAAAAGAGAGATGGCACTGAGTTCTCCCATCCCCCCTTTAAATACTTCCCACTCACTGGAGAATTCAAGCAAAAATCCGTCCCACAGTGCACATTCCATCCCATTGGCATTCCCAGTGTTGGAGGCATTTCAGTTGTTTGGCACAGTGCATCATCAGGAATAAACACATCAAGTCAAACAGAGCTCAATCATTAGGTATAAAGTCCTGTTATTTCTGAGATACTCTGACACTGTCAGGGTAGTATCCTTACAATTACACTTAAAATTGTTTTGAGTGCTACTGGAAAATGGTCCCGCAGTGAGAACAACTTCTCACACACTCTGCAGGTTTCCCTTCTTGAGCCACACGTGTCATTAAAATGTTACTGATGAAAACAAGACTCTTCCTTCACCAAATTAATATTTCCTGATCTTTTTCTAGTGTGATAGTCCATGCCAGCACTCCTGTTATTCAGTAGTTCCAGAGGAAGATTTTCTCATAGCCAAAATGTTTATTACAGACTCTGCATGTTAACTCAGCAGAAGATTTGAAAAAGGTTTGTGAACACCTTTCAGGTGTATAGAAAATCTGCTGCAAAGTGCTTTCCACCTAGTTCTGTGAAAGCTGCAAACCAAATGAGCAAAAGCATCTCCAACAACTTCTTGATCAATGTTTACCACTCCTGAGGTTTTGCCAAAAGAAAATGGTAGGTTTCCCACAGGGGACCATCATGCATTACAGAGAATTCACAGCTGCATGTTCAGCACAAATTCATCCTGACAGAAATCTTGCATTCCACACATGATCATATTTTGGCAATCTGCAATTACCTTTAAAAAAAAAAAGTTCTGATGGTGAAATACAGTGCCAGTGTAACAAAGAAAAAAACATCAAATTCCTTGCCTTTCATTTGTACAGTACAGTGAGGATGGTAAGGCAAATTCATAAAATTCCTCTAAAACAGATGAAAACAATGAGGGAGTAATACACTAAAACTGTACTTCCAACCCAAACTTATTTTGTAACAAAAAGAGAGATTGATAGAACAGAGAGAGACAGACAATAATGAAATAATGAAAGACAGGAAATGGTTAAAGACAGTATAATTTAGTGTAAGGTCATTAGGATCAGCCAAATATAATGAATTTTCATTCCAACATAGAGTGTAATATTCTTACTAACTGATTTCACTAATTGAACTGATCCAATAGCTTAAAACAAGACAAAAAAATGGTGACAAAAGTCCCAGAAGTCACTCTTGAGGGAGAAAAGAAACACTTCCCCCAACTGCTCCTTTATTGCGCCGTTCTTTTGTATTTTCTTAAACTTTTCTTACACCTTTGAGTGAGAGGGAACATAAATTAACAACATTCATAGGTTTGCTCATGTATCTTTTTCTGGCAGTGGTTACAGTGGTTGCATGTGAGAGAGGAGAGTCTTGGAAAAGATCTCTTGGCAGCTGGGGGGTTTATTTCCTTCTGCCACATTTCCAGGTCACAGAATCA
>WEKX01006558.1:10076-23452 GCA_013390025.1 Pitta sordida
TTAAGACTATGACCTCTCGTCCTGTCCCCAGAGACCAGTAGTATTAAATGTCAGTGGAAACTCCATTCTGAAGAATGGATGCATACAGAAAGCAATAAAACTCTATAACCATACCCCAAACTAACCTAAATGCTACATTTCTCAAGTGACGGCAGATGTCCAGAGCTACCATTTTGGTGAAAGTGTCATGACAAGTATTAATTATAAAGATTACATTTTGTTATGCTGTCCTGATTACTTCCAAAGCTACTGTCATATAGCATATAACTCAAGCAACATTTATTAACTAAATTATTCATTAAAAATCATTGATCACTAAAAACATGATTGTTTTTTAATAACCATAGAATATTTCCAGTTGAAAAGGGCCCACAAGCATCACCAAGTCCAACTCCTGTCTGCTCAGGGCACCCCCCAATAACACTGTTTGTACTTGAAATTAATATTCCTTTTCGAACACAACACATCATACAATATAGTTAGATTTTTAAATAATCACTATTGCCATTAAATGTTTTCAATACATTAATCCACTAAAAATTTATTTATTTAATCTACCAGCATCAAACTCATGTGAAGCTTACCATTCCATAATTTAAGTTACGGTGAGGAACCTATTGAAATCAGATTTTGAATATGATTCTTGTCTTTCCCTCATGTCAGGTGATAATGGAAGAGCAGCAAGGTTGGCTTAGAGCAGCTATAAGCATCCTTTATAAAATTAAAAAATACTAACAGGCTAATGAAGATGCGCCACATCACTCAGTTTATTTGCTTGACATTTTATGAACAAGAAAGCTCAGCCAAATTAATTTCCAGCTCTATATGCTCTGATTTCTGACAATAGAGAGTGAGAGAGGAGACAGCGAAACCCAATTTTCTCAGAGAGAGTGTCTGTATTGATGAAACTTTTTTATAAGACCATACTCTAAACGGAAATACAGCTCTAGTAACATTCTCCTTTGAAGATGCTAAAACTTTTATTTCATTCTTGAAGTTTATAGCATAGAAATAGCTCATTATAAACTTATTTTCCTGGCAATTATGAGCGAAGTTGGTACTTGAAATGCTTCCCCTTCCAACTTCATTTTAGAAGTAATAGATTACTTCTATTACAATTAGTAATGATTAATGATTGTTACTTACAGATCAGGCAGAAAAGACTTGCATTACTAAGGCACTTTTACCAGGCTACTCCCCACTACCAATTTATCTGAACATGTCTTTTATACACTCCTTAGGCACCAAATTCGAGACCAGTATATTGACACTTTTATGCTACCATCACCAAGGCAAAGATTCATTTTCCCCAGCACAGTTTGTTGTTAAACTGTTTCTGTCACTATTTTGAATTTCAGTTTAAGAAAATCCCATAACCAAAGCAATTTTGTCATTAAAAGACTAAATACTTCTCCTGTAACTACTCTCTAGCATTTGAAAGGATGCCAGTATTATAATACTTAGAACACTGTAGTTCTGCAACAATTCTCAGCTCAAGGCAACCTGAGAACAGTTGTGACCTTTCATGACTTTGGAAAAAGTATGCTACATTTCTCTACTCCTCCCATCTATACTTTCAGAATGCCAAGTCACGCACTACGAAGTAAAAACCTAAAAAAGACTCTTGTTTCATTTTGGAGGTTTTTTGGAATATAGCTCAGTTCTTTGTACTTATCTTTTTACTGCAGATTCCATAGCTTGCAGCTTATTTCTTTCAAGGTGTTTGCTACATCTTGCTTCCCAATGAACATCCAGGGAAACACTAGATGCTATTTAAAAAAAAATAAATCATCCAACTCCTATCCTTCAGCTCCTTTGACTTCCACCCTTGTTTATATCTGCCAGATTACTTGTATATAATGTGGCTATTTTAAAGCCTTTACTCCTTCTTGCCACCTACAAGGAGGCATTCCTCCTTGCTCAGTTACACCACTCATTGACTTATGTTTCATACAGAGTGATATACCTGTATGAAGTCATACAGGACTTCATACTGAACATCTTCCCATCTGTCAAAATCTAACATACTTGACAGAGAATAATAGACTGTGAGTGATATGAAAGTGAAACCAGGAGCTTAAGAACATTAAATAGAAATGTATCTTATGCAAAAATTAAAACACAACTTATTGTAGACAAGCATTGAACGCACAAAAAAATTAAGCTGATTCAAAAAAATACAAATTCTGACAAAATACAGTAGTCATGTCTCCTATACCATGGAACTGTGGGTCTTGACCCTCTTCCGCAAAGCCCTTCGTCTGCATTGAGTGGCAGTTCATTAATATGCAAATTTGCCCTGCACCCTCACACCATCCCCTGGCACTGTTTTGGAACTGCCCTGCTGTGTGTTATGTTCATGTTGGTGCTTCCCGGTTCTGATGGCCACCCCACGCCGGAAAAAAACCCTTTTCCGCTTGGCCAGGGACACGGTGCGAGGAGCCACCTGCACCGCTATCCTGGTGTCTCTCTGGGTGAGTAGAGCCAGTCTCTCCATACTCAGGGTAGATGTGGTGTCTGGCCTCGGACACCAAGTCTGCCCTGAGAAGGTCTCGAACACTACGTCTAACCTGAGAATGTGTAAATCTTTCATAACTGCACAAAGCCTCCTTGCTTGGAGCTGAGCCACTGCAGGAGCAGTGCGCGCCTGGCTCAGCTCTGCCGTGGGCAGCTGCCCCGAGCAGGGCCAAAGAGTGGGAAGTGGCGGAGTTGCTATCGCGCCGTGGAGGGGGGGGGGAGGGAAGTGTCGGAGCCGCTGCCACAGCTGTGTGGGTTGATTTGCATATTCATGACGGCCTAATTGAATATTCATGCGTGCCAGGTCGCGCATGCACAGTTGCAAAAAGGGGCCTCTTAATTGCTGAAAAATCATGCTGCTAAGATGTGAAGCCGCAATATGGGGGGTGCGAAGTGGAAGAGGGCCGACTGTAAAACCAGCAAGGACTATTAAAAATATTAAGAAATAAAAATCCCACCTCTGGCTCAGTAAGACCTGAGCTGCAAATCCCACTGAACAGTGGGAAGAGAATCCAAGCACTGTTCTTGTATGCATCACCTGAAGCCAGTATCAGGCAGGAGTAGACACATCTCTGATTCCTACGTTAATAGAATGGTTTGGTTCACAAGGGACCTTTAAGGATCATTTAGTTCCAATCCCCAAGCCATGGGCAGGGCCATTTTCAACTAGATCAGGTCGCTCAAAGACCTATCCAACATCAAATTCAACACTTCCAGGGATGGGGTATCCATATTCTCTCTCTGGGAAATCTGCTCCACTCTCTCACCAGCCTCATGGTAAAAAAATTCTTCATTCCATCCAATCTAAATCTACTCTTTCAGCTTAAAACTGCTGCCCCTTGTGCTGTAACCACAGGCAGGACTTGCTAACAAGTCATTCTTAGACCCAGCCCTTTGTATACTGAAGGGCTGCAAGAAGGTTTCCCCAGAGTCTTCTCTTCACCAGTTTGAACAACCACAACTCTTTCAGCCTGTCTTCACATGAGATGTGTCCCAGCTCTCATTTTCATGGCCCTGCTCTGGACCTGCTGTAACAGTTCCATGTCTGTCTTCTCCTGAGGATGCCAACACTGGATATAATACTACAGATCGGTCCTCAAGGAGTGGGCACAGAGGGAGAGCATCACATCCCTTGAAGTGCTATTCTTATTTCCTTTCACGCAGCCCAGGATACAATTGGCTCTCTGGGCTGCAAGTATACATTGCCGCCACATATCCAGTTTTCCATATGCTATTATGCCCAAGTCTTTCTCCACAGAGCCGCTCTCAATCCATTACTTCACCACACAATTGATACTGGGGATTGCCCCATCCCAGCTGCAGGACTTTTCATTTGGCCTTCCTGAAGTACCAGAGATTCACACTGGACCACTTCTCAAGCCTGCCAAGGTCCTTCTGTAAGACACCCCTTCCCTCAAGCACATCAATGGCACCACTCATTTTGGTGCCATTTGCAAACTTGCTGAGAGTGCCCTTGATCCCACAATGTTATTAACAAAGCTGCTGACCAGTACTGGGTACTACAGACCCCTGATGGACATCACAGGCTACTGATCTCCATTTGGAAATTAAACCATTGATGGCAACTTTTCGAATGTGGCCATCCAGCCATCAAATAGTTCATCCATAAAATCCGTACCTCTCCAAGGCTACTGTGAGGAACTACGTCAAAGTCCTCATGTAAGTCATGGTACAGGCAGTAGGTAGACGATAATCAGCTGGCTTTCCTTTACCTACTAATACAGTCACCCTGTCATAGAAGGCCACTGGATTAGTCAGTCATGATCTGGCCTTTAGAAAGCCATGGTTGATGTAGATTTGGTACAACATGTTGTCTGTCTCTAAAAATCACCTCTGTCACCTGCATGTCTAACCCTTGCAGGAGGTGTGTTCCAGGATCTTACCAGACACAGAGATGAGTCTCACTGGTTGGTAGTTCTCTCCTTTTACTTTTTTAAAACCAGGTGTGATGTTTCCCTTTTTCCACTCACTATTCCTGAGCGACATGCATTTCATCTTGTGCATTTTATTCCTATTTAAAGAATCTGGTAACACATTTCAAACTCCTCTGCACACTTGGACCCAGAATGACAATGATACCTAAACAGCGTCTCCAATCTTTGAACAGCAAGTCCTAAAACTACTGACTGTCACACAAGAAGAGTTAATAAAGAGGGAAAAGGAAGAGAAAGCCTCAGAGACAGGTTGAAGCCAAATACAGACAAGTGGGAAAAGGCACAAGAAATCAGGAGACCTCAAGGCACCGACAAATTGCATAACTACTTATTGCACTGAAGAGAAATATCTGGTCAAAGAGGGAAATGCCTTAGTAACTCACATTAATACAAAGTATGAAACAGAAGGGCAAGCCTCACCACACTTTAAAATTACCTGAGTGAGAACACTCCGCATTGGATTTCATTGTCAATAATAACTGTTTTGGAGTCCACAACACATCCCTAAAAAAAGACTTAAAACTCTCCAGCTGTAGTAGCACCAGGCAACAGCCTGTTCCACCAAACAGAAGTCATTGCTCCAGGTTATTCTGGTGGATGAATTCCAATTCCCCATAATTCAGGCCCTGTCACCATTCATCTTAAAGAAAATGGCTTGAACTTGTGTTGCAAGGTGATGGAACCTGGAGACATGTCTAAAGCAACTAAAAAACCTTGGAACAAGTACACATACAATACAAGAAACATTTTTCACTATACTAAAACAAAAGCATCTCGTTCAATTCCGTATGGAATACCTCTACCTCATATAATAAAATTACTTCAAGATGTTTAATTAAGTTAGATAGGAATTTGATCTATTAGTTTTTTCCCCTCATAAAAAACAGGGAATTACTCTGAGGGACAAAAACCTCCAAAACTAGCCAACCAAACAAAACAATTTAGCCCACCAAAAGGAAACGATTTTATGAACTATGTATTTTTCCTAGAGTCATCTAGTACTAAGTTCCTTTCATGAAGTCACATCTATTGTTAGTTAACACATCTGGACAACTGGAAGAGCCTGAAAATAAACTTTAAAGAGGTAAAAGATACCATAAGTAGAGGATGGGGGCTGGGGATAGGAATCCTTTGAACTTCCATGTGCAACACTCACAGCAGAAACCTTGAAAAAATGCAGGGGTACTGTGCAGTACCTTGTCCGCAGGCTCATAGAAGCCAAGCTCAGGAGGTCCCCACCTATAACATTCCAGGCTACCCCACTTCCACAGGGAACCATGTATAAAACAACAATTCACACAGCACAGAAGAAATGCAGCTTAATTTGTAGAGAACTAGCTTGCCAAAAGGCCACCACAGGTACATCTTAAAGCAAGGCACGTATTTGTAGATCCCTGCATGTTCAGGTAAACACAGTTGCTTTTATGTAGTCTGGTTGTTTAGCTTTTAATTAAATAATTGTTTAAACATCTGGGCTTAAGGCTCAGAAACACCTTTTTTCTTCTTGCTGTCTTCTGTACATGTAATTACAGTCGGGTCTCCTATACCACGGTACCATGGGCCTTGACCCTTCTCTGTGAAGCCCTCTGTGCACGTTGACTTGCAGCTTATTAATATGTAAATTTGCCCTGCACCCTCACACGGCCCCCCGGTGCTCCAGCACTGTTTCAGAACTGCCCTGCTGTGTGTCGGTGTTCGTGTCGGTGCTTCCTGGCACCTGTGGCCACCCCATGCCAGGTAAAACCACTTTTCCACTTGGCAGGGGACATGGGTGCGGGGAGCTGCCCGTGCTGCTGTCCCAGTGTCTCTCCGGGTGGGCAGACGTGGTCTCTCCATACTCGGGGTATATGTGGTGTCTGGTCTTGGACACCACATCTAACCTGAGAATGTGTTAATCTTCCCGTGAGCCGAGGGAAGTGGGGCGGGTGGCGCTCAAGCTGAGCCCCTATGGGAGCAGCAAGCGCCTGACTTAACTCTGCCCCGAAACGCCCCAGCGCAGGGGCCTGCTCCAGCGAGCCGCCTCAAGCCACCCTGAGCCGCCCCTTGTGTGCCTGTCCGTCCTGGCTCGGCACCCTGAGGCAGAAAAATTTGCACATTCATGACTGCCTACTTTGAATATTCATGAGTTTCAGGTCACGCATGCGCAGTCCCGAAATGGGCCTCCTTAATCGCAGAAAAATCATACTGCTAAGACGTGGAACTGCAATATGGAGGGCGTGAAGTGGAAGACAGCCGAATGTAGGAAGAGAGCCAACACTACTCCTTTGACTGACACTTTGTACGCCTTAACAAAACTTCACAGAATCACAGAATGGTGTAAGGGACCTCTGGAAGGCATCTGAACCCACCATGCTGCTCAAGCAGAGCCACCTACAGAAAGTTGTCCAGGATCGTGTCCAGACAGCTTCATCTTTGAAGATATTCAGAAGAGTCCACAACTTCTCTGGGCAATTTGTGTCAGTACTCAGTCGTTCTAACAGTAAAAGAATAATTTTCCTCTGCATCATGGATACTGAAGGAGCTCTCCCTCATGCCAGGAACTGAAAGGATGCGAGAACTTCTCTGCCTTGTCCTGCTTTCTGACCACATGCAACACAGAAATCAAAGCACGACACTTACCAAGATCAGCGTTTGCACTTTTAACTGAAAGACACAACAATGCCTCCTCTCCCAAAGAACACATATATCTTGTTGGGTTTAGACTTTAAGTAACAAAGGTTATAAAAAGCATACCAAGATATAATATTTACTAAATGATTTCAGTATTTTTCTTTCCAATGTGAAATTATTCTCTTTTGGAATTTAGAATCCATTTGTTAAAACAAAAACCCAAACAGACAATAGAAAGTCAAAAAAACCCATAACCCCTGCCCCATTTCTCAAAATTGTTCTATAGCTTAACATTTGTATTACTAATACTACAGGGGGTTTTGCTTTACTAGTTAATTTACTACTGAAAAACTGAAAGAAAAAAAAAGTACCTAAATTACCTCACTGTGGAAATAACTAGTTCCACTACTCATAGAACAGAAATATGACACAAATACAAGAACAATTATTTATTGTGATTTTAAAAGTTTTTTTCCTAGAAACTCAACTGGTTTGATTGAAGAGGGGTGGTTGAAAGACAAATTAACTGTTTTTCCCCTAACCAAGTTAGAGCATCTCAATCAGTGCATGGGATAAGATCTTTACTCAGTCGTCTCCCTAACATTTTCTGGATATCCTCCATACGGCTTATTTCTAACACCTACTTCTATTGCTTATTTGTGGCAAATGATCCACTTCTGGAGAGTTCAACTTACTTTCAAGGCACTTCATACTAGCAAGCTCAGGTACTGCAGAAAAGAATGGAAATACCAGTCTGCACATACCAAGGTAACTGAGCAGTTTATTTTTTTCAAAAGGGTTTCTGTAACAATAACAACAAAAAAATTCAAAAAAACCCTAGTAAATCTGATGAAGTTAATAGCCCTGATCAAGTCAGCTTACTCATGTTAAAAGTTTAGACCTCAGTATGTTTGTAATTTGCTATTTCCTAACCAATGTTTCCTAGAAATTTTAATATAGCATTAAGGACTGCACATCATGCCCTTCAACTTTCCTTTCCAAGCTACCATGTCTCCCTTTCTCAAGAGTGTAGCATCAGGAAGTTTCACCTGACAGAAGCTGAGCTAAATAAGAGAAGGAAATTACGTATAACTGATCTCTTGGATTCACAAAATTTGTTCTTTCTCCAAAACCCCATGTCTTAGGGCAGAAATAGTACCTTATTGATTAAGGAAAGGAAAAAGATCAGAAGACGATTATAAGGGTGGAGCATGTCTCCTATGAGGAATGCTGACAGAAACGGGGTTGCCTAGTCTGGAGAAAAGAAGGCCCCAGGGAGACCTTAAAGCACCTCCCAGTACGTAGAGGGGCTGCAGGGAGCTGGACAGGGACTTTCTACAAGGGCATGTAGTGGTAAGACAGGGGGAATGGCCTTAATATGAAAGCAGGTAGGTTTAGATTAGACACAAAGAAGAGGGCTTTCTACAGTGAGGGTGGCAAAATACTAGAACAGGGTCCCCAGAGGTGGTTGGATACCCCATTCCTGGAAACATTCAAGGTCAGGTTAGATGGGGCTCTGAGCAACCTGATCTAGGTGAAGATGCCCCTAATCACTGCAAAGAGGTTGAACTAGATGACCTTTAAAGGTCCCTTTCAATCCAAACAATTCTATGATTCACTGCTGCCAGCATAAAATTAGCAGTGCTCCATAAGACCTGTCTGGAGCAGGGTAGAGGGGAATGGGCACGGTGAGGAGGAATTCGTTACAAAGCTCAAGTCTAGTCAACATACTCACACTGTATGACTAAGGCTTGGCTTGTCCCAGGCCATACTTGTGATTCATTCCCCTTCTTTCATCCTCAATTACAAACCTCAACCCCTTTATTTTCCAAAACACATCATATCTGAGCAGAGGTAAGGTCAATATAACCAAAAAAGATGATATTCAAGAGTCATTTGCCCTAGTATCTGCTAGTGTGTACTAAACACTTGTACACCATTAGTAAGCGGGGCAAAAACCCTGCATGCAGAAAGGCTCTTCCTGCACCCCCAAATCTAGGCTGTTCACAAAGCAGGCTTCCTGTCAAGAGTCCCCTACCAAACTAGAGACTTCTGTCTAATAAAGGTAGTCAACCAGCACCCTCCCATCAAGGAAAAAAAAATGTTACAAGGCAAGATGTAGCAGCTGGTCAGCTCCTGCTAACAAAACCTTCTCTTTGAACCACTACTAAATGCAAGGTCAAGATTTTAGTTTGGTTACCCAGATTATAATTTCCGTGACACTCCTCAAACAAGCCAGGTTTAGTGCATCTACCTGAGCTCTTAGTATTTCAACACGGCACGAAGTGCTGAAAAGTACCATAGGAGATGAAATTCTCTCAATGATGCCTAATCATTGGCAAATTTCTTATTATCAAATTATATTTTATCTCCTAAAAAATATTTCAATAAAAGAGCACAATCCTTTGCCCAGAGTAAACATTTCTCATTTTAACATGTGATTATAATAAACCAAACCATTTAAGAGCCAATATGATACTAATGTTTGCTTATGCCAGTAGGTAAACATGAGTTTTTTTCTTATAGCTTTATACTAAAAAACTGTGCCTAGTCAGGCTGTTGTTAAGACAAGAGTTTATTGTAAGTACTACAAGAGAAGACTTTTACTTGTACGACAAGCTCAAGCTTATGTAAGCAGTTAGCAAGCTGGCAAAGAGAACCCCTACCTAAATCAAATTTTATCTGAAACACTTTAAGTTGGCAAATTTTACATATAGAATTGCCCTTGTGGGACACTGCAGAGACCTTGCATAGAATTTCCTGTAGAACTGAGCTCAGTTATTCATCCTAGGGCCGTTTAATAGCTCCTTCCCCAACTATTAGACCAACATAACCAAACAGGCATTTCCTAATACGTATCAAAAGTTCATCAGCAAGTACGTACTGAGGTACAGTTACCAGTTGTTTTTACTTTTTTTTAAAGACAAGTCAGAGAAATTATGCTGTGCATGAACACACCCAATTCAGCTTAATCTCTTTGCAGAATTCAAACTTTTAAGGCAACGGTTTTATGAGCTAGTGCAGAATGTATTGAATAGTGCCATACAAATACATGCCAGGACACAAGGTACTCCGGTTCACACATCATCACTTTTCTCATTCTGCATCCCCCATACAGAGATTAGGAATACACACATACTGCCTGGTTGGAAAAAGCTTCTTCTTGTTGTTTTTAAAACATATTCATGCCCTAACAGTCTCGTGTTGCCTTCTGGAGCCTACGAGTCTTTAGCAAGATGGAGGACTGAATCATTTAAGTATAGGTTATCAAATACAAACAGTTCCATTTGAATTAGCTCAGTGTTGAGGAAAAATTTCAGCAACTTTATAATCTGAATTTTAGTGATAAATGTAAGATATTTCCTCACAGTTAAGCGTTTAATGTTTATTACAGAAAATTCTGAAAAAAGTGTTAATATAAACCCATCTGGTATTCCTGCAATAGTTCAAAAGACCACACAAAACCACAACCAACCCACCAGAAACAAAACAAAAACTCAAACCCAAAACTTTGTCAGACTACTCACCTGCAACGCTGGTAATGGTAACAGGAACTCCTTGAACTTGAACACCTGCAGCACTCAGGTTGGCAACACTTACTGTTTGAAGATTAGGTACTGAAGCAAGCTGTGCAGCATTCAGAGTGATGGGGGTACCAGCAACAGCCACGGGAGCAATCTGGGCAATGGTTGTGCCACCACTTGAAGACACGGGGGTAATGGTTAGTTGTTGGGGTAATCCAGCATTTTGAACTTGAAGATTTGAAAGACTTTGCAGATTCTGAACCTGCACAGTTTGCCAGCTGATCTGTCCGGATGGTGTTAAAGTCGGAGCCCTGATGAGCACCTGAGTTGGGCTCACTGCCTGCAGCTGAACGTTCTGCAAAGGCTGCTGCTGGATGGTCTGAATAGTCTGCCCTGACTGGAGCTGAAAAGACTGTGGAGGAATGGTCTGAATAATCTGCCCTTGAGGCTGCTGAATCTGTATCTGCTGCAGAATAGGCTGACCTACGATTTGGACCTGCTGAAGGGAACCTGACTGATCCTGGACACTCTGTAGCCCATTGGACTGAAGCTGATTTGAGCTCTGGGCTTCTGAGTCTGTAGCAGTTGTTTGAGGTTCTTCAGTGGCCTGCTCTGAACTGCTGCCTGCTGTGCTTGTGTACTGGCCTGTTTCTGCAGAGCTTACCAGTGTGTCACTGCTAGTCAGAGATGTTGAGGCAGTGGTGGTGGCAGTGGAAGATGAGGAAGGAGACTCTGGCATGGTAGTACCAGAGGCAGAAGTGACAGGTGTAGATGCCAGCTGATTTCCATTGGAAACTCCACTCTCAGTGGACGGGCCAACTTGCCCCGAACTTCCTCCAGCGGCAACATTATTAATCACTGGTAACGCCAGGGTTACCCCACCAATGTTTATAGGTAATGTTGTTACAACTTGTGCCTGAGTACCGGGAATAGTTTGCAGTTGCAGTGGTATGGAAACACCAGGCCTAATTTGGACCGGAACTGTCTGATTTGCTAGGTTTTGGGCAATCACATTCCCCGAAGCTGTCCTGTTTGCAGTCGTGAGGATAGCTTGATTATTCCCTGCAGGAATAAGCTGGATTTGACCCTGTATGTCTTGTAGACCAGTAGCGTTAGATGGATTGATTTGACCTTCTGTTGACTGAATCTGTGGGATCACTTGGTATTGGACACTACCACTCGGATTTTGTACTTGAATGACCTGGAATTGTCCAGGGGTTGTTGAAGAAGAATTGCCCGATTTGGTTTTTGAAGGAGATGTACTTCCATTGTTACTGCTGGAGGGACTTGCTGCACTTGGGGGAACAGAAGATCCTTGTTGCGCAACATTATTTTCTTTAGATGCAGAAGGAGCAGCAGCAACAAGCTGCCAAGCATTTCCAGCAAGCTGAGTTGTTACCAATTCCAACTGCTGTGGCTGATTCTGAAGCTGCACCAAACCTTGATTTGGGTCTATTATAATCTGTTGCTGCCCAGTTCCTTGATTCTCACCAGGAGTTCCTATTTTGCTGCAAGTAGCTGCTAGCAAAGCGAGAGGTGAAGGCTGAGAATCCTGTCCATAAAGGTAAAAAACAGAATGGATTCAGAAGAGCATGAGTATGAACCATTAGAAGTGAGCATTCAGGTTTGCACAGGAAGAGGAAAAAACCAAAAGTGTTTCTGCATAGAGACCAATGATACAGCTCTGAATGAGAAAGTATGAATTGCTGTAAAAAATATTTAAACATAAAGTCCTTAAAATTCCTTAACTGTCAGTGAATATATGAAAGCTAGAACGTCAACTGCATCCTCAATTCAATCTTTCCCCCTCCCTAAAATAAACACAAAATTAAAAAATGTTTCTATTATATCTAAAGCAGCTGATCACTGCAAAATACAACCAAATAAACATGTCCAGGCAGTAAAAACATTGCACCCAACTGTGTTTCATCCAACCCGGAGAAAGATGCCCAGAGCAGGAAATGCTGTTAGTTGAATACGTATTTCGTTTTAAATGCTAATAGTTTGGGTACTTCCCAGTTCGGGTGTGTGTTCTTTACCTGTGAGCCTCCAGTTTTCCCTTTTTTATTATTATTGTTGTTATTCTCTGCCTCGGGAGATTTCTCTCCCTCTGTGGGCATAGTTTCCTCCTTCTTTTGATCTGCAAAAATATCAAGTGTAACAGGTTAATTATTCACCTTCATTTATACAATAACAAAAGCTACGAGCATATCCTTTTCGGTTCTCAGCTTGTCGCCTTTGCCTCTTCATAAAAACAACAGTACAAATCATTATTACAAAAGAACGAATCCTAAGAAACGTGGTTTGAAACCCAACCCATGGGGGCTGGAGAGTTAACACCCAAAAAGGGGAGGTTTGGTTTCCTCTCCCAGAGACAGCAGGAAAAAACCACCCACAACCCTCCTCCTCCTCCTGCCCCCTAAAGCATCGGCGGCCACTCAGTGGCCGCCGATGCTTTAGGGGGCAGGAGGAGGGTTGTGCATGGGAGGGAAAGAGGGAGGAAAAGAGGAATGAAGGAGGGAAGGATGAGCACAGGAGGGAGGGTTCGCGAATAAAGGGGGAATGGAGAAGGGAGGTACGGAGGAGGCAAGCCGGAGGGGTAGGCAGGAGAGGAAGAGAAGAAAGGGGGCATAAGAGGAAGCGGCACGGATGGGTGGAGGGGCAGCGAGAGAAGAGCGGGGTAAGAAAGGGGACAAGCAGGGAAGAAAAGGGGGAACCCTGGAGGGCGGGATAGAGGGGCGATGAAGGGTGGAGGGAGGAGCGGAGAGAG
>WEKX01006558.1:23551-74288 GCA_013390025.1 Pitta sordida
CCCTCAGCCCCGGGTCCCGCCGCGGACCGAGCCGGGCGTCCCAGCCAGTCCCGCGCGGGGGTGGGCGGAGCTGCGCGCGGCCGTCGGCCAATCCGAGGGCACCCGCTCATAACTGACAGCGCGCGGGAAACCCCTGGACAGCCGCTGCTGCTGAGGCGCGGCCCCGGCTCTCCATGGAGCGGGGAGGGAACACTCCTATGGTTTCCGTATGGAAGCCAGGCCTTATTGTCTCTCCTGCTACGCTACTCCTACGTAATAGACTCCCGAGCCGGCTCCCTGCCTGCGGGCCGGCTCAGCCGGGCAAGGGAAGGGCGGCGCGGGGGGATCGGTTCCACACCTGCTGTGTGGAGGCGGGAGCGGCCTCCTGGCCCCCCATTGGTTCGGCTGCGGAGGGGTCCCGCGCAGCACGCCGGGATATGTAGTTCTGGCGGAGAGGCTGTGGCGCATGCGCAGCGGGGAGGCCCCGTGTCCGGCAGGTGCTGCAGGCGGGGCCGGGGCGGCGGGGCCGGGACACACGCTGCCCTCAGCCTCGCCTCCATGCGGACGTACAGAGAGGGAGTCAGTCCGCAGGAGCCTGTGGTGGGCTAGGTTGGCTGTCGTTGGGTTAAATCCGGAGGAATTGCGATTGTGCTGTTGGTCCGCGATGTTTGTGCCGCTGTTCCCTGCGGGTCCGGCCCCGCTGTGCCTGACTGGTTTGGAGCGGCGGCTGGGCAGCATGGAGCTGGGTGCGGCTGTGGTGTGGTGCAAGAAATGGTGCATCAACAACAACCATCTCCCCGTGGCAGGGCCTGTTAACCCTGCTCAGATGTGGAAGTAAATTGATTGAAGTAGTGCACATGTGCAGCTCTGTCGGTTTAAATTTTCCATACCATGTACCCAAATTCTTTGCCAAGTAAACACAGAGTACCTATTAACCATGAAATCACCCGTCCCCACGATGGTTAGAGGGATGGAGCGCCTCTCCTACGAGGGAAGGCTGGGACAATTGGCTTTGTTCAGCCTGGAAAAGTGACAGCTTAAGGGTTAACCTATTTCCAGCCTTCCAGTACCTGAAGGGGGCCTACAAGAAAGATTGAGAGGGACTTTTTTTACAAGAGCCTAGGGTAGTGACAGAACAAGGGGGAATGGTCTCAAACTGAAAGAGACTTGGTTTAGATTGGCCATTAGGAAAAAAGCCTTACTGTGAGGGTTTTGAGGCACTGGAACAGGTTGCCCAGAGAAGTTGTGGATGCCCCATCCCTGGAAGTGTTCAAGGCCAGCCTGGATGGGGGTCTGAGCATCCTGTCCTAGTAGAAGGTGGGCCCCATTGCAGAACAGTTGGAACTAGATGATCTTTAATGTCCCTCCCAATGCAGGCCATTCTGTGGTTCTGTGATGAATCAGTGATAAAACCATTTCATTACCAGCTGTTCAACATTTTTATTCTTCAAAGGGATGAGGCAACCCTTAATCTCCACTTGCACTCCAGGCCTCTAGCACACCTTCGTGAAGGGAGGAAATGCAGAAGTACCATTGGGAAGTAAGAAAATGATCAGAAGTAAGCAGAGCCCAGGCTGCTTCCAGATGTTATACAGTCAGAATACAGGTCACAAGTAAAAAATGACTCTACAAATGCTGAAGAAATTGCGTTCAGATAAGCAAGTGGTAATATCTCACAGTTTGTAGCTCAGCTAAATATCACAGAATCAGTAAGGTTGGAAAAGACCATATAGAGATCATCAAGTCCAACCTATCACCTATTACCTAACCTAGCCAAACCTGTTACTTAACTATGGTATGGAATTGCTTCCTAGGCAGTGCCAGGGAATAGGAAGAGCAGGGCTACCTCAGCAGAGAGTTGACTGCCAAGGCAGGGCAGTGCCCTCGTGGTGAGTGTGCCATCCCTCACATCCAAGTATGGCTGAGCTAGTGGCAGAACCTGCAGACGGTCCATTGGTGATCAGATGGACAGGAGATGGGGCTACTTTCCCCACAGGAGGGCTGGGGCCAGGGCTGAGCTCCACCAGAGCTCCAGCCCCTGAGAAGTGGATGGGAGTCCTGGGTGAAGATGCTCAGGGCATCACGGCTTGCCTGTGTGCTCAGGGCTCTGGGAGGCAGAGGATGGAGCATCTCCTGAATGAGAGATTGGGTGAAGAACAGGCAAATGTACTATCAAGGTCACTCTTTTTTATTGAGAGATAAAAAGCTTTTAAAATTTCACTGGATTTCTGTCTGAGGCTGTAGGTACAGTGATTTTGAGAATTTGGCTCTAGCTTGCAAAGGGTGAAAACTCTCGGCTCAGGGAGTGATTGA
Source organism: Pitta sordida (assembly GCA_013390025.1). Classification (NCBI taxonomy): domain Eukaryota; kingdom Metazoa; phylum Chordata; class Aves; order Passeriformes; family Pittidae; genus Pitta; species Pitta sordida. The sequence goes on from WEKX01006558.1 coordinate 25,844, forward strand.
AGCGACAGATAAAAGATGGTGGTTGTGTAGGTGGTTTCAGTAAGGGCATCATGATTTTAATTTTTTATTTTTACCATCCACAGTTACTTGTATACCACCTACTCTTTCCCAGATTCCATATGTCTCTTGCTTAAATTCTTTCTACCAGCTTAAGCTTTCTGAGTCTGCTTCTTTCAGCATTGTTCCCACTTGAACCAGTACCTTCTCTCTGCACCCTGATACTGATTGTTCTCTGCAGACTTTTAGAGAAGTCAGCAATTGACTTATATGGCAATAGGATCAGATCTGAGGGTGTATGGAGTCCCAACTGCTGTGGAAATGTATGAAAGAAAAATATCAGAAAAAGGAAGAAATTGAGCAAAAAGGTTTCATCACTGCATTCTTTCAGGCTCAGAACTTTAAAAGTATGTTGTCACCCAGGAAAAGAGCGCAGCATGGAAATGTGTGGGTGAGCAGAGACCCACTGAAATGGGAGGTTCCTGGCAAGATGTATCTCAGGCATAGTATCACATGAGGGTGGCTGGTTTTTACAACAGCCCAAAATAAGAAAATTCACTTAGTGCTGAGTCTCTGCTGCTTGTCATCTCTGACAGTGTGCACATATTTTGTTTAACTACAAAGAACTTAGCTCCTTGGTTTGGCTTTTTAATTATCCTTTCTCTGTATCCATACATCCAATTTTGTCTCTCTGTTGTTTATTAGTTAAACATTTTGTTTCTATTATCCTGGTCTTCTCATTTTCTTTATTTTCTCCAACTTTTTCCTGTATGAGTAATTACTTTTCACGTGTTTATTTTCTATGTTCTTTCCTGGTTCTAATACCCACTCTTTTCTCCACCTTAAAAATGTTCTTTCACTTCAATTACCCACCTGTATTTTGTACTTTTCCTCCTCTTTTAAAGCTTTGAAACCATCTTGTATCATCTTCTGTGTCACTTCTGTCTTGCTGTCTAAACTGTGCTTAGCATTCATCGATTTTTTTATCTAATATGTTGACTAATGTTTTTGAACTTACTTTAGCATGGCTTACCAGAGCACAGTGAGGCTTGTAAGGCTGAAAAAGCTACACCCAAATATCTTTACAAATGGGGGGGGGGAAATAAAGATGCAGTGTGAAGGGGGAGGGAGAGACAGCTGTCTGCGTGCTCCGGTTTCATTGGTTAGCCTCTCTATTCTGCCAGCACTTACATAGGTTGCATTTGAACAGAGAAAGAGGAGAGACGGCCGGCAGCTGCAAACAGCAGAGACAGTGATGAGATGGTGGCTTCACAAAACTAAGTCCAGTTGTAGGATACTTCGTATTAGATTAAAAGTGCTGCAGCCCTTAGACACAAGGTGCTGAACTAGTATAATGCCACACCATTTGACTATTTATATAAATAAACATATGAAGGAGTGATTTTTATCTGGCAGGATTGTGTAAGATCAAGTACTAGATAACCATTTTTCTGAATGAAGCTTCTATGCCAGACCAAAGGCTGTTTTGCCAATTCTTTAATGCTCTCTTTGTGCCCTTGATGCTGCTTTGTCATGGAACCCAAATGTTTCCAAGAAATATATGCAGATTTGAGTGCGTACTTTTCCTCTTTTATTTCTGGTGGTTTTGTTAACTGTCTCACCTCCATTAACAGCAGCTTCGAAGAATTTGGAAAACACGCATCAACAACATCATGGGAACTTGAGGCATAATTCCTTCTGTAGCATCTTCTTTTTGCAAATGCATCAGCCTGGGGGACCTCAGAGAGTTCAGGACTGGATTAAGAATCCTGCCTTCTGGAAGACCTGTGGTAAAAATGAATGTTTCAGTTCTGTCTGCCATGGGCCTAACTTGTCCAAGCCTGAAACACAAGCTCCCCTTCCCTTCTACTGCATGTATGCCTGTTGCACCTGCTTTACACTCACCTGATATTCTCCTGGAATGTTCTCATGTCATAACTCTGGGACAGTCACTATGAAAAAACAAGTATATCTCAGGCACTGAACCAAGCACTTTTTCATGCTGGACAGAATTTCTGCGTGACTCTAGACAAGGGCCCATGCACTCCCCACCCTGTTACCACATTAGCTCTGAATACTGGATGACATTGTAAAAGCTTTTAGTTTAAGTTAGGAAAGTGAAATCCACCTGACATTACTCAAGATACCGGGCTTTATTCCTTGTCACAGTAAGGGTCACGTTACAGCTGCAATCCAAGACTTCATCATATCCAAGGACAAAGTATGGACATCTACTTCGGTATGGACATCTACTTCAGGGCATTTATTGATGAGCTTCCCATATTTTGCAAAAATTATGCTTTTCCAGCACTCAGTATCATGTCATCCAGATAAAGGTGATGTAGAATCAAGTCTGACAGAAAATCAATTATTTTACTTTCAAATGGACAAGCAAACACATCCAGCCACCACTTGAGAGTAACTTAAGCAGTAATTGAAAATATTTTAGTGGAGATCGCCAGTGGATGAGCTCATGAGCTTGGCTGTTGTGGTGCAGGCACAGTTCCCAGTGGTTGATGGGTCAGTCTGTTGATCTCAGTGTGCTGAGAACTTGTGGGATCATAGTCTGCTTCTGTCAGGATGGCCAACAGAGAGCTGTGCCACACCCAGACATCATGCACCTTGCTGTATCACCTAACACTGGCTTTGTCTTTCATGGTTAGTTATAATCCCTTGCAACATAATTCCTCCTTCCATTTGATCTAGAGCAAGGAGATCTGAATATGTGGATGTTGTGGTTTAATCCCAGCCAGCAACTGAGTACCACACAGCCACTCGCTCACTACCCCATGGCCATGGTGGCATGGGAAAGAGAATCAGAAAAAGATAAAACCCATGGGTTGAGATAAGAACAGTTCAATAATTAAAATTTAATAATAACAACAATAATAATGGAGAAGAAAAGATTGGCAACAAAAAGAGAGAGCAAGATCAAGACCAAGAAAGACAAACCATGCACATTACAATTGCTCACCACCTGCTGACCAATAGTCAGGCCAGCCCTGACCAGCAATTGTCCCCTCCTATGAACTTCCTCCAGTTTATATACTGAGCATGACATTCTATGGTATGGAATACCCCTTTGGCTAGTTTGGGTCAGCTGTCCTGGCTGTGCTCCCTCCTGGCTTCTTCTGTACCTGCTTGCTAGCAAAGCTTGGGGTACTGGAAAGTCCTTAATTCAGAGAAAGCACTGCTCAGCAGCAACTAAAACATCCATGTGTTATCAACATTATTTTCTTACTAAATACAAACCTCACAGCACTGTACCAGCTACTAGGAAGAAAATTAAGTCTATCCCAGCTGAAACCAGGACAGGGGAGAGTTATTTTTTCACCTTCAGTGACCTTGATGCTGCTGAGGAAGTAAAAGTTGACTAGCACTTCCTATCAAAGTGGTTGGTGTTATTTCCTAAATACCCTTACTTGCTGTTCATTTTCCGGTCTCAACATGCTGCCAGAGCATTGAGCCAGGGGAATTTTGCTTTTGGTCTCCGCATGACTAGTTATTCTTCTCTACTTGTTCAACAACATCCTTACACAAGTCATCTCACCAAATAAGGGTTGAACTTATCACCATTAATATTGTACTTCCCATTCTAGAAGTCTCCTTTTGCTGCTGAGCTGCCCCACCTGCATTTGCAGAACTCTTCTCACAGCACCAGACATGATGCTCAAGGGGATCCTGCCATTGTCATCAGTGACAATATCTGACTACGCAGAAAGTCATGTCTGATGTAACCAGCTTTGCAGTCTCATTTTATGTGGCCCATTGTGTGCAGGAAACAACACTCAGGAAGTCTGCATGCATCTGCACTGCCACTGAAAGCACTGCAGCCCTGCCCAGATATGTGCTTCTTGTTCAGTTCATCTTCCAGACCTGGAGAAGCTCTGACGGCAGGTGTGGTGTTAGGTGCAGGGCGTTTTATATGAGGTTTTCTAAGTGGTCCAAATTAAATATGTGGTTCAAAGACAGAATCACAGAGTCATAGAATATACTGAGTTAGAAGGGACCCATCAGGATCATCAAATCCAGCTCCTGGACTCATGATCTCTCTCACCTATTCCCTGTGAAACCAGGCTAGCAGTTTAGAAAGTACCAGAAAGTGGGATGCAGTTCAACTGGGATACTACTTAACATGCCTGCAATACACAGGGTATCCTATACTCTCTGTGTTTTGCAATTTGTGATCCAAATTTTTTACATGGTACCAGTGACCCAGTTCTGCACAAATCTTGTATTAATAAATGTAAAACAAGCTGCATGAGCAATGTGTCATCAACAATGATGGTTCTTATTTGAGAAATCAATGAATATACCCAGTAATTAAATTCTACTGGTACCGCAGATGCAGAGGGGAATGGGAGGTAGATATTTCCTCCCTTACTCTAATAGAAAATAAAACTGACTAAACAAACACATTCCATAGTCTCAAATATATTTTCTAACCTTAATTCTTCAATACACATTTTACTTTAATGAAGTTTCTGAGGAGAGAGAACTGAGAATATAAGCCACAGACTTAGTTTTTATCTAGCTCCAAGTCTCAGTGCATTTTGTTGTAGAAAAGTGACCCTTGCAAAAGAAGTGCCCAAATAAGTGTCCAAATAGAAATAAACTTGTAGTAATAGGTAATTTCAAGTACCCAGCGATAGTGGCTCAAATACAACTGAAAGGTATAGCTAAGAGTTGCAAATTCTTGTTACCACAAATGACTGCTTTAAGCAGTGGGTGGCTTTGCTGTTGCACAAGAGATTTTGTCGTAAGTAACAAATGAGATCTGATTTAAGAAGTAATTACAGATGACTCTGTCACAATAGGTGCAAGATAGTGAAGATTAGTGTAGTGATCTTAACTGCAGAATGGGTGTCCAAAGGCATAAAGCTATGACAGCATAAGCAAAGTATTTAAGAAAAAGTAAATCTTTAAAATGAGCCAGGTAAATATTTAAGTATATCACAGTAGAATAGTTAAAATAACAAACATATTGCATTAGATAGTTTATTTCAGCAATAAATAAGACTACCATGAAGTGATGCCAGGAGGAAGTATCAAGAATAGTGACATCTGAATTCTGTAGCTGATGAATATATGAGGGGCTCTGTGAGGAAATGTAAAATTCAAGTGGTCAGAAATAAATCTAAAAGAAGATAAATATTTGGAATAAAAGGCCTGCAGGCATCAAGAGATGCATAAACTGTCTTGAGAGAATGGATCAAAGCCAGCAACAGATCTAACCTCTCTGCAGATGTTACTGCTTAAAAGGAGCAGACCACCAAGGCATGAATTTCTGAAAGGCAAGTCAGTGTCAGAAACTAGCATGAAAATATTTAGTATTAAAATAAAAAAATCTAATTTAAATTGCAAGTTTCTATTTCTTTGAGACAAAAGTAGCTAGAATGAAAATCCAGCTGGAGCTCATAATGTTTACATCTTTCTCCAAGGAATGAAAAATCTCTGATGAGTATTTTTCTGACCTCTTCTTAGAAAGATGATTGGTGGAGATTATACCTCAACTTTCGGTGACCTATTCCTGTCTGTAGCTATCCTTAGAGTTTGAAGGTTTTCCTGTTTTAGCCTAAACCTTTCCAGCTGCATTTAAAGCCAGCAGGGTTTTTATCCTACCTTCAGTGTCATGAAGCACATTCAGTGGAATCCCTGCTATGAGAATTTTCTACATATTGGGAGGTTGCTGTCATATCACCTCTGCACCTGTTGTCAGCTGTTATTTTTTAGAGCAATATTATTTCTCCCTTTTTCAATAATTCTCTATATTTTAAAAGTGTTTTTTTTTAAAAAAAACCCCACCTGTCTTTTTATACTACTGTATTATACATATTACACCAAACTTAGACTTCTGAAAGGTGAGTTAACAAGAGCAATTACTAACCTTGCATTGTGTATGATACATCTATTAAAATGTCCCAGGATGAATTTCTCTATTTTTTTCATCATCATTGTATTGTTGAGTCATATTCAATATGTGGTTTATGGTAACACCCAGGTCTCTTTCTACTGTTAGTATTCTCAATTTTGTATTTATGCATTTGAATTTTTTCTTGCCTCAATATAGTATTTGGCCCTTGTATTTATTGAGTTTCATCTTATTGATTACAGACCACTTCTCCCATTTATCAAGATAATTTAAAATTCTTACCCTTCAGCTCCCTTGCAGACCCTTTTCTTTTGCATCTTTTGAAGTGTGCTCTCCATTCCATCCACCAAGTCATAAGTGAAAATGTTGCATTGTATCTAATTTTGGCCAGAACTTGGCAGAATTCTACATTATATATCCTTTTTGTTTGAAAACAAAATAGTAGGAGTAGTTTCTACAACCTGTTGTGCACCTACTGTGTAGGAAGTTAGCCCAGAACAAAATATTTCTGTACACTGTTGATAAGAATGTCATGTACAATAGTACCCAAAGATTCCCTAAAGTCAACACATGTCACTTCTACTGCCTTTTTTTGCTACAGGCCAGATACTCTATTAAAGAAAGAAAACTAAGCAGATTAACAAAATTTTTTTGCAACCAATCTTTCCTGTCTGCTTCTTTTTCACTGACCCTCCAGATGCTTTTAAAGCGGCAATGTAATTTATTAAAGTATTGCTCCTAGTGTTGACTATGCTGACTGCTGATTTCTCCTTTCTTTCTGACGATGATGTTTTTTATTGAGACTACCTGTTGTTCAAGAATTCTTGAAAACAGTGATGGCAAAACAGTGTTATAAATGTTTTAATTTTAGAACCACTCCATGGAAAATTTCTGAGTCAAATATTTAGATACTGAGTGAATGTAAAATTTATGTCTCTGTGCTCAAAATTAATATTTGAGACTTGGTTTAATAAGAAGCGTATTAGGTAAACACTTTTAAAGACAAAATTTGCGAGACAGAAAAGAATAAAGTAAAATAACTTATCAGAAGGAAAATCATATGACCAGTTTTTTTGTATTCTTTTCCTTCTAAATACTGCCAAAAGTTATTAGAAGCTAATTAGATACATATTAATTTTATCTATTAAAACTACACTATAATAAATTTCTGATTCCTTGATTGCTTTCTTGAAATGTCAGTGGCAAAAGAAGTTAGAAAAGTGGAAAAATATGTTAGAATAGAGGTAGTAAGATGCAGAAATACAGAAATACACAGCATTAACACAAATCTGTCCCTTTTTTACTCTTTACCCACTCTTGTTCCTCCCCAAATCACCTAAACCTATCCCTTTTCCTGAGTTTGGTTCCTCCCCTAAACCTAATGTAGTGAACCCTGTACAATCTAAAACTGCTTTTCTCCTGCACTGAGTGATGTATCCCACCCCTGGGCAGCACCCCTGCTTGGTCTGAAAGGGGATCCAGCAATCTGCTTGCTCCCAGCACCTTGTCATGGTGGGTTTGTCACCTGGACACTCTGTCTCTGCTGGAACAGTCCAGGGAGGGGCCTGGATAAAGTGTTTGTTCTTTGGTGGTCCTTAGTTCAGGCTGTGCTGTGGCCAGCAGGACCAAGGCAATGATCATCCCCCTGTACTCAGCACTGGTGGGGCCTCACCTTGAATCCTGTGCTCAGTTTTGGGCCCCTCGCTGCAAGAAAGGCATTGAGGTGCTGGGGTGTGTCCAGAGAAGGGCAATGGAGCTGATAAAGGGTCTGGAGCGCAAGTCCTGTGAGGAGCAGCTGAGGGAGCTGGGGATGTTCAGCCTGGAGGAAAGGAGGCTCAGGGGGGATCTTATTGCTCTGTACAACTACTTGAAAGTAAGATGTGGCCAGATGGGATTTGACCTCTTTTCCCAGCTAACAAGGAACAGGACAAGAGGAAATGGCATCAAATATGCCAGGGAAGGTTTAGGTTAGTTCTTAAGAAAAATGTCTTTGCTGAAAGTGTTGCCAAGAATTTAAACAGTCTGCCTAAAGAAGTGCTTGAGTCACAATCCCTGGAAATATTTAAAAGACACTTAGCTGTGGTGCTTAAGGACATGGTTTAGTGGTTGGACTCAATGATTTTACAGTTCATTTCCAGCCTAAATGATTCTATCATTTGTGATTCTAGGTTCCTATGTGCCACTCTGTGTCCCTGCACTCCTCTGGGCTTGTGGAGTTGGGTCTTCAGTGGGCTGAAGGCCTCTGTTATGGGCCCGAGGGTAGCCTTACAGGGTAGAATTTGGGGCCCCCCCTCCTTCCACTGCCTGAGCGGCTTTATGGGTGTGTAGGTGAGCTTTATCACACAACTGAGCATAGAACAGGTCTTCTGCCACAGATGGAAGTCCAGATAATAATTTTAAAAAGTAAGAAACAGCCCCCTCTCCCCTCCCCCCCAACCACCAAATAGTTGTAACTTTTCAAATACAACTGATTTTTGTTAGTGAAGTTTAAATATCTCTGGAGGAAAGCACTTATTTGCTGTTGGCCTTGTAAATAGAGGTATCTCCATTTGATGCTATGGGTTGTGGGAAGTCCAATGTTTATTGGAATCTGTTATTTCTTCTTTTTACTGAAAAATGTCAACAAAAACCTTAGTGTTTTGGGGGGTTTTTTCTTTTTTTTTTGGTCTTGTTTTTTAGTTAAATTATGATAGAAATCTAAGAAGTGATTTCTATTTTTTGCGAAGACTTTCATTTAGATTGCCAATACTCACCTTCAAAGTGTTAAAAGTCACATTCTAAATCATAACAAAAGTCTTCTCTTTTCATCAAGTTTTAGTTATTATGTGAGAGAAAAAAAGGAAATTGCTTTTGAATACTCCTTGGAATTACATGGTGCTCAAACAAATTATTGCTAAGAAATTGGAGAATTCAAGCTTTTCTTCTTGGCCAAACTATGTGGTCATGAGCAGCTCTCCATCTGCCTCAGAAGAGCACCTTGATTCATAGCTATATGTTTAGATTTTTATTTTAGAGCACAGACACAGTTGCCTGACATCAAAGGCAGCTTTCTTAGGCTGCCAATTTATTGTACTTTGTTCTCTCAGTAGCTGCATGTTGCAATAAGCAGCTCACAGAAGTGTGCAGAACCAATCTGACACCATGCAGCCCATTCACATTAGTCTTCAGACAAAGAACTACAGAAGAGTTTTAATGTTGGAGTCATGTCTCCTGTAAGAGTGGGTAACAACTCTGAACTGGCTAGATGCATCAATACCCTTCTGCTACTCTGTAAGCTGAACAGGAAATCTAATTCATCTCATGTGGTTTCCTGCTGAAATGCATATTTGCAATGACAAATACATGAGCACTGCTAAATTCAGTTGCCAGATAGTGAAGATATACTTGGAGTTTTGTGTTTTTTATTTTTTATACAATGAAACATTAAACTTGATTAAAAAGTGAGTAAGTTCAACATGAAATATCATATAGGAATTGTTTTTCTCTTTACCTACCTGAAGAAAATATAATTAAAAGACAATTAAGAGAGAGACAGATAAGCTGTCTGGTTTAATGTGTATATTTTATGTACTAAAAAATGGAAGATATTCTCACTGGAGTGACATCTGCTCTGAAGCTTCACAAGGACACTACACAGCTCTGGAGTAAGCGCTGCTTGAGTGCTTAGTGGAGATGGCTGAAAAGTGTGCATGCAGAGCCAAACTCTTTGGGTACCATTTAGTCTCCCTCTGTGGGAATGTATAATTCAATCCCTAGGGAAAAGTAGAAGCAAAAAACAGGTGGACAGTGGCTGCTGAAATCAAACAGTGGTGCAGATGGAATATTTGACTATGAGAAGCAAAACTATCTTGTCAGTTTGACAACAAATTTTGCTGGTTCAAACAGAGACCTCAGCCTCTGAGGGGAATGACAGGGATAACCAAATTCAAACTTGACACTTTCTGTTTCAGGTGATCAGCATATACCTTGTGCAAAGTTCCTGCAGAGTCTCTCTGTAAAGCTGAGATGGCTGGCTATGGCCACAGTGAAGCAGGAAGCATCTCTAGAAACAGAAAACTGGCACACTGGAGCTTATGCCAGTTTGATCCCTTCTGCTGTACTGTATGAAAGGGTATATTGGGGATTCCTTATCTTCAACTCTTACTTTAAAATTATTCTTGTTTAGCCAGAGCTTGTAATTTCCCATAAATTGTAACAGAAATACTTCAGAAACATTCTACATTTATGGCGTCTCTCAGTTCCTGTCAATTGCTTGTTCCTGGCAATACTCCTCTCATAGTCAGAAAAGCCACGATCCTTCAAATCACAGTGGTCTATGCTGATCTCACTGGTCATTGCAGCACTAGTCATTAGCAAAGGCAGTGCTACAGTGACTAATTAAAGTCTCCTGTGTTTGGCATTTAGTTTTATATGTTGATGCACAACCATGCACTTACCTGCTCTGGATTCATATTCAGCTGTGTGGCTTCACAACTATCTTTAGCCAATTCAAGAAGGTGCTCTTCCAAAAAGAATGATTCTCCTTCTCACTCAGTTGTGTGTCACCATCAACTCCGTTGTGGTTGTACCAGCACTTGTGTGCCCATGCAGTGACTCAAGAGAAACTCACTCAACCCAACTGGAAAAAACAGCTAGCTCAGGAAGCCGTTTCAGCTACCTGTGCTGACAAAGCAGCACAGCCCCAACACAAAGAGAAGGTGAGATGATGTGGCCAGGTAGGGACTAGAATTGCAACTTTCAGCAGTAGTAGAGATCAGCTACAAGAGGTATGACACCATTCCTTCACCATGGGGTTAGCAGAATACCTCTACACATTCTCCTTGCTATCATGAGGCCTGTTCTGCTCTTCCTCCTTCATAATAGGCTCAGCCATGCTGTGAGACTGTGCTCCTATCACAGCTGGAAAGTGAGGCGTACCATGTTTGGATGCTTGGGCTGCCTTTGCTGGCACCATGACCCACATGAGAACCTTATGTTACTTTAACTTAGGTTTCGAGTCCAGACTCCACACATCTACATTGGTTTTCAACTTCAACTTGTGTATAGGGAGAAGTTGACTGATGTGCTAGGAGGAGAAACTTAAGTAGGAAGTGAAGACAGGAGAAGTTAGTCTGATTTTAGGACACAAGGGGCATAGCTTAATTTATACATAACAGACAAATAAGCCTAGAATGAAGAGTGTGTCACAAAGACTCTGCATGAGACATGATATACAATACATAAAATAAAATAAAATATACAGGGTATGTGGTGGCCTCATAGAATATTGGAGATGAGCCTAAAAGTACGCAAGAGGGATGAAACAATTACTGTTCTCAAAACATTTCTTGAAAGTTGATCCTGTCAACCATTTTGCTGATGTATTTACAAAAAGAGGCTAATGCTGCTTTAACTGGTACAACACAGTAACACTCCCCAGAGAGCTACACAAATAGCTGGTCTAGTGTCCTCTTTGGCCTTGCATTTTGCCATTTCTCTTTTGCCAAAAGCAGAACTGAGTGATCAGGCACTGCTATTTTACTTGTTTTATGAGTCTCACAGTATTCTATGAAGCTTCGCCAACCCTTAACCAGCACCACTGCTTCCCAGGCATGAATAGAACCCCTGATCTCCAGCATGAGAGATGAGGACACTCACCACTGTACTAAAGTGGATTTGTTGAGGAATTTCAGGATGCTTGTGCTAATAGCTGTGCTGCAGTTTGAAGAACCTGTCAAGGCTGTTAACCCAAGTGTCTGATCCTCAAATTCATCAGAAGAAAACTCAAAAACATGAAGAATGTGCCTGGCGTGTGATTTATTATCAGATACCAAACACATTCCAGAAAAATACCACTGAAATATCACTTTAGCATGAGCAAACCTGCCCTGCCTATAGAGCTTTTTAGCTTATGTTTATTATTATTATTATTATTATTATTATTATTATTGTGGCTTGGATGGGTTTACAGTGGACTGGATCAGGAGTTGGTTGGATAAGAGAGCTCAGAGAGTGGTGGTTAATGGTGCTGTGTGCGGCTGGAGGCCGGTCACTAGTGGGGTGCCTCAGGGTTCAGTGTTGGNCTACAAGTGATAGAACAAGAGGACACAGTCTTAACCTGTGTCAGGGGAGATTTAGACTGGACATTAGCAGGAACTTTTTCCCAGAGAGGGTGATCTCTCAGTGGAATGGGCTGCCCAAGGAGGTGGTGGAGTTACCGTCCCTAGAGGTGTTTAAGACAAGGTTGGATGATGTACTTGGTGGCATGACCTAGATATTAGGGTAGTGTGTTATAGGTAGGATGGTGTGTTGGTAGCAGGATGGCAACAGGTTAGGTAACAGGTTTGGCTAGGTTAGGTAATAGGTGATAGGTTGGACTTGATGACCTCTATGGTCTTTTCCAACCTTAGTGATTCTGTGATTCTGTGATTACTGACGGAACACACTAAAGGGTCAGCAGTGAGTGTAAGTGATCTCAGTGGCCCAGAAGCCTTACTCCACATGCCCTTCCTCCCTCTCTTCCTTATCCACACATTCCTGTCTCCTCAGGCACCCATCCTTCCTTCTTCCAGTTATAACAGGCTTTGCTGTAGGTTGGTGACTAAAAGTGGCTCTCAGAAAGACCTCATTAGCTCTGAAGATGACACGATGCAAGCATCAGGAGAGCATGGTTAGAGCTGGGGCAGAAAGGAAAGGTGGGAAGGCATGTGCATCATCTGTGGTGGGGTGTTAATTCAGCTGCCTAGAGCTTTGAAACCATCCTTTGAAGCTGAACAGTCTGTCTTGCAACCAAAGGCAGTGAAAATGCTTGTCAGTAAGGTTCTATAAAATGTGTTGCTACAATTACTAAAGTATGCAAAAACTGGGAGGTAATGTTATTCAAGTCTTCTTTAGCTGCAGATATACCACTGATAATAGAGTAATATGCAGTTGAAACATAATGGGAAATAGTTTGAGCTATTTATAGTATTTAATAATTTAATAGTACGGAGTGCACTGATTGTAGTAGTATTCATTTTTCTCTTTAATTTAATTATTACTTCTATTTCTTAATTAATAATGCAAGAGTGTATTTTTGTATAGCACTTTTTTCCTAATTCCCGTTTTGCACCAGGATTTAATCAAGATCTTTCTGTTGTTCATAAAAAATACATACATACTTGCATAAAACTTTCTGAAAAATTGTTTGAGATTCTACCCATTGTAATCTATGCGATCCCTGTGAGACTCATAAAGGGTATCTTATCACTAAATCTTTATTGCAGGCTGTGTAAGAGCCCTCTAATTTTTCACATGCTTGTTCTCACAACACTCAAATAAAACCAGAAAGTTTTATTTCTCCCACTACAGCTGGGATATAGAAGCACAGAGATGTTAAAGTCTGTGCTCAAAAATCATATTTAAGAGCATGGATCCCATTAGTTGACTTGCCTAGAGTGCTAAGAAAAGCTGTTGTGGAACAAGCACTAAACTTACATCTGACAAATCCAGGAGGATCTTCCTCACTACTGGACTTTCTTGCCTTACTAAGATAGCAATAAAGAGTTCTTTCAAAGCTGGGTTTAGAGTATTTTGTTGAGTGTGAAGAAAGTTTTTCATGTAAGGGGAGCTTTGAATGTAGGTCACAGGAGGGCAGAAGAATAAAAATAAGCTTTTATGACCAAAGAAAAATGGAAGAAAAAATATTATCCATGCATGACATCAAAACCAAGCTTAAATTAAGCCAGAAGAGAACAGACATTCCTCCAGAAAAAGGAAGGAGATATATTAGCTTAGCCAATATGATGATAGCCTGTGCACCTATTTGAAGTGTATAGCATGGGGAAAAAAAAAAGGAATCCATTTTAAGGTTAAGTATAAAATGTGAACAAATAGGATGCTGTTATCTTTGTGTTATGGGCTTGCTTTGCTCTATTCATGTTAAAATACATCCCAATGTTTCAGATAATTTATGAATATAATCATGGCTCTGAATTTTGTATCTCTCTTTTATATTAAATCAATTTGGTGAATTGATTCAGGTGGCAGGTGGCATAGACAGAATATGCTTTATTCAGATACACCTTGTTCTGGGAGTTTTAAGTGTCATTGATAACAGAAAACGAGTTCAGATCTGTGCATGCTCTTCCCCAGGCCTATATGTGATGTGCAGATACACACAGGGATATGTTGACATTGCTTATTGAGTATGGTCCGAAGGTTCAGCTCAAGGTCCAGGCTCAGGATACTCAGACATGCTGTCCATTGTCCAGAGAAGTCAGAATCACAGAATATGACAAGTTGGAAGGGACCCACAAGGATCATTGAGTCCAGCTCTTGGCCCTCCACAGGACCATCCCCAAGAGTCACACCTTGTGTATGTTTTCTGTTTTTAGTGGTGCCCAGTGGTTTCATCATCTCACCCTGCTTAAAGTAACTTCACCCTCCAAGTTGGTTTAATGGAAAAGGAAAGGTTTTTGTTTTGTTTTGTTTTTTTTTACCTAAGTCCATTAGAGTGAAGACAGGAAGGGGAGCTCCTGGGGGGACCATGGCCTAGTTGACTCACAGCGAGATGCTGACAATGGATAAACAATCATGAAAGTATTGTGTCAATATGATATTTATTATGGTGCTAAATTAACTAATCAAAAGTTTCAGAAATTGTTTGATCAGATTTATCCTGAAACAATTTATCTGGAGATACAATGATCCTCTGCATAGTCACAGTCCATAATGTGTGGGATCCGAATAGTCACTGTTGATTTTCCAGCCAGCTGTGGGACCTGGTGCATGCGCAGAACATGCAGAACCTCCCGCAAACCCAGTCTGCTCATGAATATGTAAATTGGTCCCAGCCAGGAGCCACCACGGCACGGCCAGGATGTGTTTACTGTAAATGTGTGTTTTTGCATGGCTGGAATTGAACTCCGCTGGGCTACAAGATGGGGTGACAGGGCTGCCATTGTGTGTGTCTGTATGTGAGAGCAGGAGGCAACTTCCCCCCTCCTGCAGGGGCTGGTGGGCCGGTGGCCGGCTACGCCGAGCCGCGGTGGGGACGGGTAGCCACCCGCGCCATGGCGGGACAGATCTGGAGAAGCTGCTGAAGCGGTTACGGGCAGATGGAACGGGGTCCCTCGGGGTGTCTGCATGGTTGGCATTGTTCTCTGCCAGGCTGCAGGAGAAATGCGTGTCTCTGTGCAGGAGCAGGAGGCACCTTCCCCCCCATCCCTGTGGTGCCCTTTGTGTGCGCACAGTCAGGCAGGTCCCATGGTCGGGGCCTGGCGGAGACCAGGGGCCATGCCTGCCACTCGCCCGGCACTTGCCCGGCTTGGCCGACGTGCGGCTGCTGCTCGGTGCCTGCCCCGGTGCTTGCCCCCTGCCTCAGTGCTCGCCTGCCTCGCCAGAGCGCAGCCAGACTACTGAGACAAACCCCGCTCTCAGGACCATCCTCCAGACCTTATTAGGGGAGGAGGTCTGGCTACGGGCGTGGCATACTGTATGATCACTGTATTCTAATGAAGACGTTTTACAGTAAGAAATGTCCTTTTTTCTTTCTCTTGTTCTTTTTTTTTTTTAAGTGAGAGTCTCCCACATTTCCTAACAGGTGATTTTTAACTCTCTGAGATTCTCTCAATGCACTCTTCGCACCAGCCTAAAAAGTTTTGAGGACTAAATGAGTCTTCTGCGAGCAGTCTCACTGCCTACTGTGGCAGAGTAAGCAACTACTAGGCTGTATCTCTAGTCCCTGGGTAATACCGAGACATACATAGCTGATGTTCAGAGCAACAATAAAATTGAAATTGCAAATGAGCAGAGCTGTTTTTCAGTGTTTTTAACTTCCATTCCACATAGAATGACATGGCTTCTTCCTTCCACCAGGTGTGCTAGAAACTGTGCCTTCTTTACCTCCTTCCGCTCCTAGCCTCTCATCACTGCTCAGGAAAAAGGCCTGTGTAACTACAGGCAGTTATAAAGGTCAAGAATACATCACTAAAGGCATGAAAACAAGCTAAAGTAGAGCCAAAATTACTTTGCTCAGACTGAAAAAGAGAAAGTTTTGAGGTAACCTAATTGTAGTCTTCCAGTACCTGAAGGGAGCCTACAAGAGAGATGGAGACTGTTTACAAGGGCATGTAGTGACAAGACAGGGGATGATGGATTAAAACTGAAAGAGAGGAGGTTTAGATTAGATAATAGAAAAAAAATCTTTACTGTGAGGGTGGTGAGGGACCGGAAGTTGTGGAGTCCCCATCTCTGGAAGTATTTAAAGGCAGGTTGGATGGAGCTCTTAGCAACCTGGTCCAGGAAAAGGTGTCCCAGCCCATGGAAGGAGGATGCAATTAGATGACCTTTAAGGTCCCTTCCAAGGCAAACCTATTCTATTCTATTCTATTCTATTCTATTCTATTCTATTCTATTCTATTCTATTCTATTCTATTCTATTCTATTCTATTCTATTCTATTCTATTCCGTGGAATGTGGTAGATTCCTCTCAGTGTTTAGGAGGCATCTGGACAATGCCTTTAATAAAATAGTTCAAGCTTTGGTCAGCCCTGAAGTGATCAGGTAGTTGGACTGGATGATTATGGTAGGTCCATTCCAACTGAAGTAGAAAATAAATAAAACAAAGCAACAGTTTAGAGCAGGTGATCATCTAAGTCTCCTCTGGCTGGCTGGGCCCTTGCACAATGGGCTGTGTAAAGAGGGCCTGCTCTGGTCAGCCCCTGAATGGAAGGCACAAGGAGGGGCTAAGTGTATAACTGGACATCTCTTCCAGATCCAAAAACTAATTTTGCATTTATTAAATACTGTTGAATAATGAGCAGTTTTATCTTTTGAAGGAAAGTAACAAGTAAGAGTTATTTAAAAGGATATTAAAGCTAGCAGGAAGTGCATGTTTCAAGAGACTGTAAGCAATGTCACTTGTGGCTGTCAGACACCTTGAATATGTGTGATTAGGTTTGAACAGGGAGAATGACAAGTCTGGCTTTTTAAATTAAAGAATTCAATGATTTGCCTTTTCAGGGCTGAAAAGATAGGATCCAGTACTTTGGCATTGAACAGGAGTTATTTTTCTGTGTTCTTTGTTGAAAGGAAGAGTGAATGAAGAGAGAATGACAAGCCCCAAAGCCAAATGCTTCTGTTAGCTTGCTGAGGTGGAAAAAAGAACAGTTGTTTTGAGGAAGAGGTAAGTTACAAGTATATCAGATTGCAAACAACACAAGAGGTGATTTTCTAACGACAGATAGCAAAGTCAAGTGACCAATGTTTTCTGGAAACATTATGTTTTTATTTTATGAGGCAGATGCTTCTAGAGAATATCAAAACCCCTTTCAACTACTTTTTCACTGGCTATAAAACCAACATCTAATCACAGACAGATTGAGCTAATCATGTTAAAAAAACAAGTCTCAATTCCTTGAGCTGCATTTAGTTTCAAATTTCACTGTTTGCATAAGGCATATATGAAGATGTCTTACTTTGCTCTAGTTTGCTGCATAAGTAACAATATGTTCAGAGTGAGTAGGCTTGTACAACTTTCTTGGAGCCTGTCTATGCCAGTCAGACCAAATGCTAAGCAGCAACAGAAGTCATAGGTGGCAGAAGCTGAAAGACGAGGAAGTGGTCAGAAGAGAATGAGGCACAGAAGAGCTGTGGGGATGCAGCCTTGCAAAACTCCCATGCAAATGCATTACAGGACTCTTAGTAACAATAGTCTGCCCTTGGGCTCTCCAGCTTTTCCCCAGCAAGGTAGTCTATCCAGCCTTTCCTTAGCCATAGTTCTGTACTTTTTACCACTGGAAGTACATCAGTGTGGCCTTGTGGCCAAGAAGGCCAGTGGTATCTTGGAGTGCAGTGGGAAGAGCATTGCCAGCAGGTCGAGGGAAGTGATCTTGTCTCTCTACTCAGCTCTGGTGAGGCTGCATCTGGAGTACCCCATCCATTTCTGGGCTCCTCAGTACAAGAGAGACAAGGAGCTCCTGGATAGGGCCTGGTGGAGGGCATTAAAGATAATTCACTGAAGCATCTCTCTTACAAGGCAAGGCTGAATGAGCTGGGCTTGTTCAGTCTCAAGAAGAGATGACTGAGAGTGGATCTCATCAATTGCTACAAGTATCTGAAAGGAGAGTGTCATGAGGATGGATCCAGGTTCTTCTCAGTGGTGCTGAACAATAGGATAAGAGGCAGTGGGCAGAAACTGATGCACAGGCAGCTCTACTAGAATATGAGGAAGAACTTCTTTTCTGTGACTGTGCACTGTAACAGATTTCCCAGAGAGGCTGTGAAGTTTCCCTCACTGGAGATATTCAAGAACTGTCCGAAACGGTGATATTCAAGAGCTCTATGGATGCAATCCTGTGCCATATGCTCTATGGCAGGGAAGTTGGACAAGATGACCCTGTGATCTCTTTCAGTCTGACCCATTCTGTAATTCTGCGTTTCTGTGAAAGGAAACCAAAACCTACCACCTTAAGTACCTAGAACCGGGACAACACCCCTTGGGAGGATGTACCCGGACGTTTTCACCTATTTCAGAGTGAAACCCTGTATCTCCCGCAGTAACTTCCAGATAGACCAAGAAAAGAGATTGAAGACAAGGAAACAATAGATTAGTCTTCTTTAACTGTATGATTGCGTAGAATATCAGAAAGTACGGATTTGGAATTACCATAGTCACAGCCACCATGTGGCCACAGATGAAAACAGCTCCTTTCCAACTCAGTTTTGCAAGAGTGTTGTCTCAGCTGAAAAAGGAGCTGATAAGCTGATGGCAAAACACAAAACATTTGGTCTACATAAATATATAATTTTAGCATAAGTACAATCTGGAAGAATATATGTCACAAACAGATGATGTATATATGAAAGAAGATGAATAATATTACTGAAAACATTTGTTTCCTCTGCAGAAGCTATCTCATAATTTTCTACATTTTTATGTGTTTTAGCAGCAAACACATTGCAAGAATTCTATTCTAAAATTATTATAATTATTGTTATTAAGCATCTTGGTTTGCATGCTCTCTTATGCTTGACAGTCCACCTCAAACACCTCTCCATAAATTTCATGAAGTTTTATTTCAATTTTTACCCCTCTATGCAAAATAAATTTTCCATTTATTCAAGTAAGAGAAAGAATATTCTTTCTTTTTAAGGGTTTAACCATTATTAACACTGTTTTTATTCAAGTAGAGCAAACTTGGCTAAAAGTAATGTAAAGGTGATGTTTTTATCAACCTCAGGTCTGTGCCGACCTTTGTACAGCACAACTGTATATAAAGCCAGAGGTTTAGATACTTGGGCCTTTCTTTTCTGTTATTTACTATGTGATAAATATTTGGGACAAGATCCTGACTAGCATGTGAAAAGATAGACATTAGCTATATAGCTGTGATTGATTGATTTAACTTACAAAAATTACTCAAGTGTGCTTTTAAAAATTTAGTAGCAATGGGGTTAATTTCTATAAGAAGTTTGTAGGAAAGATTATTTGTCTTAAAATTGCTGTGTAAATGTTATGTGTTATTTGACGACAAATCCATGAGATACTTAAAAAAATTCTAATGTCTTCTTCAAAGAGTTACTATCTTCTAGCAGCCTAGATCAAAGAGGGTTTTGACTGTAAATTTGGGGAAAAACAGTCACCAAAACTCACATGAATATCCTTTTCTTTGCTGAAAAATAATCTACTCAATGTGCTATTATGTTCTTGAGATTCAAGAATCCCACTTGGAAGATAATTTACTTTAAAGTAGAAACATTGATCCATTGCATAAAAGAGACCGCATTTTTAGATCCAGTCCTCCTTCCCATTATAATTTTAGTGTTTATTATTGGTACTACCAGTTTTACATAGGTTGGTTTTGTGGTAGAACCCCATATGCACATAATTTCTGGCAAAAATAGTTCCTGACAAAAATTGCAAAAATGGAGACCAGCCAAAGCAAGAGTGAAAATATCTTCTATGTACAGGCAGTAAGTGAGGAAAAGTGCCGGGTTCTTCACTTCGGCCATAACAACCCCATGCACCGCTACCGGCTGGGGGAGGAGTGGCTCGAGACTAGTGAAGTGGAGAGAGACTTAGGTGTACTGATTGATAGGAAACTCAATATGAGCCAGCAGTGTGCCCAGGTGGCTAAGAAGGCCAATGGCATCCTGGCCTGCATCAGGAACAGTGTGGTCAGTCGGTCCAGGGAGGTNNGGGTATTAGATGGTGAGTTGGACTAGATGATCCTTGTGGGTCCCTTCCAACTCATAATTTTCTGTGATTTTGTGATTCTGTGAAAGTGAGTCAGTCTGAAGAGGAACATTTAGGGAGAAAGGAAGGCAGTTCTACAAAAAAGATGATATTGTGGTGTCTAGAAATCCTTTTCTAGCACATCTGCAGCAGTGACTTGGTAGAAGAGAATGAGCAGCAACCATAATTGATAGCTTCCTAACCTTGGCTCTAGAAATAGATTGTAATTGCTCTAACATATACCCACCAGCAGACATCCCACCTGCTGAAGAGAGTCACAGCAGACCACCATTCCAGCACAAATAATGGAAGGATATATTACAGTATCACAGTATAGATAAGGCTGGAAAGGACCTTGAAGATCATCTAGTCCAACCTATAATCCAACTAACCTGTCCNGGACAATCTTACCTATCGTGGACAAAATTTCTCAATTTTCTACTAAAAGCACTCACATTCATTCACCCCATGACTCTCCGTCTTGGAATTACATACTATTCTAGTTTGGGACCTACAAGTATGTGAAGTTGTTATATTGGATCTGTGGTGAGTGTGTGAATACTTTTTAACCATTTATCTTCTCAAATTTTGATGACTCGCCTTTTCAGCTACAGTGTTAAGCGAACTAACCCATTAGAATTAGCATACTGAGATCATGAAGCAGTTCAACAGTGCATGAAGAAGGACTGATAATAGTGGGATGTTAGTACATGGATATTGAATTAGGTGTTCCAGGCTGTAGGAAGCAAAGAGAAACTATTGGTTTCTTCACTGATGCCCAGATTATTTGCTTTTTCTGTAACCTACCCGTTGTTATTCAGCTCTAAAGGCAAATGAATAAGCTGGCTTCCTTCAGGCTTTAGCAGGAGAGGATGACAACTTTTACCAACAACTGTCCCTCATAGGCTTAGAGGTCATGTTACTGATTAACAGCCCATATGTATTAGCTTCAGTTTAGTGACTTAAATTATTCTAGGTCTTTAGCATGCTTTTTAGACTTTAACTTTACTCAGATTACTTAATTTCCTATTAAAGCACTCTCTTCCAATATTGAGGTAAATATCATAATCCTGCTGAAAAATGATCCACTGATGTCAAGGTGACCTATGAACCCCTGGCTGTGAAGTGTAGCAGAAAAAAGATGGGAGAATGAATTAAGGCTGAAAAAACAATAGAAAGGCTTGCAAAGATGAAGAAGATATGAAAAGGATATGATGAAAATCTGTTACCTTTTTTTTCTCCCAGAAAATTCACAGTGTGTAGTAAACATGACCAGCATACTGGTAGACATGTCTAAGCACTGGCACTTTCCTCAGCATCCCGTGGAGGGAATTCTTTGAAGAAGCAGGAAGTTAATCAACTACCAGTTCTGTCATTGCTACAGGGAGAAAAGGGTTACAGACTGTATGTGTTACCGCTGCTTTTCAAAAGCCTAGTTGCAGCACAAAAGTCATACAGGTCCCTGGAACATCTGTCTCCGGCTGTGGCTAAACAGGTGGTAAGTAACTATGCTAACTGTATAACTGTCTGGTGTTGAATACTCTGTTACTTGATGTCCCCGTATGTACTAGGGAAAGTACAGCTATAGACATGTACATACTAGTTTGACAGCTGTAGAAGGTGGTTATTTTACCCCAGAAAGTTCTACATTGGGAGTATCTGGTTTATTTCAGGAGGTACTTAAGCATAGATCAGGAACTGAGCATCAGATTCCTTTTAGAAATAGAGACTACTGTGGGCCTTGGGGGATTTTTAGAAGCTACTTTTTAAAGATAACTGAGAGATTTTCTACCTTAAATTATGTGCGATCTGATTCAATACCCAGACAGGTCACAGACTTTATAATGAAATGAAGTGGGTTATTCCCTTCAAATCTTAGCCCAGCACAGTGAGGAGCACCATCAATTCCCATTAAATCCAATACCACCACAGTGGCAGTTGAGATCACTCCATTGAGAATTATCCCTCTTAAAGTAGATGAATGATAAGTTTAAACATGATGTTCATATAATCTATAGTACTTAGCAACACTGCAAATATGACCTTTTGAAATAATGTCTTCTTTCCTAAAGTGTCTGTATTCCTAGTGGCACTATTTAACAGTCTAGTAAAAGAAGTCTTATAATACGCCTGTAAAAGAAAGGTTTACAAAAAGAGTTTTAATGCACTTTGCCATAGGAAAATTTAGTGGTTGTGTACCTTCATGAGTTACGTATGGTGAAGATAGTATTTACAATGAGGATAGGAACTGAAATATATTAATAAGTAAATGAAAATTACTTATGTTGTCTTTTTGCAATTAATTTCTGTCATAAATCTGGAATGAGAGCCATATAAATTTCAACATGAAAACCTGAAATAAAAGATTAATAGTCTGGAATTGTGTACTGCTGTTGAATTGTAAGCATGTTTTTTTTTATCTTTAAATGTAATTACTGCAATTTCATTCAAATTCTGCATACATATATGATGAATGTGCCACCGGACAGTATTAAGAAAAAATAAATGGACTAACACATGTTGCAGTTTTTGGCACACAATGTTAGCTTTTCTGTAACAATTTAGATATAGGGGGATTCTAATTCAGGGATAAAATTTAGATTTCCTTTTAAATATAAATAATTGCAATATTTTTAATTAATTTTAATTTAAAAATAAATTAACTCATTAAAACAGTTTAATAGTTAAAATAAAGTAAAATACAATAATTATTATGATAATAAAATAAAGAAGATCACAAAAAGAGAGAAGAAGTAAAACTCAAGGACGACAAGTGATGCACAGCACAATTGCTCACCACAGGCTGATCAATGCCCAGCCCAGCCCTAAGCATCAATCGGGTCCTCCAACCCACCTCCTCCCAGTTTGTATACTAAGCATGATGTGGAACATCGCTTTGGGAGATATTCCCACTCTGGATCCAATTTTGGGCCAACTGTCTTGGCTGTGCTCCCTCACAGCTTCTTGTGCACCTCCTCACTGGCAGAGCATGGGAAACTGAAAAGTCCTTGACTTAGCATAAGCACTGCTGAGTAACAGCTAAACATCAGTGTGTTATCAACATTCTTCTCATACTATATCCAAAACACATCACTGTACCAGCTACTAGAAAGAAAATTAACTTTATCCCAGTGAAAACCAGGACATATGAACACATCACAGACTTAACCAATATTCAGAAATCAAGCCAAAGAAAAAAAAATCACAGATTCATTCTGATTTTTGAAAGGCTTAGACTTATGTTTTTCTTAGGGCTAAAATAACGCAATGAAGTGTGGCTATAAATAAATAGATAAACTGACAATAAATGGCTATAATGAGTTCACTGCATAGTTGAGTTTTACAGTTATTTTTACCCCTATAAGTCAGCACCAACATCTTCTACAGCCTCTAATACATAATTATATTTGTTCTCTAGGGCAGTTGGCTCAAAAAGAGTGGCTTTTTTTTAGGATAATACTATATAAAATAAAAGGTTATGCCATCACTTATTCAGAATGATATATCACAGAATCACAGAATCAGTAAGGTTGGAAAAGACCATAGAGATCATCAAGTCCAACCTATCACCTATTACCTAACCTAGCCAAACCTGTTACCTAACCTGTTGCCATCCTGATAATATATGATAATATATATATAATCCTGATAATATATGATAATATGATAATACACACCTAAGTAAAGATGAGTCAACATTTGGAAAAAGAAACATTCTTCATTAATATACATATTAAATCAAGTCTATAGGAGGGAAAAAGTGAGATTTTTATGGTGCTCTCTCTGATATGTAGATTGATTTTACAAGGGTAAAAATTGTATCTGTGCCTTGTCTTTGAACTCAGTAAATGCTCTCTGGGTCAGTTATCAAAGGAGAAGGGGACTTCTGCACAGTCATCTTACCAAAGAAATTATGGAGTTCTTCGAGGAGATGACATGATTTTCTGTACCCTAATGCCCACATCAATAACTTTAAATAGCATTTGCTTTTAAAGGGAATCCTATTACAAATGAACCTCTGGTCTAAAACTCAGATTCCATCTAATCTTTTAGTTGGTTTCGTTCCTTTGAGGCATTCTTGAATAGAAGCATTAGGTTCACTCAAGCTGAATAGCATTTCTTTAATGCCAGCAACCACAAAGAGCTTTTTGCTCAAGATCTTAGAAAATGATCTGGAATTTCAGATATTCTTTTGGAACTTTTTCAAATCTGTTGTTTTCTAGTGCTATGAAGTGTTCTCTTTTTTCTC
Source organism: Pitta sordida (assembly GCA_013390025.1). Taxonomy (NCBI): domain Eukaryota; kingdom Metazoa; phylum Chordata; class Aves; order Passeriformes; family Pittidae; genus Pitta; species Pitta sordida. The sequence goes on from WEKX01006558.1 coordinate 50,159, forward strand.
TACAAAAATAAACCCCCTTTTCTGCAGCTGTCCTTAGAGTCCCATTTTACACCTACTCTTTCAAATCACTAATAACCTGTAACTAAATGCCTGCCAAGCCCTATCCTTCATTGACAAGGAAGTTTCATGCATGGATGTGTGCACTTTCACAGAGAATCACGGAGAAGGAATGTTGGAATAGGTGCAAAGTGCTCATCTGGTCTGTCCTCCACCCATGTTTAGTGATATTTATAATATATGTGTTTTCATGTGCACTCTATTGGTGTACATTGTCCATGCCTAAGAATAAGTAGTCAGCCATTTGACACAAAATTAGCAAAACGGTTTATTTCTGCTCAGAGTTCTTTTTCTTTCGGAGTCTTACCTGCTAGAACATAAATTGTCTGACAGATAAGGGATTGTGTGAGTTTGTCTTCTGATTAAGTATTAAAAGGAATCCCATTGTGCATTCTTGGCTCTGCGTAGTTTGTTCTTGTAAGTCATTAAAAAGCAGAAGAGATATCAGTTCTCCCAGCTGATCATCACAATAAAATTGTGAGATGAAAAGTGATCTGATTTATAATTTTCAAATTAAAATGGAATACACATTTCCAAACCTGTATGCTAAGATGCACTCACTGACTTATTTTTGGGACTCTATCAAGTCATTCCAATACTGAATTTTTTAATAAAACCATGGCCAGGAAAATTGTTTGGGGAAAGAAACTCCAAAACCAGAATACACTCTAGAGTCCCTCTTCAGAGACAATTATACTCACTGCTACTTAAAAGTTTTCACCTTGTGACCTACAGAGTATTCCAAACAATCCTCTGAGACGAGGCTTCTCCAGTGTACCGTCTAGGTAAAAACACATCATGCCTTCTGTAAAACTCTGCCAATGTGTGCAGTTGATATTGTTACCGCATGATGGTTATGTGATCATGACTGAGGGATGTAAACAATGCAAGCAAAAGTAAATTACAGGTGAACTGTCTCTACACAGTTCTCAGTGGGAGGAAGGGAGGACTCAAAGACATTTCTATGCTAGCCAGAGATTTTAAAGTCCTCTTTCAGGATACAACTTTAAGGAAAAAAAACCCACCAAAACACACACACAAACAAACAAACATAAAAAAACCCAACCCAAAAGGATTGTCTATCAAAATCTCATTAAACAAACTATTTCCTCATTGCAAACAAAGAATAACAGGCAGGAAGTGTGGAATGTGTAGTGAGCAAAGAAAACATTTCCTGAGGGAAATTTCTCACATAAATCACCAGCACACATATTTGCCTTGTCTCCCGCTTAACGGGATGGGTAGCCCTACCCATATACTTTTTCCCGCTCTGAAAATATGTATTTTCTTGAACTCTTTTCCACCAAGAGCTGGGAACAGCCGCCCGTCCCACTGGTCGGGGGCGAAGACACTCTCCAGGGTCCTGGACAGAAGACATGTGTGGTGCTGCTGGCTGGGTCAGGACGTGGGACAAAGGCGTTGCTCCGACTTCTAAGCAAACGGTATCAGAAAGTAAGAAGCTTTCACTCCAAGTGTCCTCAACATGGTTCCTGCTTTTCTCATCAGTAAACAGAATTAGTAATTTGGGGGACCATATGGCTCATTTCTAATCAGTTTTATATTAGCACTTGTAAATGGGTTCTATTCCCACAAAAATACTTTATGAGATATGAATTGCACATAAGGAAAACTAGCCAAAGCGACTGTAACAAATAAAGATAGACAAAGCAGTGGACCTGCTCTGCTAATGTGTGAAATGGGAGTTCAAATTACAATTGGATAATTTAACAAAGAAAACAAGGTCACCCTCTCTCTCTGACTGAGGAAGTGAGTGGAGATTTGGGCATTAATGCACTAATGTTCTCCCCTGCACACCATATGGGAGACTGTCACTGTGTTTCTTCTCTACTCAAAAAGTTAATATAACTAGAAGAACCAATACTTGGCATATCCCAAGGCACATAAGCTCTTTCCCACATGATTGGTGATTGTGGATGTAAAAGTGAGTTGTGGGTGTAAAAGTGAGTTGTGGATATATCAGTGGCTGCTGCTCTGAAAATGAGATGAAACCTGCAAAATCAAAACAAAACCAAGCCCCCAAAATAAAACAAAAAACCCCCAACAAAAACAAACAAAAAAACCATGGACCCATTTAGGAAAATAAGTACCAAAATGATACAAAGAAAGAAAGTCAGTGGATGAAATACACTCTCATGCAGTTTGGTTATGTGTGATGCTAATTCTCCAAAGAGAGTCTCTTTTTTCAATTTCTGAATAAAAATTATATGGCCAGTATACTGTATCCTGTCTCCTCTTCTACTGATCTCTCCTGCCATCAACTTTGCTTAATTTGCTTGCGTGGTAAGGAAAATTGAAAAAGTAGGAATGTTATAGGTTCATGAAAGATACAATATGAGACAACATTGAGATGAATATTTATAATTCTGAAATGATCTTACTATGTTTTTGAATATACAAGGTGGGTTCTCCAGCTTCTTCTAGGCTAGTGTTTGGCTAGAACAATGGTTGAAAGACAAAATTAAGTACCTTTTTTAGCTTTGGACATAAAAATCTTGCTGTTCCAAACACCTTTGAATCCAGTTTTCCTGAAGACATTACCATCTCTTCTCTACCACCAGAGGTTCTTTGAGGAATATGAGCTCCCAGTGTGCCCGTGTGGGCAAGAAGGTCAATAGCATCCTGTTTGGTATTAGCAATGGTGTGACCAGAAGGACCAGGGCTGTGATTCTTCCTGGCACATTCGAGGTTGCACCTCAAATCAGACATTCTGTTTTGGACACTTCACTGCAAGAAAGACATTGAGGTGCTGGAGCATGTCCAGAGTAGCGCAACAGAGCTAGTGAAGGGGCTAGAGCTAAAGCCTTGGGGGAGCTGGCTGAGGGAGCTGGCCTTGTTCAGCTTGGAGAAATGGAGGCTCAGGAGAGACCTATCACTCTTTACAACTACCTGAAACGAGGGTGTAGCCGGGGGTGTTTGTGTGCGTGTCAGTCTGTTGTCCCAGGTAAAAAGAGACTGGATGAGAGGAGTTGAACCTGGACAGGTTTAAATTGGCTATTAGGAAAAACTTCTTCACTGAAAGGGCTGTCGAGCACCGAAACAGGTTGCTCAGGGAAGAGATGGAGTCACTGCCCCTGAAGGTGTTTAAAAAATGTGTAGGCATGCTGCTTAGATGTGTAATTTAGTGGTGGGCTTGGCAGTGCTGAGTTAATGGCTGGACTTGATCATCTTAAAGGTCTTTTCCAACCCCAATGAGTCTAGGTCACCAGTTGGGAAGCCTCATCAAGAGGGCTTTAAACTAGGATCGAAGGGGGAAGGGGATGGCACCAAAGCCTCTCAGAAGTGCATAATGGATTGTGTACCTGCTATGAAGATGAACCTACCAACCCAGCTGAGTTGTGTGTATTTTAACGCACGAAGTATGGGCAATAAGAAGGATGAGTTGGAAGCTTTGGTATACCAGGAAAGATATGACATAATTGCCATCACTGAAACATGGTGGGATGAGTCATATAACTGGTGTGCTGAGTTGGAGGGGTATGTACTATTTAGTAGAGATAGGCAAGGTAGAAGGGGTGGGGGGGTGACCCTGGGGGTATGACCCTCTACGTAGCCAAAGCATTGGATGTCAGGGAACTTGAGATCAGGGACGACAGAGTTGAGAGCCTATGGGTCCAGATCTCAGGGTTAGCTAACAAGATCGACACTGTGATTGGAGTGTGCTACAGACACATGGCTACATGGCACTCTGTGCCATCTTTGTATGGCATGCGCTGTGCCACTGGCCAATCATATTATACCACAACACAAGTAGTAGATCACATCTATCGTATTGTGTCACATGTAAGAGATTAAAGAGAAGAAGTCCTGCTTTCATTCCAATTCCATTTTAAAATCATCATTAATAGCCATGGGAAGTTACTGGGAAGCTATCGTCAAGCCGTATAATAAATTAACATATTAGAAGCACTGAGTATTCTGCATACACATCACACTTGCACTTTTCATAAATGTTCTTTTGTACACTGTAACACTTGTAGATAAATATGGATGTTCCTCTTGATACAGTTTATTTTCTAGTAGATCCCTTGGTCCTAGTCTTTTATCAAAAAAATCTTTCAGCTTTTGACTCTTGTTCTCATGGTCTCCTTTCAGCATAACACAAGGGTTGCCTAATACAAATTATATTCCATGCCCTGCATTGGGAATCTTGGACTGAATTAGTTTCTGGCAATACAGTGCTTGGCAGCGGGATAGGCATGGGTTAATCCAGAATGCTTTCCAGATGCACACCTGAATAGAAACATTCCAGACCTAAAGTGAGAAAAACCTGATTGAAAGAGAGTCATGTCTTGGTCAGCCAATGCTAACTCTCCATGTTTTCACTATGATTCTTATGAATGAGGCAAAACCTACATGAACTACTTTTTCTTTCTGCATGTAGCATGCTGTTTTTCAAAGTGACTCTTCATGTTAATCCTAAGCACATAAAAAAACACATTCAGAAGTTTTTAGAAATAAAAATGAGAACTGTGTTTGCAGCTCAGGTTGGGACACTGTATTTTCACTGTTATTTACTTTTATCCTTATAGACTGGAAAATGAAAACATTTAGAAATGGATCATTCTTATAACATTGCACATTCTGTTATGATCAGACTGCTGGAAGAAAAAAATATGAACAAGAGAACCTCATACTTCTTTTTCGCCCCCCTTATTCTTTAGGACATTTTCTTAAATATTACTTCCTATGAAATGTGGAGTAATCATAATTTCTGGTGGTATACTCTGTAGGACTAAAAATTGTTTTGTTCTAGATTTTGTTGATCTGGAACTCATTTATGACTTTACAGTTCATATGAATTGCAGCTATTCATGCATATGCATACACATACCTTAAAACAAAAAAACATATCTGTAAAAGTCCCCTGTAAAAGTCCCCTAAGTTCTTTTGCCAAGATAAACATACCCTTCAGTGCAAATTTGTGACAGTGGTGATACTACAGGTCAGAGTATGTAAAGTAGTGCTCATTATTCTGAAATTCTTCCCCAAAGACTATGACCTTCAGCGAAAATAAACAATATTTTGAAAGCAAAAGTAATGCAATTATTCATAGAGTGTTTTGGATTAGTTGGCAGAAAAGCAAATATTTCAGTTTCAGCTTGAAAATAAAGCCATTATTTAACTTTCAATGTGCAGTTCCCATAGTAAATTCATTTTTAATGGGATGGTGTACCTGGTTTGTACTTGGTAATTCAGCTATAAGAAGGCTGAGCTGTGCTCCATAAATCAATCTAAATGGTGTGCCATAAGACTGCAATGAATTTATGAGCTGCCTTAAAAAAAAAAAAAAGAAAAGAAAAAGAAAAAACCATAAGAGCATGTATTTAGTATTTTATGTCTTGTACAAAACACAAGTCAAACCTTTGACTCTAGAAATACAAGTATGGGAGATTTTAAAATCATAACATCTCATTTGAGTCCCCTGGAATCCTTTCTATTTAGTCTATCCCCAGCCTGAAACTGATCGTTGGGATCCTTTGCAAATTTACTAGAAGATCTGGCTCTGAGCCACTTCCTGGGAGTATTGCGAAAATAGCTTAAAGATAATGGGAAAGGGTAGCTATATATGTGACGACTCTGTCTCTCAGATCATTCATCTCATGGTTGACAGTAGGACCCCAGTTATATGACAATAGCCCCTCACAGAGACTTTGTCTTCTGTGTCTTAATGATGAACACAGTAGTCAGAATGAGGGGAAATATGTAGCAGCTTAAATAGTTGGAGTAATATTTTGCTAAATAACCATTCGTAACAAGTGATGATGTAAAAAATAAAGAAAATTAAAAAAACTTACATAGTTACTTAAATTCAAAATCAGGATGGCTTTTTTTGTACTGTCTATAGAAATAGTCTAAATTAAACTTCAAAGTTTTACAGTCTCTGAGATCCATGGAGTTTAGGACATTCCAGGGAGTGGTGATGAGACTGCTCATGGCAGTGTAGATCCGGCAGGGCCAATGTCAAGACAGCTCCGTTTCCCCATGCTTGGGCACCTCAATGTCTTCTTGTAGTGAAGGGCCCGAAACTGGGCACAGGATTTGATGTGAAACCTCACCAGTACCAAGGATGATCACTGCCCTGGTCCCACTGGCCACAGGCTGTTACAGACCAGGATGCTGTTGCCTTTTTAGATACCTTGGCAAGCTGTTGGCTCATGTTCAGCTGCTGCCCATCAGCATCTCAAGGTCCTTTTCCACCAGGCAGCATCCCAGCCACTCCTCTCCAAGCCTATAACATTGCTTGGGTTTGTTGTGACCAAAGTACAAGCCTCGGCCCTTGGCCTGGTTGAACCTCATGCAGTTGGCCTTGGCCCATCAATTCAGACTGTCCAGATCCCTTTGCAGAGCCTTCCTACCCTCCAACACATCAACACTCCCACCCAAGCCAGAATCATCTGCAAACTGACTCAGACTGACACTCAATCCCCTCATCCAGATACTTGATAAAGATCATGAACAGAACTGGCCAGAATATTGAACCCTGGGGAACATCATTTGTGTCCGTCCGCCAGCTGGATATAACTCCATTCACCACCACTCTCTGGACTCATATATTCAGCCTGTTGTTTACCTATGAAGCATATGCCCATCCACGCCATGAGCAGCCAGTTTCTCCAGGGAGATAATGTTTGAAATGGTGGCAAAGGTGTTACTAAAGTCCAGGGAGACACATCTACACCTTTCCCTCATCCACTGAGTGTGTTACCTTGTCATAGAAGGAGATCAGGTTATTCAAGCAGGAATTTTTAATATTTTTGGTGGCTAATATTGTGAACAGTACTGGTGGTGTAAGTGAATTTTAAATGAATCGGTATATTCAGGCTGACATACATGGGTTAGATTTGAAAGGGAAAAGTATCAAGTGAAGATAGTGATGCAAGACGGTTAAATATTCAAACCCCATTATTTGTATTTCCAATGACTGATTAATGAGTTAATATTTCAGTTTCCAGGATACAAAAGGATGTCTCCTTTTTTTTTTTTTTTTTAAAGCATCTGGATGGCAAATTTTGCTCTGTATCAAGATTAATCAGGATTGATCCACATTTTGCTTCCTCCATGTTTCTCACCTCCATATATTTTGATTCTGTTTCTCTCTAGAAAGCAAGAACCTAGAAGACATAATAATCCATCATGCTTAACCTTTCATGCAAAGTACTGAACACGTTTTAAATCATGTAGAAAATGTTGACAGGTATTTCAGCGAAATGAAATTTCCTTATTAAGAGCCACAGTTCATTTAGTTATTTAGCACAGTGAGAGGAAATCTAAAATACAAGAATCTGAAAATACACTACTGCTTCTGCTGTACACCTGAATTTGTATCATCAGTTCCTGAAAATTTAATGCTTTTCCATGGCTTTATATATTTAAAGATTTAACAGTGATTCTGAAGAAGCTCACTGTCTTAGAAATCAGAAGTATAAAGACAGAAAGGAATATGTTGTGTGGTGTGCATTGTGGGTTATCTACTGAGATAGAATAGAATAGAATAGAATAGAATAGAATAGAATAGAACAGAATAGAACAGAATACAATACAATACAATACAATGTTTCAATTAGGGAGAACCTACAATGAAGATCTAGTCCAACTGCCTTCAGATAGCCTTCAAATAATGAGACTGACTGTGTGACTTCATTCATGGCATGCAGAGTCTAGATGTAAAATCCTATTACAGTAATCCCTCGCCTCTTTTCACCTCAAATTTTGCAGCTTCGTGTTTTTCGTTCCTGTGAAGATGTCATAGACTTCCCTTGATTCTTCATGGCATTTTTCCATGTCACATGAGCAGCAGATAGCTGTGCATGCACAGAGTGCCTCTGCCATGCCAGGGGGTGGGACCAGCTTGCCCCATGAGGTGGGGAGGTGATGCTTCTTGCTCACTTGAGGACCACCCAGAATTAGCACACCATGGCCCGTCTGTTGCCCTGTGCAGTCTCAGGGCCGCACCAAGGCCCCTCTGCCACCCTGCACAGTCGTTGGCTCTCACCGGGGCCTCTCTGCTGCCCTGCACAGTTGCAAGGTGGCACCGAGCACCTGCTGTCATCCAGGTTGGCCCCAGAAATGCATGCCCAATGTGCCAGGTATATTTCTTTTTAACTTTGCCACACAGATGGGTCTTTAGCAAATTTTTTAAAAAAATTTTTTAAAGACAAAATTGATTCAAATGGTGACTGAGACATATTCTTAGCAGTGGTAGTGAGGCACTAGGTGAGATCTAGAAGACACCTATCTGAAGAAGTATAAACCCTGCTGTCAGCTGTTTCCCACCATCTCTCTGTTCATACAGCCACATAAATGGTGATGGAAAGGTAAGGTTGCCTTCCCTTCATGAGGACAACACTTTGTAGGGATTTACTTTTCACCTAGTGAAATACCCAGATGCCCTATACACAGCCTACAAGAAAAAAGTGAATTTGATTGATCATTACCAATCTTTGCTAGTATTCCTCCTTCCTCTGCTGTCTCTTTTATGAATATTTCCTTACCCACAGACAAAGAAGAGAAATTCTCAAAGGTCTGAGTAAAAGATGTCTTTTATTCATGTATCAAAAGGAGCAGAGTCACATCTGCAACACACATCCTTTCCAGCCTCCACATCTTCCTTACAACACTGGGAAAACACTGTCTTTTTTGTGTCCTCCTAAGACTTTTGCTACCTTTGAAATACCTCCATTTGCAAGGAAAATTTCTCGCAATTTTGCTCCAGCGATTTACGATGTTCCCCCGCTGACGTATGCCCAGTGCCTCTGCTTCGTCAAGGGGCAGTGCTGGCACTCCCTGTGGGGTGGGACTGGCTTGGGATTGACCCCCCGCTGTTCAGGCACGTTACTGTTTCCATGGCTACAGGCGGGGAAGGGAAGTGCCCCAGGAATGTGGGGCTGGCCGTGGCAGCCATGGGGCAAGCGCTGTGTGTTGGGATGGGGCAGCAGCTGGGACATGCCAACTCCACTGCCGCAGCTGCTGCCCGCCCGTGCTGCGCTGGGCAGCCCGGCCCCAGCTGCAGAAGCGGCAGCATTGCCAAAGCGAAGCCCAGGGATTCTTGAGGGGGATCTCCCAAGTCAGAGAAGGCTCAGAAATGCTTCCCTTTTCTCCTCTGTGCTGAGAGAGCCGGTGGGGAGGAGCAGAAAAGAGTCCACAGTGCTCTGGAGTGGTGGGGGGTGGCGCAATGGACATGGCCTACATGCATATTAATGACCCGCGTGTGATTGCGAATTTGACATTTCATGAGAGCTCTGGCATGACCTGTTTCTCGCAAATGAAGGGGTATAACCTGTAAGTGATGAGACACTGGATAAGGTTGCCCAGAGAAGTTGTGAATGTCCCATCCGTGGTAGTGTTCAAAGTTGGGTTAGATGGGACATTGAACTGCCTAGTCTAGTGGGAGATGTCCCTGCACAAGGCATGGGGTTGGAACTAGATGACGTTTAAGATCCCTTCCAAATCAAAGCATTCTGTGATTCTATGAATCTATCATTCCCAGCAGATATGACCAAGCTTCATTGCAAAAAGCATAGAAAATAAAGTTATTGTAAGTAGAATTAACATACAAATATTAAGGCCAAACCCCATTTTAATATTATTAGATGGTAAAATTACACTCTGTAATTACACTGTAAATGCCACCTTAATCTTGAAGCTATGATCTAGACTTGGATGATACCTACCTAAATAATTGAGTACATTATGAAGTGCAATTGCCATGTGTTGATTGTTGATTGTCTAATCAGGTGGACCTACAGGACCTTATTCGGAGGCACTCAATGTTCCATTGTTTCCCCCTCTGGGGGTCGTAAAGATGTTCTGTAAAAAGTGTGAATTAGGCTGGATCCAATACTTTGTTAAATTAGACCCAATATATGGCAAGGATTTTACAACTCTTTTCACTTTACATCTCTGTGTTTTCCTCTGGAGAGGCAGATGTCTGTAAAATGAATACTGATTTCATGACAAAGATTTTGCTTTAGTTATTTATCATATTTTTTTAAAATATAAGAAATGTGCTGTTCATGCTTAGATTTTCTCAGACATAACACTGAAAACTGGAGGTATTCAGTTGAAACTACGTAGTAAGAAGTGAAGGTACACAGGATGGAATATACTAACTGCAGTTGAGATTGTCACAGTAAATTTATATCTGTATTATCAGACTTAAAACCATCTATAGGTGTCTCTGAATGTCCCAAACTGAAGGTAACATTTCAATTCGGCAGTTTTTCCAAAAGAGTGCCTGTCGAGTACAGGTCTATCATGTGAGTTGTGCAACACTATCTTGGTGCTACTTGAACAATAAGACTGAGGAAGGAAAGAGCTTGCAGTACAGAGCAGAACATCTCCTACTGCAGTAACAAGTGTTACTGCACTAATCCCGTGGTTAAAGCAGATGTCTTTTGTTTAATGTGTGTACTGTACAGAATCAGATACTGAGGTAATAGAAATGTAAATGTTCTAGTGTGGTTTTTCTTTTATCACAATATACATAAACATGAGATGTTATCACATACAGTTGACAGAAGTGTTTTAAATTAAGAACAATAACTGTATGCAAGATAAAGTAAATGATTTTTCATTGTGTAACTGTCATAGATATATCGCATGATTTTTCTCTGTGTGTGAGGATTGATTGCTGGCAAATTTTGAAAATGGAAAGTAATCTTAATTGCAAAATATTCCATCACTTTCTTTGTATTTCAAAGGAAACATTAATATAATTTTTTTAAACATGATTTACAGGCACAATAAAAAAAGTGCCTCTTTTGTATTTCACTGACATTAACAAGGTTCTCAAAGTACTTTGCAAGGCTGAATAAAATAGAACTCATCAGACTCATAAGTGTTAAACTCATAAGATTGTCACACCCCTGTTATAGTTAGGGACACTATAGAATGAAGCTACTGAGGAGAACACATGGAAGTCTGAGCAACCAACATCTGTTTCAACTTTCTTGTGCATTTTGCCAACTCTCCTTTGTTTTTCAGGCAGTCTTCTTAGTTGTGCAAAGAATACACAACCTTCCATGAGAAAATGGAAGACAACAGAGGGAGATGTTCAGGTTGCCACTCACAGATGTTTTTGAAGTTGTATTGTTCTCTTACAAAAATGTCAGACTTGTTTTGTCAAATGTCTTTGTGCACATTCTTCTGACATGATACAACAGTGGCTTTGACACCTCTAAGAGCAGGCATAAGTTAAGAGGGTATGGGATATACAACGGCATGAAATTAGCTGAAGAATCAGACAGGGATCATGAACTGAAGGGATTAATAGAAGAAACTGTATAAAACTGTTTTCCATAACATATTAGATTTATTTGCAATATTTTATGTGTAAGGCAAGAAATACCTGCATCATAAATTACATTGACTCTAACTTCAGAATGATATCCTCACTCTGAAAAGTGTACAGAATAGCAATAGATTTTGATATTGTTTCTGAGGCCTGCAGCTCCCCAGGGAACTGGTGGGTTACTTCTAAGGGATTTCATAGTAACAGTGCTAAAATGCAATTATACAATCAGTGGCTCACAATTTCAGTCCAGGAAACTTTAAGGTCTGCTGGCACTAGCTGAGCTTCCAGATGAGTGTTATCATGAGACCAAAGGATCAGGTAGATACAAGAATTAAAACAAAGGTTTTGCCCTTAGAAGTGATATGTGTAGATTGGAGGCTGCCATTTCAGCACCCTTGAGGAGAGGAGTCACTGCTGAGCCATGTAGTGACCAGCCCTACCATCTGCCTGCTGGAAAGGACTTTGTAGAACCTGAAGGGCTAATAGGGGTGATAACGTGATAACATCTCTGACTGCTGAGTCTAAGAATGGTCAGAGCTCTTTCCCATGTAAAATAAAGACCTTCATAAGAGGCAGGAGGCAAGTGAGGGGATTGGAGCAGGGGAAAGAATAGCTGACACATCCGTCTTCTAACCAGATGTGCTGCTGAGTTCCCGAACATAACATAAGGTGTAGCTTCATTGGATTTGCGTGAAAGGCATTGCCAGGAAGGATCTTTCCTTTTTTACCTTTCTTCGCTTTAAGGGTGATTAACAGTGCTTGTACTTTCACTGCTGCACCTGCAGGTAGTCAAGAGATGTATTCACAACACCAAGCAATTTCACAGCATGAGCACTCAGAAACATTATTTATTACTACTGTTCCAGCTAAAAAGTCTGAGACTGCAAAATAGTAACACATACAAGATCTCATCACTCATCTGTAATTTGCATTTTTCATGGATACAAACCTGGCTGGCTAATTGGGAAGTCATTTGACTTGAGACTTAATACATTTTTACCTTTTGATGGATTCAGCATGAAGACAATATATTGTGTTTTCATTACTTAGAGCCAGGAGCAATTTTCAACTGTGTGTTTTCTAGTTTCAAACAAGAGAAAAGATTTATCTGCTAGAGTAATGGAATGGCCCATCTAATTCAGTGTACTTCCAGCAGTTACCACCAATGCAGTGGCTGCTGCTGAGAGTGTGCCCTTTCTTGATAACTTTGTTATTAAAGAATACATGATTATACAAAACCATGAAGTGGTAATAGAGCAGGGGCAATTCCTCTCTGTTCAAAGAGCACAGATGATGAGTGTTGTAATGAAGGAAATCAAGCCTCTAGTAGTTTTTTTCTATGGTTAGGGTGAAGGAAAGGAGACTGAAACTTGAATGTGGCCATTTGCAGATGAGATCATTACCTATTCTCTCTCCAAGCACTGGTTCTCTTTATTTCCAAAGTTGCTCTTATTTCAAAACATATAAGCAAGTTGCTCTTTCTTTTTTGACTGTAACTCAGAGGATTACAGAATCACAGAATATTCTGAGTTGGAAGGGACCCACAAGGATCATTGAGTCCAACACCCAAGTGAATGCCCACACAGGGATAGAACCCACAACCCCCGTGCCATGGACATCATACTATATCTGAGCCAATCTCATGGTCGTGTCATCATCAGTTTTTTTCTTATTATATAGCCTAATTCCCTGTCCCATTGTCCCATTATCTAGACCATGTCACTGAGTTCCTCATCCAGTCTTAAACCTCTCCAGGGATGGCAATACCACCACCTCCCTGGACATATCATTCCNATCATCTGAAAAGTTGCTAATGGTGGACTCAATTCCCTCGTCCATATCGTTAATAAAGATATTAAACAGTACTAGACCCAACACTGATCCTTGTGGAACTCTACTAGTGACTGGCCACCAGCTGGATGTGGCACCATTCACCAACACTCTCTGAGCTTGTCCATCCAACCAATTCCTAACTCAACACAGTATGCTCCTATGCAATCCACACTCTGAGAGTTTCTCCTGAAGCTTACTGTGGGAAACCGTGACAAAGGCTTTGCTAACATCCAAGTACACAGCATCCACGGCCTTTCTATGGTCAACCAGGTGAGTCACCAGTTCATAAAAGGAGATCAGGTTGCTCTGATCTAATGCTGTAGTTATTTTGCAGGTGCTGCAGTAGGATCAGTTTTGAAAATGAGAGCAAGACAGATACCAGACAAGGACTGCAGCTGGTTGAAGAAATGCTGCCAATATGAAATACGACCTAACATACTGTTATTGATTCACATGGAGGGTGAAGGATCTCTATCTCTGCAGCTACTGCCAATGGAGGCATTGGACTCATGCTTTTTGCTGTCATGGTGGACTCGCAGGGTGGAGAGTGAGCACAAGTAATTATAGAAAAATAGAGAAAAACAACTGGATGAATCTAGTTGCACTCAGCAGCTGCTTATATGATTTGACTTTCTAGCAGCTGTGTTGTAAATAGGCTTACTTTCTAAATTATCCTCAAACCAAATCATATCCATAATTAATTTTCTCCTCCCCATCCAGAGGGACAAGAACACCACAGTGTATTTTGTCAGTTATGTGATCAATATCTAACTTTTGACAATAGTGGCCTGATGCACAGCCCGGCAGTAGGGTCAGGGGACGGAGGTAATCAAGTAATACCTGCCTAAGTCATAGCCCCCCCCGCCCTTACCTGTTTCTACACTCATGTATATTGAGCGTATCTTGTTGCTTTTTTTACGTCTCACTTCAAGAAACTGAAGTTATTAAGCATATAAAAGGAAAATTAGTGCTATGCAATCTACCTCTTATATTCCAGTTTGAATGACTAGCATTTTAATTCTTTTTCTCTTATGACAGGGATGATCACAGGTATCATATTATGATACTACTGTATTACCTCTAACTTCCATGTACCTTTAACTCCATTTGTGCAAGTAATAGTGCAACCCTTGTGGGAACTGTGAAGGTGTCATATTTTAATAACCTAAGAACATTTGAGGTCTCCAAAATCATTCAAACATACCACCAGGCATGTCCCCAAGCAGACAACACTATTTAGATTGTAAAATTTATGTTTCTTAGTTGTCTTTGTTTTACAAAACCTTTCCTACACCTCCACCTCTCCATAGGGCACTATTCTAGCAATTTGTGCTAGAAATTTTTGCATGCAGAATCCACCTAGTTCAGTCACATAACCAGAGATTGAAATCTGAGCAATTTCAGGTTAAAAACCCAGTTCCTGAGTTTTTAAATCAGTGTTAAGAGGGAAAAGTCTTTGAAGGCTTCCAGAAGGAATATTTATGTGGGGAAGATCCTTTTCTGTGGGGGAAATCCTATGCACTTTCTTGAGCATCTAAACCGGTGGAAAGATGGTTAATGTCTAAAACATGCCATAGATAAACCACAACTAGAGCGAACGTTATTCATCTCTCTGTGTGGCACCAGATGCCAGTACCCAGTATGAGTCTGATGAAGGCCCATCTAAAGGGACAAAGCTGACAAGTGGTTTTCTCAATGACTAAATACATAGAAAGGTCTTGTAGATGGAGGCAGACTGTCGCAAGTCTGAAAAAGTGGAAAACACTAGTATCACTCCTCTTACTGTCATGTAACTCTCAGGAAGAAGCACGCTGTGCTTCTGAAAAGAAGTGATGCATGTGCAAAAAAAAAAAAGGACTGCCCTGTGTCTTTCCTGGACAGCTTTTGTCTTGGAAAGCTTGCTTGAAAATCTAGTTAGAGGATTAGTCTTGTGTGATCGAAATATTTATGTGGTCTAGGATACTGAAAATACCCCAAGGCAGCCTTCTGTGTCTAGCTTAGAAATATATCTATTAACTTTTGCAAATGTTCTTTATTTATTGTGTAGAGCAGAAGATATTACTTATTACAATATAAATATATATTTTTTAAAAGTACTAACATCAGACTGTTATGTATCACATTTAAAATGAGTAATAAAATACATATTTTTAAGGACAAGTGCAAGGAGTACAACATACAACTAACTGTTGACTATATAATGTGTTGCAGTAAAAGTACAGCCAGACAGCAAAACAGATTTCACAGAGGTGTGATTATAGCTACACCATCTTCTTTCTGTGTAGTCCCTCTTCTCAGGTACTACAGGACTTCTGACAAGACTCATAAAAGCTAGTTCTGCTTCACTTTAATGCTGCCCGGGAGTTCAGTCTGTCCGTAAAACAAATCTTATCAGTGATGGTTGGGGGTGTATTGCATATGCTCAACGAAATGTATTCGGAGTGCTCAGGTAGTGCAAATGCAATAGAGAGACATCGAGTGAGTCAAGTTGTAGAAGTACAGTGGCACTGTGCTTCTTTGTACTTCACTGTACTTCAAGGATTTTTTTGTCCGATCATTTCATCTGTTCGTTATTGAAAGCAGTAAAAGACACGACCTTTGAAATGGGGTGGAAAGGGGGGAAGCGCACGGTAAAGCGGCACATCCCTGAACTAAGGAGCTGCTGAAGGAAGTTCAACAAAAGCAGAGCGCTCTCTTGTGGCTGCTGGGACAGGTGGGAAACGGATAGAACAAGTATTTTGTGTTGTCATGGGAATATTCTGCCATTAGGGCCTTTTATACTGGGAGAGATTTCGACTTATTAATTCCACTATTTTTGAGGGAATTTGTAAAAACTCTTCGTGTAAGCCGAAGGAAGTTCATGTTAAACGCACACACTCCAAAAAGTTTTTTTTCTCCTAGCTTGTCAATACTTTATATCATGTTTCACGATGGTGAGAATTTAATTAAAAAAATGTGAATAGTATTAGTGGTTTTACTCTTTGTTTTCCCTTTATTTCTGCATGCTATTAAATACTATTTTATAAATTTAATTTACTATATAGTTAATTTTCCAAGATGCACTTTTGTTTTCCTTTTTTTCCTCTTGACACTTATTCTGCCTTTTATTTCCTCTCCAAGAATGGGAAAAAAAAATTACTTTTAGAGATGCAAGAAATGGGGCAAGAAATGCAAGAAATGCAGGAAAGAGGCAAGATAATTGAAAAACTGTTTCTGTATGTTTCCTCTTTAATTTCAAGAGTCTGCATGTTTTATATTAGGAAATAGGTGTTAACTTACTGCATTTAACAGTGATTTAACCTGATTCAACAGGTGAATTGTCTGTCTGCTTTTATATTTGCCACTATATTTCTGAATACACAGACATTCAGCATTAGAACCAATTTATTTAATGCTTGGTACTGAAGTCCTAATACAGTAAAAAAAATCAAACTACACAACTCTTTTTTTCCTCTTTATAGTTTCAAGTGGCTACAAAATAATGGAAATTGGTCTCCCTTTATTACAAAATATCACAGAACAATTACTTCTACAAATGAATCATTATCTGTACAATGACACAGACACAAGATAGATTGAACTATTTCATTAACTAACATATTAAATATACACTATTATTTATCTCAACGTTCATAATGAAATGTGAGTCTTTTCTCTACATTTCAATAAAGTATATGAGGGTCTGTTATTTTATAAGATGTTTTAATGCAAATCAATCACTTTCAGTGTTGACATCCTCAGTCAATTAGCATATGAAAGTCTTAAGTATAACAATGTTTTCACTCAGCCAACAGATGAGAAAAGAGAAATTATGAGAAAAAAAAACAACTATTCCCATCCTCCTATGAATTCCTGCTTAGAAATTGCTATAAAATTTACTGTTTTATCAAGCTTGCTGGAACTTATTTTCAAAGAGTCACCAGCAAGCCAAGCCATCAATTTTTCTGTGTCATGCAGAGACAACATGGGAACTGAAAGCTGCACTCAGCTGTTTTGCTTTTTGGGAGAACATGGTAGGATTAAGCAATCACCATTTACCACTCATTTTCTTTTGCTCACTGTATTCTGTGGCGTATAGCATCTGTGTTGCACCAAGTTTTAAAACATGTTATTTTTTCATTATACTAATAGAAATGTTCAGGGCAGTAGTGGCTAATGAGCAGACATGTGCATACCTATGCACACACAGGGATAGAAATTGCTTTCAGCCAGCCTTGCCAGGTATGTATCTTTCCAATCATCATTATTATGTGTAAATATTTAGTAATGCAGTAGATTGTGTTTGGGTGGTTGTTTTATGCTTCTGTATATATATAATACCAATCTTTAGGTGAATACATTCACTTTTGCAAAATTAGCACGGTTTTTTAACTGAAGCATTGGCAAAGATGAAAATGTAACGTTTTCTATATGAAAGATTTAATATGCTAAAGGAATATGTTTTGATCAACAGAGGGCACTCTATGGTTTTCAAAGGAGCCTAATAGAAGCTTAAAAGAGTTGAGTACCAGATGACTGAGTTTTGAAGAGCCTTTAGTACTGGTCAATCTATAATTTATTGGAAATGCTACTCATTTCCACAGTAACATAGGGTACAGGAATGAAAGAGAACCCCATAATTTGATAAAGTCAGATACTAGGATTAAGGCTGTGATGTACACAGTCAGCTCTTAGTTACATCTTCAAAATTGGAATTACGTATGAAAGTTGTAACATACTCTGAGTCAAAAGTATATTTACTCAGTAAAACCGTACTGATGTGTTTTGCTCTTGCTGTTTGTTTAAAAATTATGACTTTGAATATCATAAGTGTTGACAATTCAGGCACTGATGCTGTTCCATACAGGATATTTCTTGCAGCCTATTTCTTCCAGTTCATAATAAATAGGTTAGTCTCCTGACACCAGCCTAACTTGTGATATTGACTTTACTGACAGTTTTTCATTCTGTTCTCTTATTTTCAAGCCAAAATCATTGCATTTGAAACTAGAATTTGGAGGGGAATTTTCTTAGAGCAAATTAGGCATTTTTAGCCTATCCACCAAGAACGCATGGAAATAAAGTAATAAAGATGTACTACAAAATAATTATTTGACATAATGTAAAACTTCTCTGAGATTTTCCTATAGAAGCCAAACTATGAGAACTTGGCAGGAGTACTGCATGCAGAACTGTTATACATGCATGTATTTATGATAGCATGCATGTATTTATTAAGTAGACTCATCCTTCTTTAAACCTTAAAACTCAAAGTGGGAAAACAATGCTCCAGGCCAGCCTGGAGAACACAGCAGTTAAGCATCGACAGAGTTTTAAGTAAGGCGTGTGGTTGCCTTTAACAAAACCTGCATGCCTGGGATCCATGTGTAAAGGTGGGGGCACATGTGTTAGGCAGTACAGGCATCTCTAACTAGAAGAAGATGCTAAGGGTTAAGGCAGAGGGAAGTCCAATAAGTCCTCATTTTATCCATTCTTCTATAGTGATACCCCCGAAAATTACTGTATAAAATGTGCTTGTAATTGCAGACAGTAGGAGAGCTAGTGAAGACCTAGTCAAAGTTTAGAGGGCAAATGCTTATCTTTTTGACGTGCCTGTGAGTGTGGAAGGAATTGGGTGAATCATCTGGAAGTGTATGCCGACCGGAGCCTCACTCTTACAAGGAATGAGGTTTCCTTTATTGCAAACTTGATGTGTAAAAGTTAAAAGCTGTTTTCCTTGCTCTAACACTTACATTTGCCAACAGCTGTTTCAACATTTATAAACACAATTCCCACTGGCTGCCAAATTACCATAAATTCATTTCTGCATATTTTTGAGTAGTAGGCATAAAAATAATTATGTCTGATTAAATCCATTTATGCTTTCACATCTTTTAAATGTATAGTAGATATGAATTGTTGCAATATATCTAAACAAAAATTTCATTATGAGTTCAAGGCAGGTTTTCTTCAGAAGGTTACAAAACAGTAATTTATTAGGTACAGTCAGGTCATTGTATTTCATAGTTTCATTCCAGCTAGAGTCCACAGTGTCTGGTAAGTGACAGCACAACTAGAGCAACATGCTTTAGGAGATTCAGGTGCTCTTTCTGTCTCCAGCTTCCCATCAGTGAGCTGTTTTAATATTACATACACCGAGAAAAATTCTGTCTGCAGGAGGAGACCTTCAGGGTCCTGCTACAAAATGCTGCGTCTGTACTGGGTATGTTTTCTCCCCCTGGATAGTTGAACTGCGTCTAGTGTTGCTGAACACTTGTTCCTGCAGGAAAATGCACATTCAGCTTGTTCAAATATGAAGCATGTGCTTCATATTGCAAGGTGCAATATGCATCTTGCAAACTGTGCAGATGCAAATCAGATGCAAACTGTGCTTGCAAGCATGGAGCTACAGAGACTGAATTTTGCTTCTTCCCCCTGAGAATGTAATACCTTTCCTCACACGTAAGGTTTAACTTTATGCTCTCTACCACAGTCCTGGGTAACACTTCATTTTAAGTGTGCCAGCATTATTGATTCATTTGGTATTCACTGTAATAACACTGATCATAATTAACTCATTCTGAAGCCGTGTGAATGTTTTAAGTACTCACATGAAATTCCGCTGCAATTCAGAATTAATTAAGGTACCACCTAATTTTCACAGAGAAACAAGAACGTGTGATCTGTCTCATGAGGTAACTCTCTTAATATCTCAGACAAGTCCAAATATTTGGAGTGTGTGGGTCTTGTGAATATCTTTGATATATTCCTTCTCTGAGGAAAATTGTGTAAGCCATGTGGATAAGAACAATATTATCTAAAATACAATACACACATGCCTATTCTTTATGTCTTTATGTAAATTATATTGTACTGCATTTAATAATGATTAACATATTTCCACTTTTAAAAAATATGAAAACAGACAATCTGCCTTTCAAGAACCTAAGAGCTATACAAGAAATATCTTTAAATTTAAACCCCTATCCTTTTAATTTTGTAAAACTCTAGTCCATATATACATGACAATTTACAGCAGCTGAGGCAATCTTGTCATATCAAAAGCCATGTAGAAGTTTAACCAACCTGCTTGCTGCAAAGACATTGTGAATTAAATAATCTCTCTTAATTGAAAATAGGCATAAAATTGTTATCCTTTTTTAAAGTATGTTGTAAATCTGAAAATTAGTGCACTGTTAGGTAAAAATGCATGCTTCATTTCACAGCAACTTAGTAAAATACAGATAGAGCTGCATGATGTCAATGCATCCCTTAAACAAATATTTTCAGGGCTGATTAACTTTGTTGGGGAAAATGATTTTGGGCAAAAACTGGTCAAGCAGGGACTCAGCCTGGAAACTGGTTTTCTCTGCTACATTTCTTGAACATTCTTTCGAAATTACCCACTTTTGCTCATTTTCAAATTATGGAGAGGGCAGATGTGTGTGAAGTATATACGTATATGTATATATAGCTAGTGTGGCCACACGAAACAAGAGCATTATCCACAAAATATTTGAAGTATGTGTTTTATCTTGTTTTATATTCCTAGGCTTGTGAGGGAGTGTATAGCAATTTTTCATTTTGCTATGCTAAAAACCACCTTGGTTATAAAAGGTTATAAAAAGGAAGTTTGAAAACTGAATGCAGTGTCATATGATTTAGGCTGTTGCCTCATGTCTAAATCATATTCATTAAACTATCAGTCCACAAAGTGCTCTGAATGAATTTCTCTTGGAAGGAACCAAGGGAATAAAAATAAACAGAATTCAGCCAGTAAATGTCTTAAAATAATATTGATTTCTTTTACATTCCAAGCCTGTATTGTGGAATGCTCGCACCATTGGAAATCAATGGCAAAATTTTAATTGACTTGAACAGGGCCAGCATATCATCTATGAAATTTAAGATTGAGACTCTTCTTTATTTTCTAACTCACTGCACTGCAAAATGCAGTTAGAATCATGATCTACTCTTCTTTTATATGTTAAAGGAATCAACAATTAGCAATAATGTGTTATGTGCTAAGTGGAAGATGCTTCAAACTATTCTATACTATATTAATTGGTGAGAGAAAATATGAGATATTTAGACGTAGCATAGCAAGGCTCAAGATTGCTTCTTGGAGTATTTTTGAAATTTCAGAATGACAGACATTTTATTTTTGAACACAGAAATACTGAGGAAATATGATTTACTTTTGGAAAAACCACAAAATATTTGATTTATAACCTCTCAGGTAGAAGATCTGTCACACTGGCTACTTTGCAGGGCGCTGTCCTGCTTGGGAGAGTGCAGCCAAAGGTATTTATTTGTCCATGAGTGAGTTTTTCACAAAGATTAAAGGCAAGCCCTGAAAGCAGCTCCCTAATCTGAATAGAAGTTTGAAAACCCTTTTTGACTGTCTTTTGACTAAGACACTATTACAGTTATTTCTTTTAGTCTTGAATTTCTGTAGTGTTCCTAGTCGTGTAGAAGGAGTAGTAATGGAGTAGTAGTAGTAGTAGTGTAGAAGTAGTGTAGGAGAGGTGGATCTTGAATCATGCAGCTCAGCTCTCAGTTTGACCTTTGCAAGGCTGTTTGTAGCTTCATCATATGGAGCTTGATCTAGTCACACTCTTGCAAATACGTACTCCAGGCAAAATGTCTATAATGATGTATTTTGTATTGTGTTACTTAGGTGAGAAAATCCTTTCCTTTCACTCAAAGTTCTCTAACATGAAAAAATATGAAGTATTTTGTAGGTCTCAAAAAGATTCAAAGAAACAGCAATCCAGATGTTTCTTCTCAAGATACTTTCTGTTATGATGTGCTATGGCAAAAAGGAGAAGAGGGGCCTCTCTTTTTGCTCTTTACTTATGAAAAGTAAGGTGCAATGAGAATTAGACTGTGTATTCTAAAAGACACTGGAAGAAACCTGTACTTGAGACAGAATTAAATAATACAGTCAGACTACTCTTAGTAGTCTGAAATGAATAAGTGACAGCACACAATAACTGTAAAGTTGGTATGAAAAGGATAGAGTGAATACCACAGAACTGATTAACCCTGCAAAAATCTCCTGCTAAGGTAATGTTTACTATAGTGGGTTAGTCTCATGTTAATGAAACATTTAATTATAATGCTTACAACCTCAGTATCAACACAAAAGAAGCATTCTTTCAAATTAAATACAAGGAACATGAATACAACATTGTCATATACTTTTGCTTCATTTCATTTCAGATTGCTTTAGTTTCTCTTCACCAGTAGAAAGAACTCATTTTTCTTTTGGGGTTTATTGTTATAATAGTTAAAATAATGAGAATAATAAAAAAATGATGATGCCAGAATACAGACTAGAACTCAAACTTAACCATAACATGAGCTATGTAAGGTGTATCTCAGAAGTTTTTTTAAATTGTTGGGAAGTTGCATTAGTTAGATTATACCAATTGTCAGTTACATATATGATGTAATCAGACATTAATACGTTATAATAGATTTAAATCAGATCATGAAATAATAAGGTGTGGACAAAAATTTGCTTTTGCATACCTTAGTTCTATGCACAATTTAAATAGATTGTTCTGTAACTCAAAAGGAAAATACTATTTAATATAAATAGAATCTTTGAAGAAACCAAGGTAATAACAGAATGTACACTACAGTCTCTATCTTATGACTCTTTAGCAGTCATAAGGCTTTCTCAATTCCTTTTGACTTAACACCATATCTGAGTTAAGGCTAGTGATATATATGAGTAAAATCTGTCTTACTCCTGCCTAACTGAGCATCTGAACTCCTGATCTGTTTCAGGTGAAGCAGTTCTTGGAACTCAGATCTTGGCAGATCAGAAAAGTTTTCTTGACATTGCAGCATTTAAGTGTGTCACTTTGCATGCATAAGCACACACATATCCTATTAGACAGTGAATTTGGGCTGCATTAATACCCAGATCAAGATGAAAGATCAAGATCGTTTACATCTGTACGTGTGTGACTTTCAAGAGGTTAAGGGTATAGCCTCGGCACATCATCGATAAGTGGTGTGTGATATTTTTAGCTTCTAAGAACCCAAAGAAAAGGATTTTTAGAACTTTATCATATTTTTTTTTAAATCCTAAAGCTTGTGAGTGAAAAGCAGAAGAGACAAAAATGATGGCCTTATGAGATAATCACCAAGTAGTTGAGGTTGGAAGACGTCTCTGAAGACTATCTAGTCCAATCTCCTGTTCAGAGCAGGGTCACCTCCAGCAGCCAGTTTAGGAAGACAAAACAGCAGTTCTGGGCATAAGGATGGCAGGTTTTCATGACCATTCCCTCAGCTGCTTTATGACACCATGCTACTCATTAACTACTTCCTATCTCAGAGACCCCATCTATGACAGAAAGATATTAAATTCTAGCACAATTCCTAAACTTTCACATACATTCTGGAAAAACTCCTTTCCCATAGTGATGGGCGATTCTTCTAAGATCATTAAAAAAGCTGCCTAAAAACTTTAAGACTACCTAAAGCACTTCCATGCTACATTTCAACATTATTGTAACACCTATCTTTACAGAGTCGCTCAATATAAATTCATCCATCCACCACTGTGGAAGGAGTCTTGAATACATCCTGCTGACTCCCTATAACTAGTTGCAGTGTTGAGCATGGAGAAGCAAATGATCTGCAAAAACAGGAACTTTTTTTTAGGTTTTGTAACACTTCAAAAGCAGTGCTTTTGTCAACCAACACTTATTATAAGCCCAAAGTAGTAACCCATTTAAGTACCAACAATAAGTAATGGAAGATGAAAATTCCTGAATCCAATGGCATGGGGTTCAACCAGACTAAGTGTTGAGTCCTACACTTTGGTTACAATAACCCCATGCAGAACTATAGGCTGGGGACAGAGTGGCTGCAGGATGATCAGGTGGAAAGAGATCTGGGAGTGCTGGTTGATAGAAAACTTAACATGAG